>BMAU01018087.1:0-600000 GCA_019973935.1 Trichonephila clavipes | reverse complement strand
AAACTTTATTGCTTCTATTGGATAAATTATTGTTATGCATTTTTCGGTTTAGTTAAATTAAGTAATATCTAGAACAATTAGCAAAAGTATATCAATTTCAAACGTCTTATTAAATTTAATGGGCATTTTATAAATTTGTTTTATCATAATTATTATTGTTAATATTCCAAGCGTTTCTTATAACTTGCAAAAAGGATTTCAAATGTAGAAAAATGAAGCAGTATTCATGTAATTTGCAATAAACTGTTTAAAAATATTTTAATTCGGGCTCATTACACAAAAGCGTAAGCCATTATTCTCGTTGATAGCGCATAAAGTTGTTTGCTTAAGGGCATATATATATTCAAAGAATACAAATACTGTTCGTTTTTAAATTTCACACCGGAGATTAAATTTTCAATTAATTATTAATTTAAAATTACTGAATGAAACATATAATAATATACCACTTAAAATATGTAATGTGTAATTGTTACTGTAACGAAAGGGATTTTAGAAAACAATTTTAATCTAAAAGTAATTTATATTATGAATTTAATAGCACTATAAATCTTTTTAATCACTAAAATCCAATCCAATTGTTAAAATTTAGAAAGCAATTTTCAATGTACAAAAGTAACTTCAATTAAATATTTATTATTTTATAGCTTTTCACAATTTTAATTCTTTAGATATATATTATTTTATTCATAAAAAGCATTCTAATTTCGTAAGTTTTTAGTCATTTCGAAAGTATTAAAAAGAGTTTTGTAACTAACTAGTTACATAATAAGTAGCATAATAATGTTCAAAAAAGTATGCAAACATTTTAAATCCAATGCATCATTTTTATTTATATGTAAAATTACGCACAGTGTTATTTGGGTAATTCATGAATATTTATATCATCAGTGGGCTCTTAATGCATCTTCTGCACTATATATCAAATGCAAAAACGCTTTGAAACTAGTTTCGACTTAATGGTTTCAATTTGTCTTGATATAAATCCTGAATCTATATCAAAAATTTGTTGAAATTGAAAGTAAGCATTTAAATGAATTATTTTAAAATAATATTAATGTTTGCACTAGTTTCATTCCAAATTAAAAATGTACTTATATATATATATAAGCGTTTAATTATACTGCATTAATTATAAGGGTAAACTCAATTTCTTTGATTAATAAACTATAAGTTCCAACAAAAGATTCATTTCCGAGGTATTTTTTGTTATTTATTTATATCAAGCAAAAGTTCCTTACATTTAGCAACGTTTTCATTTATAAGCGATATCAAGGTATTAAATACAAAATAATAAGATATATTTGCTTTTATATAAAATATATTTGCTTCTTTATATACAATTAAAAATAGTATAACTGAAAACAAGACACAATCTATTGAAAAAAATTCATTAACATTTAAAGTACAAACATTTTAATTTTAGGCATAATATTAGAACTAAACTCAAGTTGTTGTTTTTTTTAAATAAGTATCGAATAGTGCTGAATATAAACAGAAAGGTTCTTTTAATTATACTTTCTTAACTATTCCAAAGTCATAAAAAATATTTTGACTGTTTCTAAAAAATTTTTCAAAAAGTTTTACATTTCAAAAAAAATTTCAGTTAATTTACAGGTAAAATTTTTTTTAGGAATTTTTTAGATATTCCTCTCATAAAAGAAAATATCAGGTTTCTATGAATTAAAAAAAAATTAATTCTATTCAAGAATTCCTCTTATTTTTGTATAGTTGTGATTCACTTCAAATATTATTAGTTTATTTAACTAAATATAATACCGCATTCAATTTTAATGAATAATTAAATATTTTTATAAGTTATTTCACTGAAATGAAAACTGCATAGTCATTGAATAAAATGGTAATTATGTTATTCAGTTGCTAAAATCTGTATAAAATTTAATTAAAAAGAAACAGTATATACTAATATTGAAAAGAGGAAAATTTTGGAGAATGATAACAGAAACCCTAAAATGAGGGGGAAACTATTGCAAAGGCGATATTCAATTTCTTTCTAACTTTCTATTGTTTGCAGCACCTTGATATTTGTACGGGAAGAAAAGTATAAACTACTATGGTATTATATCAAAAGTATATTAAATAATATTATAAGAATATTTTAATTATTATATATATGATTGAAGATTTTAAGACTAAAATTACAAATTAAAGATTACTTCTCATGGTATAATATATTTATTGTGATATGGAAAACTTAGTAGTAGTTTTAGCTTAGAAACGTGATTTTTAATTTAGTACATAGCATACCTCTATCGAGGATTAGGAAGATATTAATTAAAAATTAAATAAGAGAGAATTATAATCCACTTACGTAATATTTTATATTTTATGTAGTTCTACATCATTTATAATTAGTTAAACTTGATTCCACTTCATTTAACCATCGTCGTTAAAATAAATCCTCTTCAGAAATGTCAAATGAATTGAAAGTTAAAAGTTATTTTCGTTTGTTGGGGATAATCATTCTAGCTTATTGTACAGTTAAATGAGAACAGGGAAATAATTCAACAAATATAACTGACAAATGTATATAAAATAAAATGTTTGTGGTTAAATGAGGGAATGTATGAATACATATAAAATATTTTTGGTACAAAAATTCACTGCTTTGAACACGCAAAAAATTAGCTGCGTCAGGATTTTCATTCATTAATCAATGAAAAGAATATTTATCCAAATTTAATCTTATATCTCTTACATAAATATTAAAGGACTGAGAAAAATCGCCGTCAAGATGCGTAATTACTGTTAATCAAGCTCTGTACAAGCTTATATCTGTAGACTTCCGTGAAAAAAATAGAATTGATAAATTTTGAAGCAGTAAATATTTTGCAAATGAATCTACAATTTTTGTTTTATCCGGCTAATGTGTGTGTGTGTTGAAGTTTATTTTAAATATGTTTGATATAAGTTCGTGTTATCTCATTAGTTACAAGAAACTTAACATAAGCACTAACTTCAACACTTTTTCAAAATTAATTGTTTCAACGATCCTGATAACCAAATGGTCATGGTCGTAAACTCGTAACAAGGAGTGTTTCTGTCGAGCCAAGGGTTTGAACCCTGATTCCTCTAAAGTAGAAAGGTTTATGAGCTGAATTAAATTTTTCGAATCTCAAAGCCCTCGCGTCTGCGTTCTGTAGTAGTTCAGAAATTGAACCTAATCATTTGGTCATATTTTAAAATTATGAAATCCATTGCCAATGGTCTTCATATTGCCAAACAAATAAACAAATTCCAGCAAAAATTGTATTTCCTATATCCCTTTTGGAATGAATTTATGCACATTTTACTTATTTATTTAACTTTTTTTACTAGTCTTTTTTTATACAGGAATTAAAATTTCTTTTATGCAATGCAATCGTTTTAATTCAAAGTGTTCACAAAATTCATTTAAGATAATTTAAAACACATGTATCTTCATTATGCTGATCACACACAAGAATTTCCGTTGCCATCGTATAAATAACTGTATAATTTTGCGTTACTGCTACATTATTAAACTAAATTTACACTAGAATTTGAACTCTTAGGGAGATCTAATTACTTCGCTCATTTAGTGTTAAAATGATGTACGGCTGCAAGGCTATGATGTCACTTGCCAAGTAATTCATAAAGATAGTATTCTGATAATTCATGCTGGAAAATATTACATTTAACCTGCGTAATACAATAAGAAAGAAATTTGATTAAGATTTCATAAGAATGATACTGCATTATTTCAATAGCTTTATATTCAACAAAAATATTGCCATTTTGCAGTAAATTGCATTTCCTAATTTTTAAAAAATTAAACCATAGTAAAAAACTTAGAGAATATCTTTAAAAAATTAAGAACTTCAATAACGGAAGTTGATAACATTACGAGGCAGGTAATTGCTTCGAATTATCACAAACCAATAAAACTCAACATCTAAATACTCTAACTATATTTTAAGAATAATAATTTTCAACTAAACAAATGTTTCATATAATTCTTTCCTCTAAATAGGCTTGAAAATTGGGGGAAATTTTTAATAATATCCCCTTGGAACTGTTAAATAATAAATAAGTTATCTAACGAAAGTAAAATGTTGTTCTGTAATAAAATCTCTGCTCTGTTAGAGTAATTCTAAAGTATATAGAATATAAATTGTAAAATGTTATAAAATGTATATTTAGGCTTTTTTGTTCAACTAAGACGTCTCTAATTGCTGTTTTTAGTCAGGAAGTGAGATTTTAGTTTGGCTCGTATTTCATAGATCTGAAAGTCACAAAGTCACAAAGCAGCAAACAGAGTAAAAATTATAAGATCAATACAATTTTACAAAAAGTGAATTTTATTAATTAAATTTGGACAACAATTATTAAAATGAAAACGTTTTTGAATTATGAATAAAAAAAGAAATTTATTAGCTCATTCTGCCATTAATATTTATCTATCAAAATGCCTGTAGAATATTTAGAATATAAGTGTTTCATTTCTTAACAAATATTTAAGGCGACTTACCTTTTCAATGAGACATATGCATGCGTGTTAAATTTTATATAAATTGATTCAATCAAATTAAAAACAAATTAACAGAATTGAAAAAATATTTTTGGAAAAAAAATTGTGCATTAACCTCTAACGCATTTTCATTTCTTTCAGCTCTGCTGTTGCCTGTTTCTTCTAAGCAATGAACTAAGTACGGCAGAGAAACTTTACAGCAAAAGAAACAATGTGAGAATGTTTGTTTCATTATTCTAAAATAAAACCAATTACAGAACTCTAAGCAAATTGACTTATAAAAAAATTCTTCTCATTACAAATATTCTAAAGAATCTTTAAAATACTTAAATTAAAAATTGTCTTTAAACATTAATAATTAGTATGCAACAGGACTAAGTTCTCAATCTATCAGAAAGACGAGATATTCCAATTAAATAAATTGGATTAAAGGGAATTAGCCTTAACGATTCAGCACGTTTTATTTAAAAAAATTATCAGGAAATAACACTTCGTTCTTAAAGGGAATTGAAAACAAGAGTTTTATTAAAATAAGCATTACTTCACGTCATTTCTTATTAATGAGACAAGATATTTGCTAAAAGGTGAAGATTATAAAGAGGAATTTAAAAGTAAAATTATAACTGGCTTAAACAGAGTGAGAAAGATAACTCCTATTTTACTTTAAATAAAGCACCGTTTGGATCGTACTCTTTCTTAATTAAATGTTTTTAAATTTGAAGAAATAAAACGCGCAATTCTTGCTTTTGAAATGTTACGATTTTGTATTCTTATTTATTTATTTCATTACTTCAGCGTTTCTAAAACTGTCGGGTGTGCCCCCTAGGGGGCATGATAACCCTGTTTGGAGGGCGCAAGCATATCGAAAATAAAAGATTACTAAAAAAAATTATTAATTTACAGAAAAAAAGCAAAACGAAGTACACATTATGACACATTTACACTAATAAAAGTATCAGTACTGCAGCATGTATTAATTAATTTATCAATAGTAACTTAAGAACTCGTTAAATAAATACTGGTGAATTTTTCACAGGCTTGTCATATATAAATTATATAAAAAAACTTAATACTTATCTTGATAATTAGTACGGTTTATAATTAAAGTCGTATTGTATCGCAGTTTTACCATCAGACTACATCAGTATTGCATTCAGTCCATTGTTATTGTAGGGAGGGGGACGCGATGAAACTTATGATTGAAAATTGGGTCGCAAACATTGGAAGTTTGAGAAGCACTGAAATACTTATCAATTTTTCACTCTCTCTCTCTCTCTCTCATTATTAATTTCAATTTAAACAAATACCGTCATTTTAACAATACCGTTTCACTCCTACTTTTTTCATAATTCTAAGTGAACACATGGTAGCATTCATTCTATCTTAGCACTCCATTTTATAATTAATATTATAGAACCAAATTAGCAATATGTGAATTTTTTAGATATTTTGTACTTATGTATTATACCGTAAGCCAATATCGCCAAATGAAAAGGCATTGCAAATTTAAAAAATGTCGCCAAATACTGTCATCCTCATAATTACTGTGATCCAAAGTGGGAAAAAATGTTTTTTCATTATTGGCTGTATATAGCAGCTTTTATCGGCGCCTTTTAATTGGATAAACATGGTCGATGGTATAATACGTAAAAGAAAGTACCAGATAATTTAAAAATTAACCTTTTTTTCATTCTACGGTGCTTTATGTATTTCCAAGCAAGGGGTTTTTCTAACTAAATCGTCGCATTTTGCTTTCAGAATGCAAAATTCCGTCGGGGTGATTTAGTTCCAAAAAAAAGTTTCAAATCTGGTGACGATGATGCCTTGGAAAAAGGAAATGGACCAGGCAGTTTTCAAGAACGTCTTAATATTACTCTCCAGGCACAAGACAATGTAAGACCCACATCCGATTTTGTAAGATCTCGAAACAGTCGAGCAGAGCTAGTGAAATTATTTAAACCGCGATTTGGAAGTCATCCTTCAACCTTACAGAGTAGACCATTCGAAGCCTCCGTTAAAAACGAATTAAATAATGCAGTATTAGAAAGAAGACGACCTGGAAAGAAAATGTCAACTATTAAGCCGAAATCGTACATCACGGAAAAACAAATAAAAACAATTCCTTCCCAAATCACGACACTTAGGCCGAAAGTAGGAACAACAAGACCAGAAGAACGAGTATCTTCTTTTCGAGGGACTGCTGTTCGATCTAATGGACTCGAATCCGGAAAAAGAAGACATGACTCGAAAACTATAAATAATATTCCTCAATTGAAAAATTTAAAAATGGAAAATAGTAAACTGTTGGAACAACCATTATCTGGATTAAGTCTGCTTACAAAAGTCGAACCCTTCAAAGGGAAAACTTCTTACAAGCCAAATTTTTTTAAGAAATCAATATCACCATCAAAATACAATGAATCAGATCTTGCCCATGCTACAAGAGAAAAATCGATTTTTACCGGAAGCGCTTTTACTTCAACCATTTCTCCTGAAAGTAAGAGAAAAATATTTAGAAACACCAGAAGACAGTTCAAAAATCAAAACGACCAAGCAGTTACATTATCGTATAACTCAACGGATACTGAAAGTCTCGAATTAGAAACCGATTCGCCTATAAAAGAAGTAGTTGAGCTGCTTTTACCGACCACAGTACCCACAATATCAACAGAATCTCTTGAAACAGAAATGCATGGAAAAGATTTGACCTCAAAAAATAGACTACCCATAACAAACTTAAACTCATCAGAAAATTCAAAAAAATTTAAACTAAACAGAAGGAGATTCAGCAACCTAAAAATAACTTCGCAAAATGACTCTTCAAATTCACGCCAACAGTCCACAGAAAGAAATCTGATTAGTCAAGATGTAACTATAACTTTACCAACCCATGAAACCGAAGACAAAATCGCATTAGAAAAGGAAACTTCAGGAGTAAAATCAGCCAAGATGGAAACGGATAGTAAATTTTCAGTATCTAGACCTAATCCTGACAGCCCAGAACCCAAACCCACTACTCTATTTGAAGAATTATCACCATTAAGTCCTCGACGATCAATAAAATCTAGAAAAGGAGCGAACTCATCAGCCTCTGAAGGAAGAAAGAATAATTTTCCATCAGTTGTAAGAAACGTTGCATCTAAATTTAACGCAAAGATTATTGCTGATGAAAAAGAGGAATTAGTTTTTGCAGAAACCACTCAAAATCCATTTATTTCGAATAGATATAGAAAAACCGGTTATAGAAGTGGCAAAAGACCATTTAAAAGACCAGTAATACGAAAAGGAACTCAAACAATTTCGGAGGATAATTCATCAGATCTTAGTGGTATAGCAAATGAAAATATATCAACGCTTACCCAAAAGTATGACCAGTCGCTTTCTCCCCCGACAACACAAGGTATTCAGGAACAGTCACATGATGTAAAACATATTAACAAACCAATTGAACTACAAAAAGATTCAAACAGATTCACCTCTACGAAAAGAGCCAACATAGCCAGAATAAGAATAAACAAGCTCAATCATGTTTATCATCACATATCTTCAAGTGAGAGTAAATCATCTAAAAAACAGCATTTAAGTATCCCTAACGAAGAAAATAGTCAATTAGCTTATTCTGTAAAAGACCATGTTGATTTAAGTCATGAAGTTATTTCCATTACAAATGTGGGAAATAAACTATCCCCTAAAAAGGAATATGAAGTAAATGTTAACTTAAAATCGACTGAGAATCCAATTAATGCACAATTATCAAATTCTGAACTCACCACCGAGAGCCCAGAATCAACTGTCAAGTCCAAACAGCGATTAACTCTAAAGAAAAGTTTGTTAAGTCGAAGAAAATTTCCTAGCAAGCTATCTAAGAACAAGAATATTATTGATCAGAGAGTTACTGAAAATTTACAAAACCCAAACAGAAAGGATGTTTTAAATACAAACGATGAATTAATTGCTTCCTCTACAAACATAGTAAAGCAAATTGTTCCCTTCAGAACGACGTCAGATAAACTTCAAACCCAATTATCCATGTTAGAAGATGGCTACAACAAAAATGCTGCTCTTAAAGAATCAGGTTCATCATTCAACCTCAACAGAAATAGGTTCAACCGAAGGAAATTTAATCAAGTTAATCATTCTGTGATAAACGAATCATCCATCAACAGTCAGCAACCTAAAAGGAGATATGAAGAAACGATATCTGCTATTCTACCAGTAGGTAGCTCAGAGAACTTGGCAGCAGTAAATCAAAGAACCGAGACGTCCGTTAAAAATGAAACGAAACACTTAGATCTTCATAAAATGATACAAGATTTACTTAAAGATCAGTTAACAGAAACTGAAGGTGTCGACAATGAAAATGCATCTATATTCTCAGGTTCAACTGAACAACCTGTAAGAAGTAAACTCAATAGAAGGAAATTGAACAGAAAAAATTTTAAAAACCAGAAAGAATCTTCTGGGAATACTGGGCTTCCTAACAGAAGAAACTCAGATGTTCCAAAGAAAGCAGAAACCTTGGAAATGGATGATATGAAAAGCCTTGTAACTGATTTCATTGCTACAAATGAACAATATATCACCGAGCAACAAACACAAAATTTACAGAACACCAGCCCTCATAATGTTGAAGATGACAATTTAT
This sequence comes from Trichonephila clavipes, assembly GCA_019973935.1. Classification (NCBI taxonomy): domain Eukaryota; kingdom Metazoa; phylum Arthropoda; class Arachnida; order Araneae; family Nephilidae; genus Trichonephila; species Trichonephila clavipes. Next base: position 590,845 of record BMAU01018087.1, on the reverse strand, counting down.
CAATATCAGCTAATTCTGTTAGAGCTTCGAAAAATAGAAGAACCAAATTAAATAGAAAAAGAAATAACAAATTTAGTTCTTCCCCAAATGTATCTTCTTTTAACACTCGGGCACCTAAAAGAGGAGCTCCAGCTGATGGAAAACATTCATCAATTCCTAAAACACATAATAGGGAAGGTTTGGCTGATAGTAAAGAAGAAAAAATATCCTCTCTCGTTGAGGAATTTGAGCAATTGGAACCTTCCAGACCAGTGAAAAATACCAATAACCCGCAAGTTCAAGCAATAGAAGACTTCAGAAAGCAAGAAACTGAATTTGAAAGCGTTTCCTTCAAACCTAAGAAAAATAAATTCGTCCGAAAAAAATTCGATGATAAGAAATTCTTTTCGCTTGATGAATATTCTGTTAATTTCCAGTCTTCTGAAAAACAGAATCCCAGTGATCTAAGCACGGGAATAGCTTCAAAAATTCATAATAACGAAGAATATGATAATTCAAATGCAGAAGATATTCCCTCTTTTAATGATGAGTTAGAAAGTGCACGGGGCTCCTACGAACAAAATGATACACCTTTGGAATCTAAGGTCTTTTCCAATAGAAAGAGAAATAGAAATGTAACACATAAACGAAAATTTAAGAAGTCAAGTTCAACTTCAAGGAATAATTTTCCTAGTAATACCCAATCTTCTAAACAGAGAGATCGAATCAAAACGTCTGTTGAAACAGCAACTTTGCTCAAACAACTGGACAAAACTCATTACTTCATCAATACAAATGATAATACTGCATCCTCATTTGGAGAAGAACAAGAGCAATTCGTTGATCATAAACTAAATCCTGTTCCAGTCGATGTGCAATTACATAATAGAGAATCTGCTGATGAACAAAATGCAGCATCCAGTAGTTCAAGTGAGCCATCCACAAACAAGAGAAAAAGAATCAACAGAAAAAGATTACATAAACTGAATCGTGCAACAGAAAATAAATCATTCACTGATACTGAAATAAATCGGAAACACAATTTATTTACCAAAGACATAACTGTACCCTTACCAACAAAAGATACTAAAGACACTGCAAACGAAAATGTCGAACCACTATTTTCTCTTCGCAATGAATCTAATAAATTAGTTCCCATCAAAACTGTAGAGTTTCTAGCTAATGAGCAACTACATGATATGGAAAGTATCAACAATATAAATACAACGTTCGCAGAGTCAAAAGATGTTTTTAATGTCGAGAAGAAATACAATCAAAAGGAGCTTCACACACAAAATTTTGTCTCAGAAAATGAAATGCACCTCAGTACTACATTAGGTGATTATGATTCAAGTAACAAATATACCTTTCCATTTCCCAAACATAAAAATATTAGACCAACCAGACCATCAAGCACTAAAAACAATATTAGACAGGGTACAACTTCTACTAAATCAAATCATCATCCATTTAATAGATTGGAAGTAATTCAAACTGGATCTGAAAGATGGATTCCTTTAAAAATATCTCAATCTTCTAACTCTGACATGCAAGTATCAAATATTTCTAGTAAAAAGAAGTCTATCTCTCCTGTAATACCGAAACAATTTCATTCAAGCAGAACAAAAAGCTCTATACTAAATAATAGAAAATTAAACCCTGTTTCTCGTACCACAACTGAAGCTTCCTTAACAAAAGACGAAGGCAATGCTAGCTCTGAAGAAACTAAATTATATCCAGTTGAGAAGCTCCCTGAAACTATTACTTCATTTAGAGGCCCACAATATCCAGTAAATGTTGAATTGTCACATATGGACAAGGTTAATGATCAATATAACGAAGATGAAAAAACTGAAATGAAACCAAAGCAGTCAAATTCCCCCCATTCTTCACCATATGGTCAGAGTAATTCTTCACCTATAGAAAACATCGAGATTTTGTCTCATCATACGCCTGAGGAAACACTTGATCCCTCTTTTATGTACTATAATTCCCGGTATACTAACAAAACTGGACAAAAAACTATTCAAAAAAATAAATTTTCAAAATATTATGAAGATTATCCTTTAATGAAAGAAATTCCAACGAAAACTTTCGATGAAACAGAAAATTACAGCTTTCCTGAGTATGATGAAGAATATCCCAGTTTCGGAGATGAAAATAAGTTTTCAAAAGTTACACAAAAATATCGTAATGTTATCAATGTCTTAGAGGACCCGAATTTAGATGCGTCAGGAAGGCATTTATCAGAAAAGCAAAAGGAACAGCAATTTACAGATAATACTTCCTCTAGTGGCAACAAACTGCAACGGATGAAAATTGCTCGACCAGCTGGTTCTTATAAGGAAAGACATTCCAGTTTCGATTCTAAATTATTCTCTTCCCCAGTGGAAATCATCTCCAAATCACCATATTTGACATTTTATCACAGTTCTAAATCGAAACCTAAAGCTCAAAACTTCCCTTATCATTTTACTTCATTGGAATACATGCAAAAAGTGCCAAAAATTCCGAGCAGTAATACTGAAGATTGGTCTCAAGTCAATTCAAGAATAAAAATACCTTCTTCTATTTCAGAACTCAATTTAAAAGCAGCTGATACATCATCTGGTTCAAGATCAAATTTGAAGGGGATGTCTCCAACCATGGAAAATACTGGATCCCAAACAACTCCCATTGAAACTATAAATCAGGGATATATGCACTATCCTTCTTCCAAAAACCCTACTTTACTTGTCCCAAGTGACGAAGCTAAATATTACTTTTATTCTTCAGCAATGAAACCAGACTCAACCAAGCAAATATCATATTCACGACCAGATTTTGCATCTAATTTACCCTACTCTTCTAAAATTGATGGAGCTTATGATTATTCACCATTTTCAAAGCCAATTATTTCCTCTCCTTTGTCGAAAGTCTACGATTCAAAGAAAGAAAATGGTCAGTACTACCTTTATTCAATGAACTTAGGTCAAAAGCCTACATCAAAGGAAAGAAACAGAACAACCATGTATCCTATAACAGATGACCAATATAAAACTTCGCGGGAGAAAGCAGATCTTCAAGCACATTCTACTAAAAATATACCTCAAGAATTCTACAATAGTTTTGCAAAAACTGCTTTGCCGTCAAGTTCTCTACCTCATATATCGAAGAAAAAGCAGACTGAGATTTTATTCAATACAGGCAGTGAAGACCTGAGTAATGTTTTACAAATAAATAATTTATATGATTCAACTGGAGCCACAGAAGATCTGGAAGAAAAATCAAAAGGCAAAGTAGAAAACTTAAATAAATTTAACAGAAGTAATGCTCAGTTACTAAATTTCAAAGTAGAAGATTCGGCTGTTGAACATATTTCAAATATTGTTCCATCAAAAAATGAATTAATTTCTTCAAAAGATACATTTATTGTAAACTCACTATCACCTTTCCTAGTAGATGATTTTAGTAATTATTCCACAATTTCAGAATTTTCAACTGAAACTCCACATCCAGCTTTACGTACAATAGCCTCTGTTCCACTATATTTGAATGATTCTGCTTTAGAAGTCTATCCAATATCAACTGAAAATTCTTTAGCAAAAATTCTTCTTCCAAACAGCCAAGATTTTGAAAGTAGTGAAGCCAGAATAGCCCTAATAACAGCGACAGAAGTTCCGATGAATTTTATGCTCACCAATGTTATTTTTACTCAACAAAATCAAGCTAATATACAAAAAACTCAAGATGTTGTGGATGTTCAGGAATTACATACGATAGAAAATCTCTTCACCAAATCCAATGTCAGTGATTCTCTAAGTACATTTCATAGAGGATCTACTGCATTAAAACCAGCTTCAGATGATCTAAATCAAATAATTTTAGATAGTTACGATGCTTCAGCCAAATCTACCGCTGTTGTTCCAAGAAATGAAAAAGAATTACACCTTAACGTCAATGAGTTTTACCTAGAGAATAACAATACAAAAGACGAAGAAACTGGAATGTATTTTGCTATGACAAGAAATGATCAGTTCAAAGATGCTTCAACCGATACTCAAGGATATAATATAGAAAACGGAGAAGAATTTAAAAAAGAGAAGAAAGTTACACCAACTCATCCAATGCTTGAACTTGTTGTCCAGAACTCAGATGCGCATGATTTTATATCGAAAATAAGTGATAAGCCAGTCACTGTTAGATTATTTAACCCTAAAACACAAACATATCATTCAATTTTAATAACATCAGATGATAATATTTCTACGGTGGAAACAAAAATAGGCAAAGAGAACTCTACTTCAACTAATGCGTTGCCATACCATACGTACTACAAATCGGAGTTTGAAAAGAAAAATGCTAATAAGCAGAGCATTGCACTATTTCCAGAGGAATCAGTAGCCACTGAACCAACCGAAACAGGTCTGTCTTCTAAAAACGATAATTATCTTAATATTTTTCCATTAACTGCCTCACTTGAACCTGATGCATCAAATAACAATTCAAGTGATAAGCATATAGTTACCAAAACATCATCGAACTTTGACAGAAATTTAATAAGTGTAAAAGATTTAAAAGAATTATTCATTAAAAATAGGCTAGAAAATCAAAATTTTAAAAAAGAAGACAATGATTACAAGACATTTAAAACTTTCGAGAAATCAGAAAATATGTTAACTTATTCAAATAAGTTCTCTGAAAATGATAACTATCTTGATGTGTTTTCACCAACTAAATCATTCGGACTTGATCTGCCTAATAATGTTTCAAGTCCTGCTCATCAGTTTGTAGAAAGGCCTTTACTTCCTGAAGAAAAATTAATAAAAGTAGAGGATTTAAGAGAATTACTCATTAATGTTATGGAAGAAAATAAAAATTTGCAGGATGAAATTAACAAGCAGAAAAAATTTGTATCACCACTTGAATCTGTAGATAAATTACTTCAGCCAAATATATATAAGTCCCTTAAAACCAATAACTACCTTGATATTTTTTCATCAACTGAATCTATTGAATCTGGTATGCCTAAGGTTATGTTAAATACTACAGTTACTGAAAAACCTATCCCCAAAAGAAAGTTAGTAAATGTAGATGATTTGAAACAAGTCCTGATTAATAGTATTAATAGTATGAAGGAAGATCCATATTCAAAAGTTGAAAATAAGAGTCTAACTAAATTTATGTCTCCCCTGGAATTAGAAGATAAATTCCTTAATTCAAATAAGCTACTTAAAAATAGCAACTACCTTGATGTTTTTTCATCAGCAGAATCTTTTGAATTTGGTATTCCTAACCTTATTCCAAGCACTACCAAGACAGTTACTAAAAACCCTGATCCAGAAAGGAAATTAGTAAATATATATGATTTAAAACAACTTCTAATTAATAATATGAAGGAAGATCAAGACTCAAAAGATGAACATAAGAACCAAACTAAATTTATGTCTCCCCAGGAAACAGAAGAGGAATTTCTTCATTCAAATAACCCTCTTAAAAACAATAACTACCTGGATATTTTTTCACCAACTGAATCTTTTGAACTTGGTACGGCTAACGTTATTTCAAAGAAATTTACTGAAAAACCCCCTCCAGAAAAGAAATTAATAAATATAGATGATTTAAAACAACTTCTAGTTAATAGAATGAAGGAAGATCAAGATTCAAAAGATGAAAATAAGAACCGAACTAAGTCTATGACTTCCTTGGAATCAGAAGCCAAATTAATTAAATCAAACTATCCGTATACAAATCAAGCCTATTTTAATATGTTTCCCCCAACAAACTCGTTCGAGATTGATACATCAGAAATAGTTTCAATTGGTAAAAATCAGATGCCTAAAAACAATTCAAAACCAGGTAAAAAATCTCAAAACACAGAGTTTTTAAATAAAAGACCAGGTAAAAATGCAGATAAAATTCAAAATGCGTCCAGTCAAAATAATAATACATTTCATATTTTTTATCAGAATTTAGAAGATAAAATAATGGACTTGGACAAATCAACAGAATCATTTGAGTCTGATTTATTTGATGTTGCTTCGAGTAGTGTGCACGAAATTACTGCTTTGCCTTCAAAATCAGAAAATGATTTAATGAATATAAATGATTTAAAAGATTTTCTTATTAAGAGCATGGAGGAAAGCTCCACTTATGAGGATTCCAAAGAGAAAGAAATTGATCTTCTAAATTTACAAGAAGATGATGAAATCATTGACGAACTCTCTTTGTTAATAGACTTCTTAGCTCCTACAGCAATGTCAAACTACAGTGGCAGCGACATTCAATTTTCAGTTTCAGAATCTGTTGTCATGAATCCTCATTTCGAAAGTAAAACTGAAGACGAAAATTTATTGGGAGAAGTAATCGATTCTACTCAAAATACCTTCAGTAAACCTTCTTCCTATTTTGAAAAACAGACACAGTTGAATGTCCCAATGTCTCAATATGGAGAAGAACCTCTTGAAAAAGTATTGAGTATTATGGAGACTTACCAAATACTTAAACCAAATATGTCCAAAGAATCTTTCAATAATGAAGAATCCTCCGATGTACCATTGAAATCGGAATCACCTGCACATTTCAAATCCACTCCTACAGACATGCCGCAGCATTTAGTTCCGCTTTATTTTGATATACAAGATCTCGAAGTATCAGAAGGAAATCGAAGAGGTACGAAATTTCCCAAATATAATTCTAAATTCAAGAAAAATGCCTTACCTTCCGTGGAGTATGATTTTGAGGCTTTTCCCAAAACTCATTTTTCAGGCACATCATTTGACACAATGCTTTTTGAAAATATACCTAACAACAAAGATGTCTCAGTTATTAATATGAAAAATGAAACTAATTTCAAGTATCATCATAACACTGATGAAATTCAATGGAATGATTCAAACAATTTCAATCAATATGCACTTCCAAGTAGTTTAGCCAATTCGCAGAAAGGGAAAAAGTTTCATGAATCATTCATTGGCAATGGTGTCACCGAAGCTAATCCAGGAGTTTCTCAAATTTTAAATTATGAAAATTTCCCTCCCGTTTTAAGTACCAACTCTTTCTCAGATGCATTAGATCGAAAAGCTTTTGAAAACTATTATCAAATACCCGATTTTAGGTCTAAATCGAAGAAGGTGCTCTCTCAGAACGTTAAGAATAGAAATCACTCACAATATACCCTTTCAGATTTATCACCTAATTTCTTACAAGAAACCTCTAAAAATCATCACCAAGAATTAGATTTTAGCAATGTGAAAGGAATCCAAAGGATTAATGTTCAAAATTCTAGCAACAGCCATGTTCTTCAAAATCTTGAAATATCCATAGCTTCTGGCGAAAAGGAAGGTAGTTACATACATCCTGAAAAACTCACTCTTAAAGATATTCCTCAGCATATTCAACAAACCATTTTTGATAAAGAGAATGGTAGCAATATATATACTGCCAACTCCGGAATTGAAAATGACATTTCAGAGGATAATAAAAGCATTTCTTTTGAAGAAATAAAATATAGCAACCCCAGGCCAAATATTAAAAATGAAAGAGACCTAAGTTCTTCAAGTCTTGATATTTCTTTTAAGAATATCACACAGGATGTTCCAGGAAAGATACTATTTAGCGATTTAATTCAAGGATTAGTAGAAAATGGTTTACATACCGTTGATTTCATTGGTGGAAAGAATTACGAAAACTTGTATATTCAAGTAAGCAATCCTGAAACTCACCCAGGAATTCATTTTGATGAATCCACATACACAACACTTCAAGAAGTTATGGTAAACAATAGCTATGATTCAGAGTCTGCTATAAAACCAATAACAGCAATACCCGTAGATGAAATGAAGAAAAGAAAGAAAATCTCAGAAATTCCTAAATTAACTCCTGGTCTAGAGGAGTTTATGACTATGGACTATTTGGATATTGATTCCCTAAAATCTAGCATAGAACAAAATAGAAAAGGAATAACTGATGCTGAGAACAGATTTCATTCAATGAAAGATGATTTCTTAGCATTGAATGATTACGATGATTATTTATATCCAAGATTTAAAACTACAATGGTGAAATAGAGAATAAATTCATCATTAACTTTCTGGTCAGTTTCGGATTCGGTTGAACTACGAATAGTGCCAACATCATCTGGCAAATTGTAAACTGCAATGACTATATAAATGCTCACATTTTCTAGTTTTAAATCTCTAGCAATATTAACAATGCTGACTTCATCCAATATTGTGAATATATGGGGATTGTGATATAAACTGTGTGATGTATTTTTTATTGTTAAAAAAATATATTTTAATTTAATTTTATAATATTTTTAGAGTTTCACCCATTAAGTAATAAGGTTATTTTTTTCTTATGTGTCATTTATCTGTTGAATGTGTGTAATTTATTTCTATTTAAATAAATAAATAAATAAAAATAATTCTTTTTATTTTTTTAAGAAAACGTGTGTTATTTTATTAATAGCTCGAAACTAATGATGAATTGGCCTATTTTAATTATTTATTGTTATTTACTGTTATGGTTCTCAATAAGTGTGATATTGTACACTTCACATGTTAAAAACCGTTTTGATAATCTAGAAAATTATTACAATATCGATGAAAAAACGGAATAAAATAAAGAAAAAAATGCCACAGTTTAATCAATTCTTGTGAATATAAATTTTCCTCTTTCGTGAAGGCAAAATAAACAATGAATATCTTCAAATAATATAATTTTCTTTATATTTTCAAATTTCAGGGTTTTTTTAAATTTCAAATTAATAGTTAAAACTTAATTCATAATATTGACGTATACTGGTAGTTGTATCATGAAGCTCAATAATAGTATTTTTATGTTTTTAAAAGTATGTATACTTGAAAAAAATAGAGTTAAATGAATTGAAATTAGGAAATTGTATTGTAATCAGAATATGAAAGTGCATTCAACTTAAAACTTAATACTCTCAGCAATTAAATTGAAATTCTAATAGTTCCATCACAAACTGTATCAAATTTCAATACAAACTAGCAGACAAAATTAAAATTAGCACACCAAAGCAATTTTAACAAAATAATTTTTTAATATAAATGAATATTTGATTTTAAGAAAAAAAAACTGTATAATTTAAGTATTTATGTACAGAGAATCTCCTCAAACAATATTTGGAAAACATTAATTTTTATGTCCAATATAAGAAATCCATAAAACATCAAAAATTAAATTTGGTATTAAATATCCTTTTTCTTTTCTTTAAGGAATTTTTCTTTGTTTTTCAAGCGGGATGAAGGCGAAGCTTCCAAAAATATAATTAAATAAGATTTGTTCTTTTTTGAATTAAAAAGTACAAAATTTCTAACGAAAATATTGATAAAAGCCCCATAAAATTAATTAGTCGCATAAAAAATTAATTAAGCAATAAGAATTTAAAAATATTATTCGAAATTGCATAAATTTGTTTTCATTACATTAGCTTTAAAGGAACAACCAATATTTGACATTTATTTTCATTTTATGAAATTATGACACTAAAAAAAAATTTTTTTAATTAATCTCTTTTATTACTTAACAAATCTTCCGCGTGTCACTTACTTTTTAAATTTTCTAATCTTAACTAAGGAATTTATAGTAATAAAATTATCTCAGTGCTTAAATTTAAGAAGCTAATTAGTGGAGAATTTTTAGAATAGTTCAAATATATAAAAAGGTAAAAATGCAAAAAAGATAGAAAACATTTACATTGTTTCAAAAAAGCAATGCTGAAATTTAATTCTTCCATCTTAAATCTTTCTAAAATGTTTTAAAAATCAGACATGTCAACTCGTCATATGTTTTATACTAAGCAGAACAATTTGTTTTACATTTTTTATCTTGAGTTCTACCACATTCGACATTATCATAAATTTAGAATGAAATAAAACTTTATAAGTAGGAAGTTAAGATGGTGAAGAATACTACAGATAATTACAACTAATTCCTTTCTCAACAAAGTCATTAGAAAAACTGTAGATTCCAAATCTTTAAATGGTTACTGATTATTTAATAAATTAAGTTTTGTTTACTTAAATATTCAATTGTTACTTTGGTAAGTGATATTTAACTTTAAAAAAAGTGGAAATAAGGATATTACTTTTTGCAAAAATAAAAAATAAATGTTCATTTGTAATCCTTTACCAAATCAATTTTACAGCTGATAGTGAAATTCCATACATATATTTGCTTAAAGAACCTTTTACAAGAGCTATGGAATCTTCTTGTAAGCATTTTACGAAATGTTCATTCCAAAAGTCATTCATTATCAAAAAAATAACTTTTCAATAACTTAGCAATTCAAATAAGTTACCTCTTTTTTTTTGTTTTACCTTAACTTGTATTTTTAAAAAAAACACACGTTTTTTGGAATTTGGCGAGTGTTTATAAATTTATTTCAATATTTTGACATTTACAATACATTGTGAAAGCCTCTTTAATAAAAACCAATAATCCCTTGTGATACTTATTAAATTTATTAATGTTTAGGAAATGAAAGGTTTTTATCATTTCTATAGGAAATCTCATTCACCCATTAATAGAATTGCTATCCAAATAAAAGTATTTTCTGTCTACAGTTTTAACTCTTTAAACTTTTATTGAATTCCTTTCTGTAGATTGAAAATATAAACTCAAAAAATCTGTAGTTCCAAATCCAGATTAATTTTATTGCATGCTCATGAAAACTAGAAAACTTTATTTGCTACTGAATTCCGTGACTTTCAAACATAAAGAGTAATGAAAGCTTATTTAGTTCATAGCTTTGATAATATTTCATAACACATTGTCAGATACAAGAAAAAATCAAAAAGTCTGCACATATTTGTTAGCATGAGATAAATATTTACCTTTACCTTTCATTGCAATGTGTAGCAATCATATAAGTTCTACTTTTCTGTAATGGAAAAATATCAGTTATTTTAAATGCATAAAATAAAATTTGTATATAGCTGACATAATTCCTTAAATTTTTTTTTAAAAAATTGCTATCAGCTTACACTTTTCTTTCAGGATATAGCTCCATTTTTTTTCTTTCTTTTAAAACTTTCAAATAACGTTTACTTTAAATTTTCTAATTTTTTTTGTTAATATTCACATACTTTTTTAAAAACTTATTTTGTATTTCTTAATTGTTTCATGAACATTATACAAAAGTTTCAAAAATATTTTGGCACATAAAACAGATGTTTTCATAGAAATTCACCATGAATAGATTAAATCTTTTAAAAAGTTGAGTAAAAAATTGGATAAAGTGTGTGTGTGGTAACTATAATAAATAAAATTAATATACGGCATCTTTTAAGTCAAAAAGATTCTTCTTAAATAATTCAGCCTATTGAAACAAAGAAAGTAAGAGAAAACTCAAATTTTTAAAAACTTCCATGATTCAATAAGTCAAATTTTAAAAGTTCTGAAATTTTCTTCTCGCTAGATCTTCTTTTAAAATGTAAAATGTTCCCTGCAACGTGAATGTGAATATCCTTATTGTAAACTTCATAACTACTTAACACCGAGGAGAGGTTCCATCTCTGATTCCACAAAAGATCCGTTGTTCTGAATTTTTAAGGCTACAAAACTTTCAATGAACTAAGAATTCAAATACTTCTCTTGGTGTTATGTGGAAGTTATGAGAATGAAGCATTTTTGTCTTCTTCACTGCCAGATCGAGACTCAAAAGTTCAAGGTCCGTCAGCAAAAGCACTACTGCTACTCCGGTATGAAATTCCTCTATACGTTTATATTTTAAGGTATCCGACAACGTTCGGAACCGTGATTTTAAAAAAGCGCAGAAATGGATAATTTTCATGATATTTAATGTCACTTAGATTAGAATACATGTATAAAATTGTTTTAAGGACATTTTGACAAAAGATATTATGAATACAATATTTTGGCAAAAAACTGAGAATAACTTTTTTTTTTCCAAATGTTCTGCTTTTGTGAAAAATGCTTCGATTATAATAATATTTTGTCTGTATATAGCTCTGACATGTGTACAGCGACTCAAATATAATTTTTAAGTTAGTTACAAACCATTGAAAAAATTACCAGCGTTTTTTTCTTAAAATTTCGCCCCTGTGTTGTCGTAAAACATGGATAAACCCACCTCTAAGTTATATATTTCAAAAATTCTAGTTGAGCCTCTGTACAGAGGTTTGAGCTAAAACAGGAAAAATATTATTATAATAGAAGCATTTTTCCCAAAAGGAGAGTATTTTGAGAATGGGTACATCCATGTTCCTTTTTTGTCAAAATATTGTACTTAAATAATTTTTTATTGTAATACTATTCTTAAAACAATTTTATATACATTTTCTAATCTAAGTGACACTAAATATCATAAATATTATCCATTTATACGCTTTTGGAAAATCACGGTTCCGAACGTAGTCGGATACCTTAAAAGATTTGATTACTTCTTGTCAATAACAAAAAGAACTCAGGTGTCAATATTCATTTTCATTTGGTTTTTATATTAACTATCTCAAAACCATTATAAACTCTATCAGTCCTTCCTAAATACTCTCTGCAGGAATAATACATTATCCAATTATTAGCAAATAAGATTAAGAATAAGGTATTGTGTTTATCTATCAAGGTAAGTTTTCCATCTTAAAACATTTGATTAAAAACTGAAAATGCTTTGATAATAATAATTAGAAGAGAGAAAAATTGGATAGTAATTTGATAATAATTGGATTCACTTTCATTTTCAAAGTGTTTATGTTTCTCTCAACGGTATTCTTTAATGAGAAACTTTTCGCTATAAATTCTCCTGAGATTATTTAATGATGAATTCCTTTATTTCTGCTCCAGCGTCAACATTTTCATAATATTTGTACTTTCTTGCGTTGAGAAACTGTGTATGGAAAAATTGGAAAGATAGGGAATGAAATTTTTTAATGGAAAAAATGAATGTGTTTCTTGGGTACTTCGAAAACTTTAATTCATTCTAAATGTAAGATAAGATATTTTTAGTAAGAGAGATGTAACAACATTATATATAATCCTGCAAAATAAAATTTTCTTCGCTAACATCTCGAAAACTAAAAAAATATATATTCCTTTTGAGATCTATTTTATTTTATCAAGAAAACAAATTTCAAGAGAAACAAGTAATATAAAAAAATTTTAAGTCAATTCTTACTTAGATCAACAAAGAAAAATTTTATTTTAGCTACTTTTTTATTAAATAATTACAATTAATATAAATATGTATATACATGTGACAAAATCACAACAATAAGAGTGGTAATTAATTTTATTAATTATCATTAAAGTATCCTATTATCATCCAAAACAATCGCGTATATAAATTTCAGTTCAACTGAATACTTTAACACGTGAGTAAAAACAACGTTTCTAATTTTAACACAAGTCGCCAAAATGGTCGCCAAGTCACCAAAAATGATGCCAACGTGACTGTATTTGTAATTCTTTAAATAATTAGATTTAATGAATTAATTTTTATTAATTATTATTATATTATTGTATTGTCATCCAAAATAATCCTGTATATAAAATTTCAGCTCAATTGAGCGCTTTAAAATGTATTTTATTGACGATTGAAAATTCCACCAAGATAAATAAATAAATATATAGAGATTGTGAGCTAATAGTAGGAATTGCAAAAAATAGGCCTATATTTTAATTTACTTCTGCTTACCATAGAAAACATTAAATTTAAATTCGTAGCGATGGCTATTACGCAATTTCATTATTTTATAGTTTAGGTTAAAAAAAAACAAAGTAAAAGTTTCAGCCACCAAAGAAACTGCTGTTAATCAGAATTAAATTTTTATTATACTTCAATTCAAGCCTGCTTTCACCAATAGTGAATTAAACTTTAAATTATATCAAAGAAAAGTTTCTTTTTATTATTGTTTCTTTTAGTTCGTGGCTGCATTCACCAATTATGAATTTCCTTTCAAGAATATGCTACAAAAATGAAACAGTAAAACATTTTTCTCCACTAATTTCTCTACTTTTAATGAAAAACTCGCAGAAAAAAAAGCAATTCTTAACAAACTCTATTGGTGTACTATAATAATTTATGCGTAGTCAAAATTCAATTAAGAGTAGAAATGTAATGAAATTATTAAGAATTCTACTAAAGTTATGAGGTTTCCAAGTTCATCTTGAGAACTGTTTCTTCATCTTTTTTTAATACATTTTTGGTTACAGTTTTCCACTTTTCCCCATAAAACGGTGCACTTGATGAAACTCATTTGCTGACGCTGCCCATCTTACAATGGGAACATAATCGTATTGGATTACCATGTGTATTCAGACTAAGAAAAATTAAATCGATTATATAGCAAACTAAATAGGTTGTTTTGTGTGTTTGTTTCTGATAAATTTAAAAACTGTTCCTATTCGGCAACAAAATATTAGTTTTGCCAATGGTATGCTATTTTAGATGTGGATTGTTATTTACGTAGTTTTGAATCAAAGAATTCAACACAGTTTGTGAATATTGTGAAGGCTAAAATTGTTCTTTGCAAAACTTTGTTAAATTTCTTCTGTTTCAATTTGTTATTTTTTAATCTAAAGGATCTCTCTAAAAAATCTCTATTAAAAATTCATTAAATAAGTATGTATAATTATTTTCGTTCTATCAACACACTGGAATCTATATGTTTTGCTTAATCTTTTAATATTTACGCCAGTTTTACATAAATTTCTGCAATCAAAATAAAAACATTAAATTCTTGAAAAAGTTTTTGGAAATATTTCTCCTTATAAAATTTCTTTTTCTAAACTTTACTTATATGAGGCTAATATTATTACTAGCAGCTTTCTAAATTTAGCTTAAAAAGTGTTGAAACGTACAAGTTAAAAAAGGTATATCTGTATTTTGTTACAATAACAACTGATCTCCATTTTGATATTAAAAATTTCATCTACTGCTAACAAACTAGTTAGAATAATTAATTTTTAAATGTCAATTAGAAATCTAATCCACACTTAAATGACTAAATGAAATTCTTAGAAATATATTTCAAGTCTGAAAATATTTTAAATTCTGCTCATAAAATTATTTCAAACGTGCTTAAGAATGTACGAGATACGTTCCGAAAATAAGTTTCGTCATTTTTTAAAGAGAAGGTGCTACATCAAGTGCAACCAACCATCAACATGAGAATCTGCATCAATTTCTGAATAAACGGCTGAAGGAACCTCAGCGCAGGAAAAGAAAGCATGCGAAGGGTGCCTAAGAAGCGTAGCAGTAGTACAAAGAACGATGGCAGACAGACATGTGCTGACTATGGGATCACCAAAATGGAAGTACGTGCTGTTATTCGGTAGGAATGGACAGATGCGACTAGTGTGTCCGTCATCCATGAACGAAGTGTCCGTCGTCATCCAGATCGTGTTCGTGGAAAGAGTCATGTCTCGTCAAATGGCTGGCCGCTGGTGTTGCATGTTCAGTGAAGGAAAGCAAAGGGTTGAAGATGAAGACCGACGTGGGTGTTCCTCCACATCCATGGTGTCAGAAAGGCGTTCACATTGTGTACTGGTCGTGCTCAGGCCTATCTCACGTTCATGATGTATTTGGGCTACTGAAAGGTGTCTGCAAGATGCGTGGCGAGAAACTTGACCTTGGGTAACGAATAGAAGAATGTGAATCAACCGTAATCACTTGAAGCATTAAGCGTGGGTGGGAAATGAATTTCTGTTCAGAATCACCACAGACGATGAGACATGTGTCCACAACTTTATCTCATAAACCGAACCTGCATTAATGACATGGAAGCATTCTAATTTATCAGAGAGGAAAAAATTCTTCCAAAGCAATAATAAGATGGAGAAGGCTCTGCAACAATTCCTTGCATCCCATGGAGTGTTTTCTTTTCAGTTTGACTCTCCACTACGACAAATGCCTCAAAGTCATTGAAGACGATGTCAGAAAATAGTGCAAAATGTATAGCTCATGGAGCCAAAACGTATTTTCTTTCAGCAATAAAGTATCTACGTGAAAAAAGGATAAAACTTGCATTCGAAACGCGTCTTGTAATTACATTGTAACGTACGTCCGCGTGCATCTGATTAAAACTCAAAATTGTAGAGCATGCTAATAGTATCTTGTATGATGACATTAACTGATCCATTAACACCCTTGTACTACGAGTGTTTAGTTGATCATTGAACAACCACTAAAATCCATTTTCCTCATAATGATGTTATGAAGAGTAATAGATACCTTTTAAAAAACATTTTAAACAAATATAACCTATCAATAACACTATTTTATTACTGAGGTTTTCCGGAAAAGTACGTGTCTACACCTTTGCAAAGAAGTAGAAGTACGGGCTTTTTTTTGAATCCTTTAAATATTCCCAGAGTTTCTGACAAAGCTAAATTCATACAAGATGTGGAGCAATAGGTTGTCCACAAGGTATAGCCTTTCTAACTCAGGTTTTCCTATTTTTAGTCAAGTTGGCGCTTTAAACTAAAACAATGGCACATCGAAAATGAACATCGCTACTTAATAGTATATAAATAGTCAGTGATACATATGGTTATAGAGAAAAATATGTGCTAGTGAACGATATAGTCACATTAATTAGTGCCTAAATCATTTTTGCCTAGCCCCTTGTAAATTACAAGATCTAGGAGGATTTTCTCCGGAAAGCTGCAAGTTGAAATGAGAGGTTGCATCTCATTTCAGATAAGTATGTAATGATTCTTATCCTTTAGCTCAGGGTTACTCAACCTTTTTTTCTACTGGGCCACATACATATGCCAGTTATTTCAAGCGGGCCGCAACATGAGGATAAAGGGGGCGGGGAAAAGCTTTAAAGGAGATAAATGCTTTCAGGCCAAGATAACATTGTAAATCTAAAATGGGGAAAATTGATCAAAATATTATAACTCCTGTTTTCTTTTTTTAATTAGTATTTTTTACATTTTTTTATTTTTGTCACTAGCACTGAATTAGAAGCATTTAAGAAACACTCCATCATAATTTCTGCATCAGTAAACGATTTCATGCAATTACCAATATTACAACAAATTACATAGGGTGCCTTTGTTACCGCAGTGACATTACCGCTAACAAAATAATTGTTTTTGTAGTTGTAAAGATTATTTAAGAGAAAGCCTAATTATCACCTCTTGCAAGAGATCTTCGACGACAAGTGTCATTGAATGATTCCTGTTTATTGATACTTTTTAAACACAAAACTTTCATGACAAATCAAACAAGTACTGACCCATGCTTGTTTTTCACTACAAAATAGTCAACTTGCCAAACATCTTGAAACAACGTATTTTCATCGAACATTTTTTGCGCTTGCAAGATATGAAAGACTGTTAAAAATTAGTTTAATTCATGAAATTGTCGCTACTTCACTGTTGTCCACTATCACTAATCAGAAAAAAATATCAATTCGCACCTATACGACATTGACAGCAAAAAGCGAAATTAATATATTTGATTTCTTAACAAAGAATTTCCCACCAAATTTTCATAAATAAATCAATTTTTTAGAGCAATGGGCCAAGACCGGGCCTCTTAAAAAGGGCTGGTGGGCCGCAGGTTAAATATCAATACTTTAGATTGTTTTTTTTTACCTATCACGTACATATTATTATTTCTAGCATTTAACTTAATAAAAGTAATTTTTTACAAATCTTGCAGCAATAATCATTTTGATTCATTCAATAGCAATTCATTCCCCATGCTACGTTCGAATAGCTCCGGAATCAAGTTAATGAAAGTAATCTTCACCTCAACAAACATATAGAGGAGGTACCGCGATAGATGAGCAAAGAATCATATACACTCAGGAACATTGAAAATAGCGACCCAAGAAGGAAGCTAAGTACAATTTCGAAACTTTGCAAATAAGTACAGCGTAATTTGATATCCAAGTGATCCAAGTTTTGTGCCAATACGCATGCTCATACACGCCAAGGTGGTACTACAATCAGGAAGAGGGTGCTATATAAGCCTGCGCAAATTCGGAGATACATAAACGTGACGATTACCCGCCGATTGTAGGAAGATTTTGGTAAGCGAAACATGCCAGGTAAACGTGCTGGAAGACATTTCTCACAGTTAAGCGAGTTTGAGAGAGGCCTGATCATCGGGATGAAAACTGCAGGCTGGTCGACGCGCGGTGTTGCTGGCCAGGTGGATCGTTCGGAGTGTGCCGTTAGAAATTGTTGGGAACAGTGGACACGAGAAGGTACCCAAGCGCGGAAAACCGGTTCTGGAGCGACCAGGAAGACCACGAGGAGAGAGGATCGAAGGATCGTGCGGCAAGCACTTGTGGACCCCACAGTGACTCGTTCAACGATACGAGCAGACGTAGACGTAGCAATTGTTCCACAAACAATTTCCAGACACCTTGCAGAAGCAAATCTTAAATCCAAGCGCCCTTTCCGTGCACTCCCTTTAACACCGGAATATCGGCAACTGCGTCTACAGTGTTGCCAAGCCAGTTCTATGTAAAATGTCACAGATTGGCAAAAGGTTGTGTTTAGTGATGAATCCCGGTTTGTTTTGGGGACAGATGATAACCGTGTACGGGTGTGGAGGCGCCCTGGTGAGCGATACAATTCCCTCCCTCTCCCACACTGTTCTACGTCACACTGCCCGCACAGCTGGTGTAATGGTCTGGGGGCCATAGCCTATGATAGCTGGTCCACTTTAATTGTGATCCGTGGAACCTTAACGGGCCAATGTTACGTTGATGATATTCTTCGACCCCATGTAGGACCTTTCCTAAATGGTCTCTCCCAGGGGCAATTTTCCAGCAAGATAATGCTCGTTCGCATACAGCAAGAGTTGCTCAAGACTTCCTACGTCATTTTCAGACTCTTCAATGGCCGGCCCGCTCCCCCGATTTGTCCCCTGTAGAACATGCGTGGGATCAGCTAAAACGGCAGATGCCATCGTGTCACTCTGTTCATGATTAAGAGTTGGCTGTTCAAGATTTGTGGGCCCATCTGCCTCAGGACAACATAAGGTGTCTAATCAACTCAATGCCGGACCATGTGGCGGCATGTATTGCAGCTGGAGGAGGTCCAACGCGCTATTGAAGTTGTCCAGTATTTGTGTCGTTGCACACCCTGTATTCGTTTAATTGTCTTGTTTTTGAGATCAAGTGAATCTCTCATCTGTGTCATTGTGTGTATTAAATTTCATTTCAATCAGATGCTTTCTTCTTGGGTCGCTATTTTCAATGTTCTTGAGTGTAAATAAATATACATAAACTAGCTGCATGGCCCGACGTTGCTCAGGCTTTCTCTACTTTTATAAAAATGTTCCCTTTTCTTTATAAAATGAGCAATTTTAATACTCTTTTTCAAAATGCCTTTCACCCACCTTCTCTTTCCTCCGCTTACCCCGGCGTTGTTCGGCCTTTTTCCGAGTGTATAACTTAAAATTCGCTGTTTCGAAATTTGTTTTCTTATTTTCGGTCAGACAGGTTTATTTCCTCCCGGCGTTGGTTGAACATTTTTAAATGCATAACACATTGTCATGGAAATTCCCCTCTCGCTATGATATCTCTTGAGTAAGTGAACAGTGGGACCTTAATATTCACTCACTCACTTTGCAACTTTTTAGGACCCGAAAACGAAAATGTACCTTTTTAAAAATAGTTGTATGTTCAGAAAAGTAGAAATTTTAAAATTACAAAATTTCACAACTGTATTAAATGTTGAATTAAAATTGTGAGCATTTTTTGAAATGTTGGATAAACGGAAAAAAGTTTCATGAAATTATTTTTATAAATGTAGAAGTTATGAAAACTTTGAATTTGATAAGTAGTTATTAAATATTTAAAATTTGAGTATATTTTAACTAATGCAACATATTTAAAAAATAAAGTAATATAAAGAATTAAAATTTATTTAAGTAATTCTCAGTTGAATAAAAATGTTACTTTGTCTTCTAATTTTTTTTAAATATTAAAAGTACCTTTTTTACTAATTATTATAATTCCTATTATTACACTTACTTGAAAGGTTTAGAATTATGCATTTACAAACTTGTAAAACCTTCGATATACATCCAGTATCAATTTTACTTTAGTTTTCTTATAGGTTTATAATATTGCTAACTATCCACCGTTAAGTTTAGTGAAATGGGTGTCTTACACTTGGCCTTTTTCAACTAAGTTTGTTTTGTATTTCGATATTATCTTTTGAACTGTAAATTTGTTTTAATATTTTTATCCACTACAAATAGTATTTAAATTTTAAATTATCACCTTGCTAAATGGAAATTATTATTACAACTTTGCATTCAAATGGGAGAATTGATCTTACGTTGAATTTAAAAGACATTTATAGATTGTGAGGACCTCTTTCTTTCTGTTAATATTTAACTTACAAAATAATTTCACTAACGTCATTCAAACTATCAAATATCGTGTTTTCTCACGCTGGTTAATCGAAAAGTACACTGAATCTTTGAATTCTGTGAAAGCGAACTTAAATTACCATAACTGAAAACTATATAGCACGATTTAAAAAAACAGTGAAAAGCTTTTTCTGAAAAATGGTGTAAATCAATCTTGGTTCAAAATGCATTCTTTTTCAGGTTGACTGATTCGAGACGTATTCATTTTTGCAAGGATTTTTATAGAATAATTGTCTGTGTTTTGTCTTTAGAATTTCAGCGAATTTTTACTTTAATTAATATTGCGCAGTCCGTAAATATTAAGATTTAAAAATTGGCGAACACAACATACTCGAACTTTTTTAAAATCATAAGCAAATAAAAAATGTTATTTTTTCGATTAAAATATTATAAATAATTTATATCTGGAAGTGTAATACGTTAATATTACTTTTTGTTGTATTTTTTACGTTAAAATTGTAATCAGCCTCTCTCACACTCTGCCTGTTCAAACTTTCGCAGTTCCTGACGCCTGGCGTAGACAAAACAAAATGCAAAGGTTAGCTTCACACATAAAAGATAGATATTTGCTATCGCGGGCTTTTTTGCAGATTGCAGAATTTTTTCCTACTTACTTGATAATTATCGTTATATTTTGGGCACTTCACACAATATCTATAAATTATAGCCTATGTGTTATTCTGATGTATAAGCTATACTATTGTAAAGTTTCATTAAAATCCATTCATTTGTTTTTGCGTGGAAGACTCCCAAACATCCTCACAAACTTTCACGTTTATAATATATATTAGGATTTGTGTCAAGGCCCGAAGGTCACGGATAAAAGAGGGTGTAAGAAAGAAGCAGACATGATCTTAAAAATAGCTACTTTTGTTCTATCTTTCATACTTTTTGAAACTATACAACTTTATAGCTTATCTCTGGGAGCAATCTGAAATCCTAAAACTTAACCTTAACCTTAACTCGAGCCCAAGATTCTTGTGACGATCCTTCTCGAACCCCAACAGCTCGATCAGCTCCGATGTTACTGACTTCCACAACTCCTGGTGGATTCCACGACGAATATTAATCTCAGGTCTCGTGACCTCCCAGTCGCAGTTCACCTTCTCTTATTCTTAGATTTTACGGTTAACAATCTCTCTCAACGATTACCATTAAAATCATATACTCAACGACAAGGTTTAAATAGTAGTTACATTAGCATAAAATTAAGTCATCTCTACGGAAAGGGGTTTTTGAACTAAAATCAGTGTAAGAAAATAGTTCCTCAAGAGGATTAGTAGAAGAGCTCGAATAGTACCGGTTACAAATTTAATATGTCAGTGTTTCGCAAACTGTGAGGCGCACCCCTTTGATAACCCTACGAGGGGGGCGCGAGCATATAAAAAACGATACTAGAAGGTTATTTTTTAAATAATTATAAGAATTTACTTAAAGGAAGCAAAACAAAATACATTCTTGCATAATAAAAATACACGTTGCACTTTTATTCTTATCTATTCCAATTTAAAAATTAGAAAAGAAAAGCGCTGCATAATACTTTTCTTATTACTTAAAAGTAACTTACTTAAAATCTCTCTATTACTTAAAAATAACTCATTTAAGATATCTATTACTTGAAAGTAACATATACAAAGTTTAATACTTATCTTGGTAATTTGAGTGGTTTAAAATTAAGATCATACTGTAGTTTTTGCATCAAAGTACATTATTATTGCATTCAATATATTGTTAATGTATGAGAGGGGCCGCAATGAAAATTATGATTGAAAATTGGGTCGCAAATATTCAAAGTTTGAGAAGCACTGTAATATATTCAAAATGGAGCTCAGAAACACTTAATAAATTTTCAAATGTTTTCACTAAATATTTATTGCAGTCAAAGTAAACTTCCATTTAAGTGGTTAAACAAAAATAAGCCTAATCTTGAGATAAATCAAACAGTTTAATTACTTAGATTAAAGATTGTAAGATAATACTTACAAGTGGTGAATAAATATTCCTTTTAAAACGCATACACAAAAAAAACTATTCTCAAGTAAAAGTACTTCAAGTTCAATTCGTATAGTAAGTGCAATTAAATTAAAGGAAAAGTTAAGAATCTGGACACACATGAATTCCGTAATTTCTACTATGTCTAAGAATCCATTATATCCTAATCTGGAAAAAAAGCAGTTTACTTAAACGTTTAAGAAGCTTACTTAAACACAACTTTAAGAAATAAATTTGTGCATGGAAGGAAAGAAAATAAAGTATTTCTCAAAAGTAGAGTGATTAAAAATAAGAACTGAAGAAATAAATTATTGTAAAATTAGATAGCTAACTCACAATGAATAAAACTATAGAAACTTTCACAAAACACTTTTATAGATTTGTTAAGAGCAACGCGTATCAGCCTCATACAGTAATGATAAATAAAACGCGAAGTATAGGAAATTCTTCTTTTAAATTAAAGAAATCTTTTAAATAATTCGTTCGTCACTAAATTAGCCATTATAAGTTAGAGGAAATTTATTACGGAATATATTTTTTCTCACAAAGTCGATTTCTAAACAGTTTGTAAGATCCGTAGTCACAGTCTTGTCCCAAGTTCATTCTAGCAATATTAAAAAATACGTATCTTTTTCTTAATTTTTGCTTAATACCAAGTCAGAGTGAGAGAATATTAGCGTCGCACTGTTCAGCTACACGAGGGCTTTTGGCCACGGACTATGTAATTTTGAACTATGGTTAAGTGACGTGGATGACACCTAAGATGCCCCCTGTCCTAACAACCACACGACACCAACGGGAGGACGTTTTAGCTCACGACAAATTTAGAGTGCATCGCTGCTCTACACAGCGGGTATTCAGTGGTGCTGGGCTCGAACTCGTGACATGCCTGCCATGATCCGATACCTTGACCACTGAGCTACCGCAGTCCTATAGCAAGTGAGAGAGCTACACTGCTGGACAATTGCTAAGGACGGATAACACTATCATCCATAGCAACCACAAAATGAAAGGAAGCAAAATGTGAAAAATTAGAATAAGTGCGGGATATTAGTAAGAAGTAGTATGAGTATGCAATTTTTTTTTCCACGTCTGTTCATCACGTGATAGCATTCATAAGAGCTTTAAAGGTTTTGACGCGTGTGGACAGTTGTTGTTTCAAACCAAAGTTTTACAGGAAAGATTTAATAGACGAACTTAAAATTTTTGGCATGTCTTCCCGACATCACATAGATCATTTTATGCGTGGCCGAATTATTGGAAAGATCGAAGAAGGGCGAAAAATAACAGATGTTGCTAGGGAGTTCGACATCGCTCACAGCGTTGTTTCACGGCTGTGGAAGTCATTTAAAACTACTGGAATGTGTGTAGTAGACGGCACGGGGAAGGTCGTGTTAGAAGTACGACGCCTGCAAAAGACAGATATATCGTCCTATATCAGCAAAAAGGAACAGGCGCACCACAGCTCAGCAGGTGGCAAATCAGTTTCTTGCTGCCTCAGGAAAGCAGATCTCCCGAAAAACTGTAGCCAGACGTTTGAGGGGAGGAGGATTATACGCACGCAAACCTGTTGTGTGTGTCCCATTAACCAGACAGCACCGTACTGCCCGTTTGCAATGGTGTTGTGAGCATCACAATTGGACTGAACAGGACTGGGCATGCGTACTATTCTCAGATGAGAGTAGGTTCAGTCTGTCATCGGATTGTAGACGGCATTTGATCTGGCGCGAAAGAGGTACTGCTTATCGTCCAGAAAATATCCAGGAAAAGGACCGATATCCGACATCTAGTATCATGGTGTGGGCCGGCATCATGATCAATGGCCGCACGCGCCTACATGTGGTTGCGAATGGGACTATGACGGGCAACGATATATTGATGAAGTTCTACTTCCTCATGTTCGTCTTTTCCGTGGTGCTGTCGGTGATAAATTTGTTTTTATGGACGACAATGCAACATCTAATCGAACACTCGCTGTTCAGGATTATCTAGACAGCGAGGGTATTCAACGTCTCGTATGGCCAGCGCGTTCTCCAGATCTAAACCCCATTGAAAATGTGGGGGATGCTTTGGGGAGGCAAGTTGCTGGTCGAAACTATCCTCCGACAAACAAGAACACCCTCTTCCTTGCACTCACAGAGGAATGGGATAAATTGCCTCAACAGCTGCTGGATAATGTTGTGCAAAGTATGGTACGACGTGTGGAATGTTGCATCACACTCCACGGTGGACATATCCCGTACTGATACCTTTCTTTAAGGTGCCTGCTGACTTTTAGATGCATTGTTCCATTTCTCCGTACGCAGATCAAATGAACATTTTTTTTTCTTTCAGATGTTTCACAGCTTTTGTACTTTCCAGAACAATAAATATTCTTTATTCTAATGTCTGAACAGTGTGGAAACTATAATTTATCCTACTAGGCTTCATGTCTCGCTTAATGTTATGCTACATAGCAATTTGTGATCCGTCCTTAGCAATTGTCCAGCAGTGTATTATTAACGTTACACTATGGCGCCATGCTCAAACAATTGTCTACAAACCTCGTAATCATAAACCTCAATCAAGTGACGAGGACCACACCTTACCTGATTCTCGACTCTCCTAACTTCCACGCCACGCCAAAGAGAGGAATTTGATCCTTGGCTTATTTAACGTGCATCAACCCCTCTACACGGCGAGTCTTCATTATCATTAGGACTATAACCTGTGTCTGGACAATGCCGGTCACAAGTTAGTGGTTATAAATACTAGGCTAATGCAGTCAGCTTGCTTAATACCAAATAAAATTCTGTGATAAAATTACAAATTTGTATTTCTTAAGTAACAAGTCACCAATGAATCGGACACTCTGAAATTAATACAAAACAATTTCAAAAAGATAGCTGCTTAATTTCTGCTTCATATGCTTAGATCCGTAAAAAGATAGATATGGGAGCCTTGTTAGTGGGTCTGTAGTAACACATGTTGGGGCCCCTGTAGCTTGGGGGCCCGTATCATTGAAACGGCTGATACAGTAGTAGCTACGCTCCTGCTCATAATAATATATAAAACATATAAGTAAAACCAAAATATTTTTTTTTCATCTAACTGTATTCGAGAGTTATTTTAAATTATATTATCATCAATAGAAAGAATTTTTAAGAAACAATATACAAGCGTTACGAATATAAACAGTTTTTTTTAAATGCGTTCCTTACTTTTTAAGTTTACAAACGTTTATTTTCAATTAAAAAGGGACCAAATTTTTAAAATATAAATTAATACATAAACTTATAAATATGATAATTTTAAGTAAAATATGCAACAAAATTTAAGATAAATGAAGAAATCATTTTCTCGTTTTAATATGTGATGACATAAATGAATTATTTTAAAAAAGCATTATTAATGTTAATTAATTAAGGAATGTTGCATATGATGTTAAATTATTTCATCAAAGCTTCCAATCACACTTTGCCCTTTCAAAGAATAAATTCAAAAGTAAAAGTTTTTAATGAATTTATAATAACCATCTATATTCTATGTAAACTTTGAAGAATTTACATCTTAGAATAGATAAATTCAATACCAAGACTCCAGATATGTTGTCGTCTTGTGCTGACATAGATTCCATAGAATAGTCTGAATAAATGATACTGAGACGTCCTCTTTTGGCGATAGCTTAAATTTTTCAAAGGCTTTTCCTTTTTAAGAGCCATCTCTTTTATTTTACTTTTTGCTTTCTCAAAACAGAGAACGATGCTTCTTTTTTTATTTCTAACTTAAAAAAAACTTATATCAGAAAAAGACGTATATTTCTGCAACCTAAGGGAAAAAGAAAATATAAGAATTCGTAATGTAATACAAGTTTAAAAGATTCGTATATTACATTAGTATATATATATGTTTTGGTTTTAAAAATTATTTTTTCTTTCAAACAAATAATGCTTTTTAATATTTAAAAAATAACTAAGTACAGCCGCGACTTGCATCTCCTTGCATCTCCGAAAATTGGAGAACTGTAGCATAATTAGAATTAAATGGCAAACTTAATTACAAAGCAGTTCGAGTTTTTTTTAATTAAGGTATCCGACTACGTTCGGAACCGAGATTTTAAAAAAGTGCATAAATGGATATTTTTCATATTTAGTGTCACTTAGATTAAAATACATGTATAAAACTGTTTTAAGGACATTTTGACAAAAAAATTATTTAAATACAATATTTCGGCAAAAAATTAACTTAGAATAATCTTTTTTCAAAAGGATCTCCTTTTGTCAAAAATGCTTCTATTATAATACTATTTTACCCGTATATAGCTCAGAACTCTGTACAGAGGCTCAACTACGAATTTTGAAAAATTCACATTATTTGGCTGAGTTACAACTATTTGAAGTAATTATCGGCGTTTCTTCTTAAAATTTCTCCCCTCTGTTGTCGTAAAACATGGATAAACCCATTTCTAAGTTATATATTTCAAAAATACTAGTTGAGTCTCTGTACAGAAATGTAAGCTATATACAGGCAAAATATTATGATAATACAAGCATTTTTTACAAAAGGAGAATATTTTGAAAATTGGTTATTCTATGTTCCTTTTTTGTCAAAATATTGTACTTAAATAATTTCATATTGTAATACTATTCTTAAAACAATTTTTATACACTTTCTAATCTAAGTGACACTAAATATCATAAATATTATCCATTTATACGCTTTTGGAAAATCACGATTCCGAACGTAGTCGGATATTTTAAAAAACGGGAATTCCTTTAAAGACTTTTCGAAATTTTTACCTCGCACTTTCTTATAATGTTACTTAATGAAAAATGCTAATATATATATATATATATATATATATATATATATATATATATATATATATATATATATACATATATATATACATATACATATATATATACATATATATATACATATATATATATATATATACATATATATATATATATATATATTAGCATTTTATCACTAGAGTTATACTTTCCCGCATTCTGAAAGTATATTATGGAAAAGGTTTCTTGTTAATACTTTAAGAATACACATTTATTGTTAGTATTTAACTAGATTTAATGAAACAATTTCAATTTAATAAACTTTCAACATTTTGTTACCGTCTACAAAATTTTAATAGTTTTTCTTCCAACTCTAATTTATTTGAATATAAATTGTTTTTATTACTGAATGATTCTCTTCCATTGAATATATTCTCAAAATTTCTAAGGTTCGTTCTTATATAAAAACAAAATTATTTAAATTTAATAGGATTTTTGTAGGTTTTCACCTCGTTTGTGATTCCAGTTTCGTCTGGTGTTCATGAATTTGAATTCTGTGAGATTACAAAATAGAGCTTTTAAAGACCTTTTATTGTAAAATAATCGCACTAAATCATGTTTTTAAGTAATTATAAGCTTCTTTTACGATTTATTTAGAATTTGAGTTTTGAAAGCTTTTGTGGTTCCATGACAGGCAACAGAATAGAGAACGATACATTATTGAAGGAAAAATCATCGTAGATCTTCAGAATAGAGAGAAATATTTAAAGCAATCATTGAAATTATTAATAGGGGACATTCATGGATTCAAAAAGTGTTCATAAACTACAAATCAACGAAAATTTCAATGTCCAAGCCAAGATCCGGCCGCCCATATGCAGTGTCCCCTCCAGACTCTTGCTTTGTAATATGCTGTATAAAAATAAATTTAACGCTATAAGCGTCACAAATAGCTTAAAGTGTTGCTAATATATTGCAAAAAAGTGTAACATTAATTACAATTCGAGAAAACTGAAAAAGGATGACTATCATGCCCGAGTAGCACTCAAGAACACATTCATCTTTCGAATAGACAGAGCTAAGAACCTTTGTATGAATATGAAAGATGGTCACCTGTGCGCAGACTTTCGGAGGCAAGTGTATAGTGTTTATGAAATTAAAATTTGTTTTATGAGGTTTATTAAGCATATTAAAAGATGAACATCTATATAACGAATTTTCCATATAACGAACTTTTTTCCGGGATTTAGTGACTTCGTTATATCCCTTTAAGACCCAACCCGTACGATCGTGTGGGTTAGACATTCTTATACATCTTTGCCTCGGGAATAATCGTATGTAAAAAAATCCCGAATCCAACGATTGAGCGTGTTTGCAGAAGATGTAAAGTATCATTTTTTATCAACAAACGATGGTTGTTGTCCCTGTTTTATTTTTAGCTGGTAAATCTAACTTGGTTTTCAAATAGAACGAAAACATGTCTTCTTTTTATCTGTCCTAAAAAGGTAAAAATAATTTTTTTCAATTGGTTAGATACAAATATTTGTATTAATGTTTAAATAGTTGTAAAATAGAAAAAACATTAACTATACTCTATTAATGTTTTTTGTAGGACTGGAGATTTCGTTACCCGCACGATCCTGTGGGTTGGGCGTTGCATGAGTCACTGCAGGTGTAAAGGTAAGTACTCACTATGCGAATTTTCATTTATGTTTCAATAATTTTGATGAAAGCCAACATAAAAAGGAGATATATAGTTATATAATTAATACAAAATTTTTTCTTGGGGGACACCATGGATGAGCCCCTTTTTTTTCTTTCTCTCTCTCTCTTTTTTTTGCAATTAATTTTCTTTTCCATACATTTGTTGACGGGTATAGCATTTTTATACTGTCCACTGATATATGCATCCTTATCACTTCCCGCCCCCCCAAAAGAATCTGAGTTTTCCGGTGGTAGTTAGTATGGTGTGGTTTAAATATATATATATATTTAAATAATAAAATTTTCTGATACATTTTACTATTTTTCATACAATACTGTGTTACCTTTTAACCAAAAACTTTTTCAGGTGTCTAAAAGGAGAATTCTCACTGAAAAATTTTTTAATTGATGAATAAATCAGATTGAACTTAGATCAGAACGTAGAGATCTCTCGGATAATGACAATGCTGCGAACAAAACATGTGAATCGTTCAGATGAGAGGGATGAAGAATCAAGATTTGAAATGAAAAGACAATTTTGGATCATTCTTTACCATAAAAGTCTCTTGAACACATTCAATACATTGATTTAGCTGTTGCAAATTCTTGGTTTATGCGCAAACAAGATGCAATATCAAATAAAATTCCTCTAAAAATCAAAATGGATCGCTTAAAATTTAAGTTAGAGATAGTTGAAGCGTTATCGGCCTCTTTACCTACTAGCAAAAGTATTTTAACTGATGATGAAGATAATAGGGTTGTAAGTCCACTCGCAAAATATCGAAGCGTTATAATCCACCTGCTATACATGTCATGGCATTTATCCTGGTCATTCCAGGATAAAAGGCTTGCCATGTATGGCCGTTTTTGATATTCCGATGACATTTCAGCAAGTGCCAGATTAGAAAACTATGAAAGCAGTTCGAAAACATGTTGTGGAAAATGCAATGGTCATTTATACTTGTCAAAAACAAAAGAAAAGATTTTTGCAGTAAATAAATAATGAATTAATAAAAGAGTTTTAATTTTCATCGATAATTTGCTTATTTCTCTAACAATTTTAGTTGAATTAAGATTGTTTCTTTTATCAACTTGGAGCTAAAAATGTATAACTCGTAAAATTTCATGTGGGTGACTTGTTTCACAAATAATGCCCAACCCGCGCGATTGTGCGAGTGCCGTCTACATTTCAGGGGGGTAGCGGAATTTTTTTATTATTTTTCCCAATGTCATTGGGGTCCATATAGTATTAATAACCAGAATAATTTAATATTTGAAGATAAAAAAATTTGGGTCGTAAGAGTATAGAGGTCTGACTGTAGTTCTCTTTTAGAACAAACCTAAGAGAACTAAATCTATAATAATTAACATTTTTAAATAAATTATCTTTATCTGCTGTTCGTTTGTTTTAAATAAATAAATTTCAAAATTTCCCACATTTAATCGGTTGTAAAAGCACAGAAATGTGTTCGAGTCTATGAACTAGAAGTTAATTCTACGTTTATCAGAAAAATATACGTATCAAAGTGATTTAATACATATTTGTAGACGAAAAATAAGGTTCTCCGAATTCTTTCAGATGCGTTTTACTAATCGGTACCGAAAAGAATGAAAAGAAGTTTTTCTCCTATCTTCGTGTTGTTACACAAACAGAAAAATCATTAAATTATTTTTTTCTCCGCAACGCAGTTTGTGTACATAAGTAATTATAAGCATGATGAAATTATCTGCATGTACTTCATGAGATTCTTAATGAAGTTTTAAAAAATCATCGCCTAACTTATTAATAACTTCGTGTGCGATTTTCGCCAATGTTAATTTTGAAGAAAATTTCCCACGTGTTGAAAGTGAAAAAGTTCTTATTAATTCCTTTGGGTGTTTACTTTTATTGATGCTTAAAATGAATTCTATATGAACATTTTAAACTCTAATTAACACATTTTCACTTTTATAAACAAAAGTGAAAGTGCTCAGATAAGCAGATAATTTTATTACACTCTACGAACTCATGTTTCTCAAAGAGGCATATTAAAAAGCATTCTTTTATTATTTGCTATAAGCTGAGGTTCTTAAAAAATCGCTGATAGAAAATAAATGTTGACGCCAACGCATTGGGATCATCTATTTTAATAAAAAGCTATTTTTAGTTCGAAGATGAGAACATTCTTTCAAAAATGAGAGTATAGAAAGTTATTTTGGGTGAGTAACCATATAGTATTTTTGATCAAGTAATGTTTTAATATATTTGTTGTAATTTAATTTACAAACAGAAAATATTCATAGAAATTGACTTTAGATGAAAAACTTGCTATGAATTTCTCTTTGCATTATATTAAAAATATATGTATTTATTTTGTTCATTCTCTCATATTAATATATTTCTTTTTGACTGGAAAAATATTGCTCGCTCATTTTTTTTTATTTTGCTTAGGAACCCAAGTGGTAATGATTCAAGTTTCATGGTAAAAAAAATTATTTTGAGAATAGAATCCAAATTTGATTAAAATAAAGTATAGGGTAAGTGAATACGATTATGGTAATTTTGGCGACTTGTTAAATAGGTCGCCAAGCTATATTTAAAGTTATCAAACAAACTAAAATATTATTAGAGTTAGTACAGAAGCAAGTATTATATAAAAAAAAATTTACGTCAATTCCCTCTTGGTCAAAAAAGAAAAATCTTATTTTAGTTTCTTTTTACTAAATAATTACAATTAATATAAATATGTATATACATATGACAGAATCACAATATTAAGTGACAAACTTAAATGATTTATTTTAATTTATTAACTGATTTAATATGAAAATTACACTTTTTAGCTTCTTGCTCGGGGAAAAGCATCTTTTTATTCTTTTTATTTATTATCGAAAATTAAAATATAATGTAGAAATTAAGGTTTTCTTTTAAATTTAATTGGGTATCTTTAAACGTATTATTTGGTTTTTCTCCTAGGTCTTTATTAGATATATTTATATTATTCGTATTTATAATTGAGTGTAGAGGATGAAGCATAAGTTCAAATGCATTTTTAACATAAGACAGCATGATTTGACTCAGGTTAGTTTTCAGAAGTGTAATATTCCTTTAAATTCATATTGTCCTTTCTTAAGGTCATACCAAATGAAATGAGGTTTTCACCCAAATCCATTGTTTTGAACTTTAGGTGAAGACCAGGAAATGGATTTTGAAAATGAATGCATTGTTTCTTATAAATTAATTGGGTTATTCCTAATTCTTGATACTATTTTTTCCAGGATTTTGAGTGCATTCTTAAGGGGTGTTGGAAACCTAAAATCTTCTTATATGACAATTTTGAGACTTTTACGTTTTCAAATTGTATAAATTTTTACCTTTCTAAAAATACTTTACTTTAATCTCCTAGGTAGTTAGAAACCCTTAAAACCTATTTTTAACTATTTATTGAAACTGGTCTATGCCCATTTAAATGGCGAAAACTCTAAGCAAAGTATTTTGGTTTTGCTTAAAAGTTGAATGAATTATGGAAGTCAAAACATTTAATAAAGATTTACTTAAAAAAGTGTTTATATACATGGAGGTACACAAAATCCCAATGAAAGTGTAAGCAACGTAATATGGTCTTATGTGTCGAAGGAAATATTTGTACAATAGAAGTATCATTGCATACTTAAGATGCAATTTCATCATTTAATATGGGGAATGTATCAAAACCATAAATATTGAGTCTGGTGATTACACGGTACAGACAATGCAGCGCCTCGACAAACAGAGGCTGTTGAAGGCTAAATACTCATGTTTACAAAAAACAAAGGAAGTTAGGAAAGAAAAAGGACTTAAAAAGAATAGAGAGGGCGATGAGCTTCAAAAAATGTAGATCCTTTGGAGTATGGGGAGGAATGTTTTAATAAAGAAGAAATTATACATTAAAGTTCATTTATCTCCAAATGCAAATTTTTAATGTTCGATGCACCTTTTCTGCGAAAACAATGCCTATAGGTAAGTAAGATTTGTATAACATATTTATAATGATGGTAAATATATTCTCAAATTAGCTTTTTGTAAAAAACTCAAAAATTTATTTTTTACAAATTTTTTATGAGAAAAATGGGTCAAATTTCACTATGTTTGATGAAATATTTTTTAAGTTATGAAAAATTCAAATTTAGCTAAAAGCTCATTTCAGTATAATGAGAAAGGTGTACTTAAGTGTATGAAAAATTTCAAGAATGTATATAGAACAGATTTTGAGAAAAGGTACATCGAAAACAGCCATTTTAACATTGTCGGCATAGAAGTTTCCGACTCATTTTAAACGGATGATATTAAAGCTTGGTTTTATTAAATAGCTATGAAGAATAATCCATTTGTTTTTGACACATTCTTTAATTACTATCGTTTAGAAATTTTACGACTCGTATGTTAATGGCTCTTTATCTATAATCATGTGAGTATTTGAATTTAGATTCATAAATTTTCAACTTGCCGTAGGTATATTTCTAAGATTTTTAAAACATAAAATCATAAGAAAGTAGTATCAAAATGGATACAAACTTAATTTTAATATTCAGAAATATGCAAACCAGAATAAAAATTCTTTTATAATCATTATTTGAATATCGATTAAAAAAAGAAACATTCTAAGTATTTTAAACATTTAATATAAATTATTAATTTCATATAGTTAACACTATAAGGTGATGGCATTTAAATGTGTCGCTACTGAACGAGCCACGTAATTTGAATATAAGCATTTTAACACTTGTGCCAATTAATAATACAATAGATGCTAATTAATAATTGTGATAAAAAATAGTATTTCTGGAACGCAGTTGGAGCATTTTAACAGAATAAAGTGTGTCTGATTTTAATTTCGTTTGGAATTCTCCAAAGAAAAAACGGATCTCAAGACACCTAAAAACAGGCACAAAAGGAAAGGATACATTTTATTTAGAAATCGGTTTTAACTAAACGATAGTTATAGCAATTGTTTTTCTTTCTTTCACAATCAAAGCTTAAATGTTGTTACTTTAAGTCTTCGTCATTGTTATAGTAGAGAATCCTTATAAAAGATGGAAAGATCCACAAAGCTTTTGGAAAATCGTTTTTTTAAGACTTTGTTCCTCCCTTTTTTTTCAAGCTCTAACGCAATACATGAAAGTGACCAGAAAACACCGGTCTATTCAATTTGATGATAAACATTTTTGAAGACAAGATTCGATTTATTGGAAACAATCGAAAAAATTCCCCAAGATTTCGCAATAAACAGTCTATTTTCTCCTTAAAAGTAACCCGCCAAATTCTTTCTATTTTAAGACAAAATTAAGTTTTTCCTTTTTTCTGGAATCCATTGATCTTATTGGCGAATAAGTAGTTTTGTTGAATATTGTGCGTTTTTTTCATGTTAAGGATTATAAGTGAGATAAGAGTGTAAATCAAAATTATACCTACACTTTTCATTCAATAGTTTATTTAAACAATCGTAGTTATGCAACATTGACCCTTTTCAACGTGATCTTCTTCCCTAACAATGCACTCTTGTTTAGAGAGTCACAAGATTCCTCATGCCTTTGAACACTTTTGCGAAGTAATTCGAACATCTACAATTGCCTTAAAACTTTAGAAGCAGAAAAATGACTGAAGTTCAAAGGATAATCAATATCATCTATGGTTAATCGTTTAACATTCAAAACCATTTTTGGAGGCTATTGAATGTTGTCATACGAATTCGAGATTGATGGGGTGTCCATCTCTTTCTTTTTTGCGTAATGCTTGTTTAAATTTTGGATCCTTGAAAAACAATTGACGAAGATGAGGAAATGACTGCGCATTGTGATAAAAGCCAGATGCATCTACACGTTCTGAGCACAAAAATTGAAAATCTGTTTATTTTTGCTTCGTGATAACTGATAGCATAGCTAACATGTTTCTACTTGCAAACAAATTCACTGTGATTTTGATAATATTCTGCATGGGGTAGGGGGGTCACATGTACGTGTGGGCGCAGATGGATCATGGTAAAT
The DNA here is from genome assembly GCA_019973935.1 of Trichonephila clavipes. NCBI lineage: Eukaryota > Metazoa > Arthropoda > Arachnida > Araneae > Nephilidae > Trichonephila > Trichonephila clavipes. The sequence continues at coordinate 556,015 of BMAU01018087.1, read as the reverse complement.
TTTAGGGTCTGTTATAACGAAAGTGTTGATAATTTTTTATTTGGTACTTCATATTCTTCTTTTTGAATAGATATCTCATAGTTTCTACTACTCTTTTATCTTTTTTCTGTATGAATGTTATTTAAGGATATTTTTATAAATTGTTTGTCATAAAGAAAAAGAGGACAGGAAAAAAATTATATAATAAGTTTTCCCTTTAATAGATAAAACAAAACTAAAATATCATAATCAAAAGCAATGTTCAGCGAGAAAATATTAGCAAAAAGAAAAATATTAAGATATAAGAAAGCAAAATATTAATAAAGCAAAATATTAGCAATGTTCAAGATTCTTTTGAGTAAGAAAAATAAAATTATTTCAAAAAAAAGCTCTAAAATATACACTAGCATTGTATCTTAAAAGCTAATATTTTGATTATTTTACCCATTTACCATTAAAAAATTATTTCATTATTTTAGTCAAAGAAAACCAATTAAATAATAACTCTCCTATTATTATGAGCTGGTCAAGAAGCCAAGAATGGATAAATAAATAAATAATTATGAGCTATCTTTTTAAATACGAAAGAATTTAATTGATCTAATTTTAGAGCGTCACATTACTCAAAGAGTCAATTAGAAATATGATTTATCTACAGGGTTATTAAATATTCGAGAAGCTGTCTGAATACAATTTTTTTCCGATAAAAAATGAAATATCATATAAAAATAAAATGAAAAAACTCATACCTTAGGCATGAATAATTAGAAGTATCTCTCATGAAAAGTATTTAAGAAGAAAATAAATGTATCCAATTTATGCAAATTTCAAAGTAAGCGAAGGGATCTATCTAACAGGAGAATTACTTCATAGCTTTGGAAAAAATCCTATAATAACTTCTATTTTACAGAATTCGAATAATTTATCTTTTATTATTGTTTTAAATACATTTAACATTACACACAACAAATTCAAAATAATTAAGTTAGACTTTCTAGAAGTAAATTATGTGTCGGTCAAGTACTTTGGCCTGCGACAGTATGGTCAAGTGTACGTTTTGTAATTTGTTTCAAAAATATGACTCACTGTGACCGTGGTCTGTACCTAATTTAAGGGTTAACAAGTAAAATAAAAACAAGTAATATAAAAAAAATTAAGTCAATTCCTACTTAGATAAAAAAGAAACATTTTATTTTAACTACTTTTTTAAATAGTTACAATTAATATAAATATGTATATACATATGACAGAATCAGAACATTAAGTGAAAATTAATTTGTATTCATTATCATTAAAGTATCGTATTGTCATCCTAAGTAATCGTGTATATAAAACTTCTATTCAACTGAATGCTTTGAAACGTGAAAAAGCCTTTTGAAGTTTAGACACAAGTCGCCAAAAGGGTCACTAAGTCGCTAAAAATGATGCCACCGTGACTGTATTTGTAATTCTTAAAATAATTAGTTTTAATTGATTTTTATTAATTATGATTAAATTATTGTATTGTCATGCAAAATAATCATGTATATAAAATTTTAGCTCAATTGAGCGCTTTAAAATGTATTTATTAACGATTGCAAATTCCACCAAGATAAATAAATAAACAAACAAATCAATCAATCAATAAATATAGAAAGAGTGTGAGTTAATAGTAGGAATTGAAAAACTTTTAAGTCAATTCTTACTTAGGTGAACAAGGAAAATATTGTTTTAGTTACATTTTTATTAATTGTAACTATTTAACAATTTTATATATGTACATATGACAGAATCATAATATTAAGTGGAAATTAATTTTTATTAATCATCATTAATGTATCCTATTGTCATTCAAAACAATCGTGTATATAAAATTTCAGTTCAATTCAATGCTTTAAAACGTGAGAAAAAAACCTTAAAGTTTTGACCCAAGTCACTAAAAAGGAAGGCAAACTGACTGTATCTGTAATTCTTTAAATAATTAGTTTCATTCAATCAATTTTAATTAATTACAATTAATATATCGTATTTTCATCAAAAACAATCATGCATACAAAATCCAGCTCAAACGAGAGCTTCAAAATGTGAGAAAAAAAATTTTTTAGTTCTGAGCAACCTAAGGGTGTAGGAGGAATATGAGCAGAACCAGAAACTTTTTTTCCATACTATCAATTATTTATTTACTCAAACACACCAAGCAACAACACTTTAATCTCTAAGTGAATGTCGTAGAAGAAAGCAATGAGTCTTAAGCAAATAGGCGTAAGTAACTAATTTAACTCAACCTAATCTATCGTTGGTTACAAACCCCCAATCCACTAATTTAATATAGTTGCACAAACACTATTGTTAATCTTAAACTGATATATATAGATAGATAGATAGATAGATAGATAGATAGATAGATAGATAGATAGATAGATAGATAGGTAGGTAGATAGATGAACATTACTTAATCTCACCTGCGTAGCGAATATAACAGCTTCTTAGCTCCTTCTACAATTACGAAACTCTGACTTTATATAGTCGAACTAATCTAAATATCAAGGTTTCCTCTTGTGAAAGATGACTGTGAATTAAACGTGAATGCTCACCCGAAGATTCCCCAAGAGGATTAGTTTAGAGATCGCGTATAGATTCGTCACAACCTTATGTATAAATAGATTTATTACAGCGCCACGAAAACATTTTTTTTATGTATATAGATATGTATTTTGTTCATAAACGTGGAAAAAGAGTAGTTTTCCCATTAAGTTCTCTACTATTTCTAGTAGCAAATGCTGCCTATTGGTCTTTGAGGGAGGTCTTGAATAGACCAAATTAGAGTTTTAATTTATATGTAAAAAATTAATATTTCCGGATTCAAATTATATCAATAAAAAACCAGAGAGGGAAAATGCTCTAATCTTCATAAATTTCTACATCGTTGGTTGTGGCTTTATTGAACATAAAGATAAAAGCGGTAACGACGTGTACTTTGAAATTATTGTTGTGTGTCAAACTTCAGGTGTCGAGAGAAATTTTGAAACTCATTACAAAGAAATTTCCGAAAAATACTGAAGAAAGGAATAAAAAAATTTCTTGATGACTAAAGGGAGGTGAAACTCAAATGAATTTATCATAAAACTTGTAAAAACCAATAACAGTATTATGGTTGTAGTTTTTGAAATTTCTAAAATTGTAGTTAACGATCAAAGGCATTTTCTCAAAGAGAATTTATAAAAGCTAATGTTAAGAACTTTTTAAGGTTGGTTTTAAGATTCCAATAAAAAGAAAAGATTGTTTCAAAAATTTAAGAACTGATACTGTTAAAGAGAGATAGGATTCTAAAATAGATAGTTAATATTTTTTTATCAATTTTGCATTGATGTTAGCAGTTGTGTCTATATATCATTTTGATTCAATGAAACAACTAATATGAAGCCCTTTTCTAGATGGCAATTATGACATGTTTTCCAAAAGAGAATGAAAAGTACAAGGAACTTTCAAAAACAGTAAATATACCAGAAAGAACAAGAGGTATTGAAAATTGTGATATTTTAGTCAATGAATTGATAGTACTCGAAACAGATTTTTAAAAATCCTTCCGTTACGATTGGACCAGTAATGTGTTTTTGTTTAACTATTTTAAAATAATCATCCAATAATAAGCTTTCATTTCATGTTTCACCAGCAAGTGTTATGTTTAAATTCCGAGGTAGTGGTTTCTCAAAAGAAATATCTGGAAAAGTTAGTCGAATCATTAGAGTGGGGACATGAAAGACGATTACAAGATTTCAATGCTGTTGGTTGTGAATGTGATTCTCTTTCAATGTGCAATAACATACTTCGGCTATGTCTTTAGAAAGGTTTGCGAATTGATTGGAAGAAATATGCCTTGTTTAAAGAATTGGAACAGCGATGATTTAACAGAATAAATAATACAGAATGGTTGACCAAAATAATATTTTTACAGGCATGTCAACATATTTAAACTATCTTAATAAAAAAATACAAGGCTGTGAAGAAACAATTGAGGTTGTGTTTTGACAGATAAATGGGTTTAAATGTGAATTATGTATTTTTTTTTCTAAAGATATTGAATCCGGAAAGTAATTCTCCAAAGTTTTCTTGAATGAATCAACACTTTTGAAAAGTATTCATTGAAATTGCAACTATGAATTTTCAAAATTACTCTATTCTTCGAAAGAGCATTAATCAAAAATATGTAGGGAATTCAAAAGAATTTATTTGAAAACAGCTGAAAATTAAAAAATATCGAGATTTATTCGATATAAAGGATTTTGAAAACAAAACTCATTCATTAGATGGAAATATGAAATTTAGAAATGCAAACAATTGATATGCATTGTAAATGTATTTAAACATAAAACATAGTTGAAGAAGTATATTAAAAAACTAACTAGAACGTTTTCGAAGAGGTACAGAGTCTGAATTTTGCATTGGAAACACAATTCTCGAAAAGTGTAGAATAGTCTGCCAGATGGTTTGTTTCTCTTTCAGTTGGAAAACTAGTAATCTCATTGTTAACCCTTTTTTCATGTTTATTTATTCTTCTAAAATCTTTTTCCGGTACTAAATCATGTATTGTTAAAGGTTAGAAACAGATTAACAAAGGATGATTCAATAGAATGTGTTACATACAATCGTCAACGTATCAATCTGAAATCATTAATTTTGCAACGTGAAACAAAAGACTTCTTTATATGAGTAGAAGTATTAACTATAAGTATTATTAAAATGTACCGTAAAATCCGGCGTATATAACACGCACTTTTAACACAAAAAACAAGATCGAAATTTATGGCTGAACGTGAAACACCGGGTATAAAAATGAGAGTTTGAAAAAGGAAAAAAGATGAGCATAGAAAAAAAATTAGACTTCTATATACATATAAAAATACTGTTTTTTTTTTAAAGAAATAACATTTCTTATGAACTTAAATGGTTGTATTTCTAGAAGTATACTATTTTTTCAAAAGCCTACAATAATACCTCGAATAAATAACTACAAAACATACGAGCATTGCATACGTACATTTCAAATTTCTTCGTAAAAAGGGGGTGCGCGTTATGCGGCAAATGTATCTTAAAAAGGGGCCGTGGGTAACCTAGTAGTTAGAGCATCGGACTCCAGACCGGAAGGCCTAGGTTCGATGCCACCAAATACTCTCCGAGTACCCACGGAGTACGTGCTCATTAAATCAGGGGGTCCGGAAGTCTTGTGGGCTGAATCACGAGTGCAGGGGACTGGAGAATATTTCCCTCCTCATCAGTTCCATGCCAAAATTATGGAGGTGGAGATAGATGGTGTCGCCATCTATCGTCCCCTCGGGGAATTTCGCAGAGCTAATTCGTACTGTCACCTGTATGGTGATCAAGGCCTAGGCCAACGACAGGCGTACTTCTAGCCCCTTGCCACGATGAATTTCGTAGGCCTCACTCTGACTACGTCAGAAAGGGGGCATTAGCCACAACAGCAACAACAACATCTTAAAATTAAAAATTGCAGCTCTAAAGTGTGAGTGCGTGTTATACGGCGGATTTTGCGGTAATTATTTTTAAATTTTTTTTCATTCCATAAATATTTTATTCTATCTCAACATTTCGTTTCATTTTATGAAAAATAAAAAGTATGTAGATATTATGTATAAATACATACAATAGTAACGCTCGAAAAAAATTGTATTTCAATTTAATTTAATTTCATTATTTTGACAAAATCTTTTTTTGGCCCAGATTATCTGCTTTGTATCAAGAGTTGAATTTATTTGATATTTTATAAACGTCTCATTTAAGAGGAAATGGAAGGTTTTTAACGACGCACCTCGTAATTTTTGTGTGCAGTCAAGTGACAATGTTGACCCCCGAGGTGGCATTTTGGTCACCAAATTTCACACCATGCCAATAAAAGAGTTCAAAGCTTCAATGGATCAGCTTTGCTGCATTGATTAGAACACTGACATCAAAAGTGATGTTGAAAAAACGATTGAAATAACAATTGAATAAACACACAGCTTTAAAAATATTTAAAGTTAAATTGACTCTTAATCAAGATTTTTTAATTCCTACGATTAGTTTACAATCCCATATACATATTTATATCCCATTTGTATGTATCTTGTTCAAATTTTCAATCGTTAATGAAATACATTACAAACGCTCAATTGAGCTGAATTTTTAAATAAACAATTATTTTGGATAACAATACAGTAATTTAACTCTGATTAATTAAACTTAATTGATTAAAACTGATTATTCAAAGAATTATAGATACAGACACTTGGTATCGTTTTTGGTGACTTGGCAATCATTTTGGAGACATGTGTCAAAACTTTAAACGGTTTTTTCTCATATTTTAAAGTGCTCATTTGAGCTGAAATTTTCCATACACTATTGCTTTGTGTGACAATACGATACTTTTACTATAGTTATTTATAATTAAATGACTGAAACTAATTATTTAAATAATTACAAATACAGAGCCACACATTGGAGTCATTTTTAGCGACTTGAAAAAATTTTAAAAGAGTTTTTTTTTTATGATTTAAAGCATTCAGTTGAACTGAAATGTTAAATACACGATTGTTGTAGATGAAAATACGATACTTTAATGATATTGAATAAAAATTAATTGCCTCAATATTGTGATTCTGGCTATGCATATACACGTTTATATTACCTGTAATTATTTGATAAAAGCAACTAAAATAAATTTTTGTTTTGTTGACCTAAGTAGGAATTGACTTAAAAAAATTATATTACTTGTTATTCTATGTTTTACATAATTATTACATATTTTTAAAAAATGTAATATATTAAATGCAAAGCAAATTAAAACAATCACGGGTGCAATTTATTTGTGTTATTGCTACAATTATGAAAATTACTCTTGTCATAAAATCTTAATGAGTTAATTCAATTAAAACCAATGATCTTATAAGTACAATGCTTTTCTTTGAATATATTTATGAGCAACTGATCCAATTTTGAAGAAAAATACAGTGTTTAAAGTTTCAGTTTAATTCCTCCAGCGTTATTAAATATTCATTTTCCCTGCCAAGAAAATAGGTTATCTTTCAAAACTGTGAACAAGAAGCTCATATTTGAAATATGCATAATTAGAAACACCTCATGAGAAAAATATTTTCAAAATACATTATACAAGTTAATAGGATGTTTATTGCAAACATCGTTTATTTATGGAGTCTGAAGTCAACGCGTCGATCTAGGGAGATAATTTTTAGAGAAGCTTGTAAAAGATTTATGTACCCTATAATAGATATCTCAAGTTTTTGAAAAGAAATTTGAAAGTGTTAATGTTATAAAAGCCATTAATTCAATATTATAATGCTTCATATTATTTGACCTTGTAACTACATTTCAATTTAGTATATCGCCCGATATGAAAAACATATAATAAATTTAATTAGTTTTTTAAGACTTATTGTGGAAAAAATGCTTTTTTTGAGGGAGAGGTCTTAGTTGTTCCAGTTCCTCGCTCTTTCCAAATCAATTACTTTACTGTTCAAATTAATTGGGACAAACATATTTTTCTCGCTTGAATTGGTATATGATTACCAGTAATGCCTCGAACCGCATCAAATCGGATATATCTGTCTAGAGACTGTATGACGGATAGACTTTGACTATAATTTACTCATTTAATGTATAAGTAGTTTAGTTCTTGGCATTTAAGTGCAGCAGCTGGTGATTATAATTTTGCGTTACGTGTTACCTTTGTTCATTGAAAGATGGATATTACTCCGAGGAAGCATTATAAAATCATCAGTCTTAACGAATACACTTTTATGACTATCAGAGATACAGCTACGGCAGTTGGTGTGAACAAATCAAGTGCTTCACTAATTTTAAGAACATTTCAAGATTCCGGAACGTCCTCTCCAAAGACAGAAGGAAAATGTGATCGCAAGCGCAAAACTAATTCAAGAACTGATAAAATTCTAATAAGAAACAGCACAATAAATCCAAGAAAGACAAGCATAGACCTTCGAAAGGATTTTTTGGATTATGGAGCTGAAGTGAGTATCTCAAATGTACGGAAAAATCTTCTGGAAGTTGGTCGTAAGGCAACAAGTTAAGGGAAAAAATTCTCTCATAAAATGATGTAAAAACGTTTAAAATGGGCCAATAAACGCCTCTCTTGGATTGCTAACAACTGAAAGAAGGTAATAATCACAGTTGCAACACATTTATTTGTGCAGGGATGCATATCAAGAGCAGTAATACAAAGTGGAAGTGAAAGTCTGCTACCAAATCATTTCCAGCAGACTGTAAAACACCCTTCTAAAGAGAGGCTTGGGTATTTTTTTAACCAAAAATTTCACTGGAAACTTAGTTCCTCTTAAAGGCAAGATGAATTTTGTCAAATACATAAAAATATTAAGCGGTAGGGTTGCTCAATTCATGGAAACATTTGACGAAAAATTTTAACATGACTTAACTCTTTGTCACAATTTGAAATAAGTCCAGATTTTTATGCGGGAACATAAAATACAAGTACTTGATTGACCTGGTATTTAACCAGAACTAAATCTTATTGAAAACTTATGGTATATTTTTAAGAATTGTTTAGTTAAGATTAATTAAACGGCAACAGATCAAATATACAGGTGTAGCTCCTCGATGAGGAATTCAAGAACATGTGCGCTACACTAGCGGGGTCAATGCCAAAACGTGTTCAAGAGGTCATTTCTACTAAAAGAGGACTACTTGGTTCCAATATACAGATTTTTCAGTCTGTCGGGTCTCGGGGTGTTAATTTCATCTAGAGGGTTGAAAATATAAACAATATTCAAATATATATATATAACTCTTTGAAATTAAAATTAAATAATTCGATTCTTTTATACATTATTTATGAAAGAATGGGGCTTCAGGAAAGTACAAAATGTTTAAAATATAATCATAATTTAAAAAATTATAAGCATATGAAAGTATATAAGAAACATTTTTATAAGGAATATTAATTAAGTCTTACGTTGCGCAAACTATTATCTAAAATAGTAGCTTTAATTACTAGCTATAAGTTGATTTATAAAGTTAAATGTATCCTTATTATACTGTAGTAATTTTATATTAGAATAATAATATAAATTATATTTTTTTAAAAAAATTAAAAAACTACATTTTTCCAACTTTTTAAAAAAATTTTAATATTTCTCAAATATTTTAAAATAAAAAAGATATATTATTCTTAAATGATGTAGGGCTTAAGGAGTATGATGCATTTTACAATTCTATAAAATTTTATACATCTGAGGATACTATTTTAGAAAATAGCGTGCGCGCGCACCGCAATATATATTTAATATACAGGTATTTACTACATATTTTCATATCCTTATAATTTTTTAAATTATGATTATATTTCAAACATTTTGTACTTCTTTGAAGGCCATAATCCTTTGTAAATAATGTGTAAAAGATTCGAATTATTTAATTTAAATTTAAAAGAATTATTCCCATTTGAAAATTGTTTATATTTTCACCCCTTGAGAAAAGTTTACACCGCTGAGATCTCTTAAATATTTAATGATTAAAAGCTAAGGTTTTAGAAAAAATCTTTTTTTCATTTGCCCCAATTAATTCGAACAGTATCTCTTTAAGCCCCTCCCCCCGCACAATTGTGCAGGTTAGATATTCTTATACGTTTTTGCTTCTGGAATTGTCTTATGTAAGAAAATCCGGAATACAACGATTGAACATGTTTGCAAAAGGTGTGAAATATCTTTTTTATCAACAGACCGAGGTTGTGTAGTCCATGTTTTACTTTAAGCTGGCATATCAAACTTGGTTTTCAAGTACAACGAAAACACGTCTTCTTTTTATCTGTCGTAAAAAGCTAATAATCAATATATTTCTAATTGCTTGGATACAAATTTTTGTATTAATGTTCAAATAATTGTAAAATAGAAAATATATTAACTATACTCTATTAATGGTTTTTGTAGGACTCGAGATTTTGTTACCCGCCCGATCCTGCAAGTTGGGAGTTACTTGAGTCACTGCAACTGTAAAGGTAAGTACTCACCATGCGAATTTTCATTTCTATTTCAATAATTTTGATGAAAGCCTAAATAAAAACGAAATATATTTTTGTATATACCTAAAACCATATTTCTCTGAGAGGGCCATAGATGAGTCCCTTTTTTCTTTCTGGCTCTTTTTTAAATTTATTTTCTTTTTCACACATTTGATGTATGGTATGGCATTTTCATCCTAAACACAGATATCTGCATCCTTATCTCTCCTCCACCAACAAAAAAAAATCTGGCTTTCCTGGTCTAAATTTGTATGGTGAGGTTTAAATATTTTTTTAAAATAATAAAATTTTCTGATACATTTTATTATTTTTCATGGAATACTGTGCTAACTTTTATTCAAAAATTTTTTCAGGTGTCTAATAGGAGAAGAATTCTCACACAAGAAGAAATTTTGCAATTGATGAATAAATCAGAATGATCTTAGATCAGAATGATCTTGATCTGTGGGATAATGACAATGCAACGAAAAAACATATGAATTACGTATACTAAAAGGAGAATCAAGTTCCGATGAGAGCGTTGATGAAAAACATAGAAATATTTGAAATGGAAGGACAAATTTAGATTATTTTTTACCATCAAAGTCTCTTGAATCTATTCACTTCATTGTCTCAGCTGTTGCAAATTCTTGGTTTCTGTGCAAACAAGATGCAATATCATATAAAATTCCTCTAAAAATCAAAATGTATCGCTTAAAATTTAAGTTAGAGATAGTTGAAGCGTTATCAGCCTCTTCACCTACTAACAAAAGTATTTTAACTGATGATGAAGATAACAGTGTTGTGATTCTACACGCAAAAAGTTCGAAGATTTATGATCCACCTGTAATACATGTCATGCCTTATGTCTTGGTCATTCCAAGATAAAAAGGCTTGAAGGTGTCCATGACATTTCAAGGCCTCGCAAGTGCAGATTTGAAAACTACGAAAGCAGTTCGAAAATATGTTGTGGAAAATGCACTGTATATTTTTGCTTATCAAAAACCAAAACATGCTTTAAAGATTTTCAAAGATGTTTAAAGATTCCTTATTTATTTTACAGGAAATAAATAAGGAGTCAATAAAATAGCTAATTTTATATCAATAATTTCTTTATTTGTAACAATTTTAGTTGAATTAAGCGTGTCTCTTCCATCAACCTAGAGCCAAAAAAGTAAAGTTACACAGGTGCCGATTTCACAGAAAAAACTCCCAACCCGCACGATCGTGCAGGTACCGTCTACGTTCCAGGAGGGAGCGGGATTTTTTTATTATTTTTCCTAGTGTCATTGGGGTCAATATAGTATTAATAACAAGAAGAATTTAATAAATAAAGATAAGAATAATTCGGGTCTTAAAAGGTTAAAGTACTTCAAAAACTTCTAAACTTCTACATCTGAAAAGCCTACACTTGAAGCAATTCATTCTTGGTTTCAATCTATTATTAATAATAATATGAGTCATAATAAGCTAGTTTCCTGTTTTCATATATCACAATCTATCTGCAATAGACTGTGATGTAATTTTATCTGCACAAATCTGATTTTTTTCAGAAATTTTATTAATGTATTGTATTTTTTTGTACTTGAACTTTTTTTTGTAATAAAATATTTCGAAACAAAAAAAAATACTTTGAAAATGTATCATATAATAGAAAGACCATTTCAGAGTAGTAAACAGTTTATGAAACATTTAGAATTCAACCGAAAATCCCCTGAAATAAAACGTTGGTAAATATTTTCATCATTTCGAAAGTTAATTTCAAACCACTCAACACAGTTTCGAGTTTCGCTCCTACGTGAGTTATTTTTTAATGCTCTTGTAACTCCATCAGGAAAGGATGGAAATGATTTTTTTTATTTACCAAATCGTCAATCATAGTTTTATTCGTTGAAAGATCATACTTTCAGAATCATTGGTCTGTTAAAAATTGGTTTTCTCAATAAAAATAGATTAACTAAAAATATTTGAAGTAAAGCTGTTTGTAACTATGAGGAAATAATTATTTTGTAATAGGTTTTGAATCGGTGAAACTACTTTCAAGACGCATTAAAAATCATGAAAAAGATATTTTATCTCTGATTACAGGAAATAGAATTCTAAACGTAGCATTATATTGACAAAATTTGTATTATTAACATGTAAATACAAATAAAAAAAGTTGTTTAGTTAAATTCTAAGTATTCGTTAAGTTAACCTCACTTAATTCTAAGTTTTCATATGTATGATAAAATCAGTAGAAGTAAATTATAATGCTGTTGCTTATAGTTTGTTTCATAAATTGTATATAAATATACGTGTATTGATTTTTTAACATACCAGAACCAGGCACGCCCTTAAATTTCAGAAGCAAAAAGGTTTAACTATTTGGTTTTAATTCTTTACTAAAATTATATTGTAATGTAATGTGTTTAAAGCAGTTGTTCTCCCATATGTTGCACATTAAATTGTTTATTCCGTAGGTAATGAAGACCAACCTTAATTTTTTACGAGCGAAAATAGTTTCAGAACTTCTATGAAGCATAAATATTCGCCCTAAATTGATTAAAATTCCCACACAATGCACTTTTCAAATTTTCTTAAGTAATCTAATCTTGAGGCCACACACGGATATAGATGAAAATTTTAAAAACAGTTTTGATTTTTTCCAAACCTAAAACTTATTTAATGTGAGACATTCATGAACTGACAGCAAAGAAGTTTCCTTTTCCATGGCATTATTAATGCTTCTTTACATAAAATATTTCGAGGTGCTATTTTAAGTGACATGCATATAATATAGAGTACCTCAAATATCAATTTAATTTCTTTTACCTGCGAAATTAATTTTGTTACAATGTTCATGTTCTTAAACTGTTTGCTTCCTCAAGATGTTTGTTGTGCCATCTAAGGCAATGATTTACTTTTTTGTGTGTATACTTTTACTTGAAACGAGTGGCTACTCATTTAAGCTTTGAAAACAAAAAAAGGGGATGTAATGATCCGAACGTAAATATAAGCTGTAGAATAGTCTAGTAGTAAGCAATTAAATCATTTTCACAATAGGGAGAAAAGGGAGTTTATACAATCAATAATCTCATCATGATTGAGTCTTAAGACTTCATTACCAATAGGAGCAAGAAAGGGCAGTTTACTTAATTTACTAGTACGTTTTATATAAAAATACTTACAGAAGCGAAAGTAAACTTTACTGAAAAAATTAAAATTGATAAAACAGAACTAAATCACACACCCAGGAATGAAGGAAAAAATTATAATGGACACCACAACATTCTCATCCTTTTCAAGCACACATGAACTAGATACTTTAATGAATGTTGTATTAGAAACTTATCTACGGACGATAGACTTCATAATTTGAGTAACTACGAGTTCTATAAATATAGTTTGTGCTGACAACTTTCTGCTTAAATTTCTCTCCATGGTACAGATTGTGGTGAATCTTACGTGTTAGATAGAGAGGCACAACAAAAGAAAGAGACAAAATTCAACAGATTTCAGATAAAATGAAGCCACCAAAACCTAATGGGGGTAGTTCGCGCTAATTAAAAATAATAACAAAAATTCACTTATTGATCATGTACACACATGGACAAAAAAATTAGAGCACCAAGAAGGAATCGTCAAAATGAAACGAAATTTTGCATACGTAATCACTACTTTTATATAAGCAAATGATTAGAAAATGAAAGAAAAATAATCATTTATTTCAGAGAAAATGGCAAAAGAACGGAGTATTTAATACCCTGTTGAACCCCCTCTAGCGCAAATGCACGATGCTATACGATCGAGCACTGAGGCATACAAGTTCTGTATGGTGTCTTGAGACATTTCGTTCCATAATAGCAGTAACCCTGTCTCTAATTCGTTCAAACTCGTGGGATGCCCAACTCGCCATCCTAAATGATCTCAGATATGCTTAATTGGAGACAAATTTGGGGATTGATTGAATATTAACGTCGCACTGTTCAGCTACACGAGGGCTTTTGGCGACGGACCACGTAATTTTGAACCATGGTCAAGTGACGTGGACGACACCTGAGCTGGTACCCCCCTCTGACAAATTTGGGGATCGGGCAGGCCAAGTAAGGGTAGTAACAGTGCAGAGACAGTCTTGAAACACCCTTTCCGTGTACGGCCGAGGATTGTCTTGTTGAAAAATGGCCCCTGAGAGAGAACATTGCATGAGTGGCAACACATGTGGTTGCAGGATGTCATGGACATTCCACTGGGCTGTCATTGTGCCAAGTATCAATACTAGAGGTCACCGGGTATTGTAGGCAATGGCACCTCATACCATCACACCAGCTGTAGAAGCGGTGTGTCACTGCAAAGCAAAGGCTGGATTGAGGCGTTCACCACGGGTCTCCACACACGAAAACGATTGTATTTACTGCTGAGAATGAATCTGGATCCGTCGCTAAAGACGACCTGGCTCCATTCCACTGCAGTCCAGTTTCCTCGTGCGTGACACCACTCCAAGCGGAGTCGATGTGTGGTCATCAAGAGCAGCACACGTACTGGGCACCACGATCCCAAAATTCCTTCAGCCAGGCGCCTTCGTACGGTTCGAGAAGACACATGGCCCCTAGTGAAGGTACTACCTGTGCCTGGATGACGTCCGATGAAGCAGTTGGCTGTATGAGTGCATTTCGTACGATGTAGCAGTCTTCTCGACGACTGGTCTATCGAAGGCATACTGATCCTGGTTCTAATGTAATGTTTCTAGGATCCACTGGTCCCAACACTTCCTCACAACATAATCAGAGCTGCCTATGACGAGCTACTCGCCTAACTAACAACCCAGCTTCCTTAATGCCTATGATTCTCCTCCTATTAAACTGCGACAGATGCTCATATTGTCTTCGAAAACGGCGTAATGGCATGTCTACCTCAACTCTTTCTTTGTAAACGATTCAGCACACTCAAACAATTTTTGGTTACCTGTTTTATACTGCACGGAGAACGACGTTAAACGCCCTCTACCGGCTATACATAATGCGCAATCACGCTGCATTTCTAATCATTTGCATATCTCCCCGACATGTACCTTCATGCCACGTTTCGTTACGATTCCACAATTATTCCTTGGTGCGCAAGTTTTTTTGTCCGTGAGTGTATGAAGAAATGAAGACGCACGTGTTATCCAATCTGGATACGGATAATAATAAGGTGACCAACCTTTTATAGGTTCTGTCCTTCCTTGAAAAGTGTCCTCCTTTTCAATATTTTAAAACTGATCGGTTAATATCTATTCAGAGATGAACAAAACATGTTTCCAATATGTCGAAGAATGGTCTGAAACAAATATCACAGGAAATGACAGTTTTCAATGAGGTTTTTTGACTTCATCGCAAGTAAATTGAACAGATTTAGAAAATTGTGTTGAGTTTTTATCGAAAGAAATACCTGATATTAAAATCGATGACAACTGTTTGAATAAATTAGAAGACTGAATGCATATTTAAATTCTAATAAATTGGAACAATTGGTAAATCAGATGCTGAAATTGATAAAAGATGGGTAGAAATACTTAACCATTCAAAATTGAACACTTTCCATATGTTATTCTTGTTCGCTCTTGTTTATTCTTGATCATTTAGTTATTCTTGTTGAATTTTCTTGTTGAATTTACGTTGTGCTGACCTGGAACTAATGAAGAAATTGAAAGAGTTTTCTCAGTTGGTAATGATTTTCGGACAAGGGAGAAATCAAGATTAAATGTTGATACTTGAGCTGTAGCACTTACTGTAAAGCTTAATATAAAGGATATGTTTTGCTTTGAAATTTCCGATGTATTAGAAAATGATATATTCACTAAAAAATATTCAATGGGAAAATATTCGTTTAAGCAAATAATTAAAGGGAATGCAAGCGTAATTATCGTATTTTTATTTGAATTAATAAAATGCTTAATATATTTACGTTCTAACTTTTTCTTAAATTTTTCGCGCGCGTCCTTCTTTTCATCTAAAAAAAACTTTTCACCTGAATAATAAGGCTCCAAGTCCTAAGCCAAGAAACATTTACTATCTCTAAAGTATAATATTCAAAGATAAAACTCAAACTAACGTTAACAACCCTCTTACTGCTATCTTCCTCACAGAGAATTCTATTCATTTCACCTTAAATAGTAACCTTCATTTGCATAGTATTTAGTAACTTAACAGGAAGAAATTCTCAAATCAAACAATTTATTAAAAGTATTTTCTCTTGAGGATTAGTAAAAAGACCTGAAGATCCGTAACAAGAGTTCTTACTCAATTTAATTCAACTCACAGTACCTCTCATAAGATCCTACGTTTGTGTTAAATGTATTCCAGATTAGTAGTACGAGGGTAACTCTAAAATGTTTGAGATACGCGTAGACGAGAAGTTACAAAAAAAATAACGGTTTAATTTGAAAATACAAAATATTTTAACACAGCAGAAGATTTTATTGGCTTACTTTACTTTATTTAGTGTAGAATAAATTTTAGACAGAAGAGAAAATGGAGTTGAGACTCGAGAACATTATGTCGCTATGATTTTTTATGATTTTAAGGTATCGGACTATGTGCGGAACCGTGATTATAAAAAAGCGCATAAATGGAAAATTCTCAACTCAGATTAGAACACACGAATAAAATTTCTTGAAGGACATTTTGACAAAAAAATTATTTAAATATATTTTGTTAAAAAATTAACTTAGAATAATTTTTTTCCAAATCTCCTTTTGTGAGAAATGGTTCTATTATAATAACATTTTGACTGTATATAGCTCAGACCTCTCCACAGAGGCTCAACTAGAATTTTTGAAAAATTCACATTATTTTCAGAGTTACCACCAATTAAAACAATTATTCGCGTTTTTTTCTTAAAATTGCTCCCCTCTGTTGTCATAAAATATGAAAAAACCCATTTTTAAGTTATAGATTTCAAAAATTCTAGTTGAGCCTCTGAATACAGGTCTGAGATATATACAAGCAAAATATTATTCTAATAGAAGCATTTTTCACAAAAGGAGAACATTCGGAAAAAATATTATTCTAAGTTAATTTTTTGCCGAAATTTTGTATTTAAATAAATTTTTTTGTCAAAATGTCCTTAAAACAATTTTATGCATATATTCTAATCTAAGTGACACTAAATATTATGAAAATTATCCATTTATGCGCTTTTGAAAATCACAGTTCCGAACGTAGTCGGATACCTTAATGTGGGATTAAATCAAGACGAATGCGTTCATCGACTGCAGTTAGCATTTGGTAATGAATCTCCATGTCATGCTACTGTATTCAGAGGGTTTAAAGAATTTTGCTGATGTCACAGTTCTTTTCGGGATGAAGAACACACAAGAAGGCCAAAGTCGACAGTAATCCCGGATAATGTGTCTGCCATTTCGAAAAATATTAATGGATTATAATTCCTGTATCTACCAAATGATGATAAAGGAACTTAACATTTAACTCGAAGTCATACACAAAATAATTCATGGAGAATTACATATGAAAAAAAGTTGTTTGCCTTTGGGTTCCCCGTAATCTAGCTGAGCCCCCCAAAAAGGAGAGAGAGTGCTTGTCAGAATCAGCAGAGAAACCCTTTAATTGCTTAATGATGGTGGTCACAGTATCTATTCTAAAATTGCAACGGGTGAGGAAACGTACTTACAGTTTGACGTTCAAACATGTCAAGAATTCAAAGTACGGATTTTGAAGATGATCGTATGCTAAGAGAGACGATGGTGAAAAGACAACGATTAATGGAAAATAGTAACGTATGCCATTTTCTTCAGAAGTACGGAATTGGTGAAAGCCATCAAGTTGTAAAGACACAAGACAGTAACAACAAACTGGTATACCACTAAATACCTTCCATAAATTCTCCAAGTGATTGATAGGGGACTAATGCTTCACTATGACAATGCATCTTCCCAACACAATTCATTTTCTTAAGCAAAAACAAATTAAAGTGATAGAACATCCACTTTATTTTTCGGATCTAGCTATGCTTGACTTTTGGTTATTTTTAATCTAAAAAAGAACTTATAGGGATTTCTTTTTCATTCAGAAGAAGAAATTGATGTGGCTATAAATGCATTTTTTTTATAAATTCCAAGAAATGAAGGGTTTCAGGCATTTAATATGTGGAAAATTCGTCTTCAAAAGTGCATTGACGCTGAAAGAGACTACTTTGAACACTCCTTAAAGTTTGTAACTATAACTTTAAAAACCTAGGTGTACCATAAAAATTTCAGAATGACCTTCTTTCCTACATTGCTTAAGAATTTTCTAGGAGTAGGAAACATTCAAAAAGTTTCAGTGTCACATAAAGACGAATCAATGATTCTGGGACAGCGCTATTTAATCAAGGTAATTCAATCTATGTCTGATTATATAACAGTAATGCTTTCTATTGGATAGCACATAAATCTTTCATTAATTTGTTCATTTTAGCTGCTCAATTAATAAGAAAGAATATGCCTTTTTCGTAAAATATGTCTTCTTTAAAAATGTGAATCATTAATATCTCTTCAAGAAAGTTTAGACTATCCCAAAGACTGCTAACAAAACATCTCTCCAGACTCTCTTTTTAATTGAGTTGTCTGTAATTAGACCTTTTACTCAAGACAAAAGAGACCTTTCTCATATCCATAATTTTAAAGTAATTGGATTGAATTTCGTGTCCAAAATGTATGCGCTCTTCTGTTAGAAAGTTGATTAACGAGACGGTCTCCGCTCTAAGTCGTTAATCTAATAATAAAGATATTTGCTTAAGTCCAGGGAAGAAAGTTACATGTATTATTCTACTTTAAAGCCTCGATAGTGTGTACAGAACAGAAATAAAAGAACGCGGAAGTAAATAAGCCCTATATTTTAAATAGAAAAGGCAAATATTCTTTTATAGTTGTATAGAAGTAGATTTCATTTTAATACGAGACGAAATAGTTTGATTAGAAATATATTCTTCGGTTTATTTTTTAAAGAACATAGAAAATAATGCAAATAGAAATATAAAGACTGCCTTGAGGTAAAAATAAAAGACTATATAATTATATAAGAAAAGTGTTAGGTTAAATCAAGTACAGATACACAACTGCTCGAAAATCTTTACAGAAATAAACCATTATAAAGATTAATATGTTATGTTAAGTACGTTAATAAATATTGATAATTATGTAAGAATTAAAAAAGAACTATTGTAGTTCATATTTGCAGTTATACTTCATTTATAATAATGAGTTCTGCTCATCTTGTTTGTTTGTCCACGAAAAATCAAACTCCTAATTATAAACATTTTGTGTAAAAATCTGAAGTCCATTATTTTAACTAATATGTAACAGTTTATTTCTAATCCAGAAATGAATACCCGCACATTTGATAAAAAATATAGTAACTGTATTAAACATTTCTTTCTTTTTTAAAAAATTCGTGAATGACATTCAATTATTAACGTATTTTCAAAGAATGAAAGTCAAACAACTTTAAGTTCAAGTAAAATTTGTATTAATTTCAATGATATTACGTAAGCCTTTTATCCCCCCAAAAAGCTTGCAAATAATCCCATTTTCAAATCATTATATATTTGATAATACATAATATATAAACAACTAGAAATATATGGAAATTTAACAAAATACTTGTATGTATCTTAATCCTTGAGTTTCCTTGGAGTTTGTCAAAAACAAACAGTAATTTATAAAATACATGAAATATTTCTTTAAATAATTCTACAATTAATATTTATTATACATACACATTCTCGCAAATTACTGAAGCAAAACAAAATTGCAGCAGTTAAACAAAACACATGAATTCTAAAACTAAAATCCCATTAGCAATAAGCACAATTTCATAATACTATTTAAATGAGATTTTAGTTGAAAACTTCCTCGAACTTGTATGTTCTTTTATAAAACAATGAAATGGAGAAATGTTAATAAATCTCAACAAGATCTTCAGAGAACATAAAGGAACCTTTGCATTAAATATAAATGATAGGGATACCAGAATTCTGTGAATTGTACTGTAATATATTTAATCTTCTTAACAATGTTTTATTAAACAGATTATCATTAGAATGTTTGATTATAGTATAGTAAATTACTCATTATTTATGAAATGTTGAAATCAGTAGTACACTGATCCCATTTCCTGAAACTATACTTTTTTCTATTATGAATTACATCTTCAAAAAGTAATATTTTTAAGTCTACTCTGTCTCATTGACTGAGTGAGTGAGTGAATATTAACGCAACACTGTTGAGCTACACAAGGACTTTTGGTGAAGGACCTCGTAATTTTGAATCATGGTCAAGTGAGGAGGATGAAAAGTGTATTTTAACACAGCAGAAGATTTTACTGACTTACTTCACTTTATTTAGTGTAGAATTAAATTTAAGACAGAAGAGAAAATGGAGGAGAATATTATCTTGCTACGATTTTCTATGATTTTAATGTGGGATTAAATCAAGACGAATGCGTTCAAAGGCTGCAGTTAGCATTTGGTGATGAATCACCATATCACGCTACTGTATTCAGATGATTTAAAGAATTTTGCAGATGTCACAGTTCTCTTCGGGATGAAGAACACACAAGAAGGCAAAGATAGGCAGTAATCCCGGATAATGTGACTGTCATACGAAAAATGTTAATGGATGATAAGCGCTGTATCTACCAAATGATGGAAAAGGAATTTAACATTAAATTTGAAGACATACACAAATATATATGTAGGGTTGGATATGTGCAATGGACAACCTCTCCCCCTGTACTTAGGGTGGAGCAGTCCACACTGACGTCACACCCCGTCAGGAATGCCCGACTAAAACGAGACACGGGAAAATATGTAGATGGATGTTAGGGACGCTAAGCTGTAGACGTAGGAGAAAGACGTTCTCCTTTGCTGTTCAGTATATATATATATATAATCTAGATATTTCATCTTGTTAAATAAAGCATTCATCCTCCTTAGGTTGTAGTCATTTTCCCATATTTTGGGGGCTCGGCCTTTCTCTTGCATATTAAGGAAAATCTCCTCTAGACGAGAGAAAATTTTTAAGACGCGTTAATATTTTTCTTCAGTGGACGCTACATTGCAAAAAGCGTAAAAACGTGTTGCTGTTGGAATTTCCTTTTCTTGGATTCACTTAGTGCCTCAACTGGTTTTGGATTTATTGTACGGACTGCTCCCCAACCCCAGGTAGGCAAAATTTAATTAAACGTATTTTTTGTTTGTTTATTTTGGCTTTAAAATAACTGTATTTAGTAGTTTTAACTCAGAGTGTGATAGGGAAATTTTGATTACAACCTTGCACCGTCTAAATTTTCAAATTGATTAATTTTGTATATTAAGATGTCCTGTAAAAAAATTAAATTAGGCGATATTCCTATAATTGCTAATTCGTTGAAATGTGGTACAACTCGTGCTGTAAAAACATTAAATTCTATATTAGGATTCACCGAATTTGACCGTTCTTCGCGAAATAAAATAAGAAATTTTTCTATATTCCCTAAAGAGTTTAAAGTTGAAGAACACAAAGAAAAAATTTTAACCGAATTCTTATTGCCTGATTTTATCTCAGTCGCTAATTTATTGCATTTAGACGTAGAAACAAATGAGCAAAATTTATGCAATAGTATATTTAAAGCTTTGACGAACTTAGATGAATTCCAACTAACATTAAATAATTCGGAGGCATCCTTTTCTGAAGGCGAAAACGTAGTTTCGAAAACCACATTTCAAAAACAAATCTCGTTAGACAGGAATTTTTCAGCGGAAAGGACAGACCAGCACTCCACGTTTCAGCAACATCCAGTCAGCAATTCTTCCCTGCCCAGCGTTCAAGGTTATTCTTTCATGCCGGCACATCAAAACGTTTCATCTCTTTTTACACAAAATACTTTTCTTCCCTATTCAAACGAAGCTTCCCTTACAGAGATGAATACCCAGTTTTGGACTTTATTGCGGGATATTTCGGCGACTAGTAGAAAATTTACCGGGGAAGATTTTTATTCTGTAAATAGTTTCTTTCACGATGTTGAAGAAAATTTTGAATTAATCCCAGCTATCAGTTCTTCTCAAAAATTAATTTTCGCGAAACGTCTAGTATGTGGAACTGCTAAATCATTTCTTTTTTCACAAAGAAGTTTAAAGACATACGAGTCATTCAAAAAAGCTTTAATTGAAGAATTTTCGGATTCAGTCACTTCAATAGAAAACCACCGTGAATTAGAAAAAAGGAAAATGTATAAAACCGAGACTTTAATGCAATATTTTAATTCCATGCGTGAATTAGCAAATAGATGTGATTCAAAAATTGACGAAGCATCAATTATCCAGTACGTAATTAATGGAATTGATGGGCCTCGTTCAGATAAAATAATCCTCTATGGTGCAACCTCATTTTCCGAATTTAAGCAGAAATTACGTACCTATGAAACTGTCATTAAAAACATGGGAATACATAACTCTAATTCACCGAATTTTCGTCATTCATATGAAAGCCGAAGACGCGATTTTAAACAACAAAGCTTCCAAAGAAAACCCACAAAATTTAACGCTTCCGACGCAGCTAGAAATCCCCAACGTTGTTTTAATTGTAATGATATAGGTCATCTATCAAAATCTTGTCCTAATCATTCACGTGGCCCCAGATGCCTCTCATGTAATCTTTATGGTCACAAATCATTTGAATGCCGACGAGCTAATTTAAATAACACTTCTACACCACCTTCTGGTGTAAATGCTGTGCATGAATTGCCTTCTCCTATTAATATGTGTAAAGACGTAACAATTTTTGGGCATAAACTTAACGGGTTAGTAGACACAGGCAGCAATTTAACACTATTAAGAAATTCTACTTACATAAATATAGATGCACCGCCACTGAAAGAAACCAACACATTATTAACAGGTTTTGGTTTTTCGCGAATTAATGTGATAGGAACTTTTGATTCTGAAATTACTATCGATGATCAAATTTTTCCTGTTACTATTTCTGTTGTACCAAATTCTTGTACAAATTATGACCTTATAATCGGTTGTGACGTAATTAAACAAGCACATCTAAATGTATCGCCTACAGGCGTAAAATTTGCACAAATTTTAAGGCTCTCTGATAATGCAAATGAAAATTTTATTATGACGATTTCTGACGGTTCACCCACATTTGATATCGGTCCAAATGTTTCTCAACATAATCGAGCTGAAGTCGAACAACTGCTATCGACATACACGCCTAAAAAATCAAAAACTGTAAACATTGAGCTTGACATCGCTCTCACCGACGACGAACCGATATTTCATAAGCCCCGACGTTTGCCATTTGCTGAACGAGATATAGTGGACGCTCAAGTTGATGAATGGGTTAAAAAATGGAATTGTTGAGCCGTGTTCATCCCCTTACGCTAGTCAAGTTGTGGTAGTAAAGAAAAAGACGGGAAATCAAGAGTTTGCATTGATTATAGACGCTTAAATCGCAAACTTATTAAAGATAACTATCCTCTTCCATTAATTGACGATATTTTAGATTGTCTCCAAAATGCTAAAATATTTACTACTCTAGATCTAAAAATGGATTTTTCCATGTCCGGGTTAATGAAAGGAGCCGTAAATTTACTAGTTTTGTTACTCACAATGGTCAGTATCAATTTAGACGAATGCCTTTGGACTGAGTACTTGTCCTTCCACCTTTATGCGGTACATAAATGCCATTTTCCGACATTTGATTTCGAAAAGTATTGTTCTCCCATATATGGATGATGTCGTTATTCCCGCTGCTAATGAGTCCCAAGCCCTTGAATATCTAAAAATTCTTCTAGAGATAGCTTGTGATTACGGACTTGAAATAAATTTTAAAAAATGTCAATTTTTACATAATACAATTGAGTTTCTTGGCCATATTATAGAAAACGGTAGATTGTTTCCTTCCCTTCAAAAACTAAAGCTGTTATTAATTATCCTGATCTTAAAAATATTAAAGACGTTCGCCGATTTCTTGGTCTTACTGGCTATTTTAGAAAGTTTTTACCCTCATATTCGACCATAGCAAAACCTTTGAGTGACCTCCTTCGTAAAGACTCCCCTTTCCAATTTTATGCTGAACAACAGACAGCATTTCAAAAATTAAAATACTTACTTACCCAACAACCCGTTTTAAGTATTTTTAACCAAAATTCTCCCACTGAGATTCACACTGACGCGTCAATCGATGGTTTGGGTGCAGTCCTACTCCAAAATCCATACAAGACAACCAGTTTCACCCCTGTATTCTACATGTCAAAAAAGACATCAGACCATGAACGAAAGTACACTAGTTTTGAACTAGAAGTCCTTGCAGTGGTCGAAGCACTTAAAAGTTTCGCATCTATGTACTAGGAACATCATTCAAAAATTATTACTGACTGTGACGCCCTCGTCAAAACACTAAGTAAAAAAGAGCTTAATCCCAGGATAGCCAGATGGGCACTTTATCTCCAAGAATTTAATTATACAATAGAACACCGTACAGGCTCAAAGATGGCTCATGTGGATGCTCTCAGTCGACCTCCACATTGTATGCTAATCCAAAATAGTGTTCATCTTCAATTTCTCAAAGCACAACAGGCTGATGACCAAATAACAACAATAAAGACGCTTTAGAAACAACGCCGCATGACAACTATATCGTAAAAACAAACTTCTTTACAAAACAGTCAATGGCACCGATTTACTAGTGGTACCTGACGAAATGCAGGTTAACATCATTAAAACTGCACATGAACGTGGACATTTTGCTGTTCTACGCACACAAGATTTAGTTAGCAAAGACTTTTACATCCCACGACTTAAATACAAAGTTGAAAAATGCATTCAAAACTGTGTTACATGCATTCTCACAAACCGGAAACGTGGTAAACAAGATGGCACGCTTAACCCGATAGAAAAAAACGATTTACCTCTCCATACATTTCATCTAGATCATTTGGGTCCCCTAGCGACAACTTCTAAGAAGTATAAGCATGTTTTTGCAGTGATTGACGCATTCAGTAAATTTACATGGCTGTGTATCCCACTAGATCTATGGACGCTGCAGAAGTCATAAATCGATTAGAAAACCAAAGACATGTCTTCGGAAACCCCGCTAGGATTATCACTGATAAAGGATCCGCATTTACTTCCTCCGCATTTGAAGATTACTGTAAAAAGCAAAACATCCTTCATATCTCCATTGCAACAGGTCTTCCAAGATCTAATTGCCAAATTGAAAAACAAAATTCCACCATCATTGCTGTGCTGTCAAAACTTTCTGTCAACGATCCTGAGAAATGGTACTCTCACGTACCCCATCTGCAAGAAATCCTGAACTCAACTTTTCAAAGAAGCATCAAGATGACTCCATTTGAGCTCCTTTTTGGCACCAAGATGAAGTCTTGCCAGGACATTGAGATTGTCGAACTTCTTAACGATGAGATTACAGCTCAATTTCAAGAACAACGTGATGCTCTCCGTCAAGATGCCAAAAAGCAAATCTACAAAGTTCAAGATGAGAATCGCCGCACGTACAATCTCCGACGCAGACAAGCTCATAAATATCAACTACATGACCTAGTAGCAATTAAACGCACTCAGTTTGGTCCAGGCTTGAAACTTAAGCAAAAATACCTCGGACCATACAAAGTTACAAAAGTGAAGCACAATGACACTTATGACGTAGAAAAGTGTGATTTTGTCGACGGACCATCAAAAACGTCTACTTGTGCAGAATTCATGAAACTCTGGCCAAACCAAACTAACTCTACTTGATTTCTCCATTAAAAACTGTTCACAACTTTTCTTCCTGTGAAAGACTTTCGTTATGGACATCATTAACAACAGACTTTTTATCTATTTATTTATTTTTGATACCATTTTTATTGAATGACTCTAACATTTTCTTATTTCATTTTAGTAGAAATTTAAGTGTTTAGCAGTAGGAGCATCTTGCTTCAATATGTTCCGGTTCCTTATTCCAGATTCTTATTTTAGCCTTGATCTTATTTGTATCGTTAACATAATTTATTTTACCCCAGTGGTAATGTATGAAATTTTTTCTTTTTATGAAATATTACTTTAAATTTGTTCATTTTTCAGTATTTTTGTACTTTTTCTTTGATGATATTTTGTGTTGTGTATAGTTCTTTCATCTACTGTGTAACTGTGTACATTTTTAATATTTCATTACTATGTATCTGTGCATTTTATCATTGTATGTAATCAGGCGAGGTCACCTTCCCGGTCATGATGGCCGATGTAGGGTTGGATATGTGCAATGGACAACCTCTCCCCCTGTACTTAGGGTGGAGCAGTCCACACTGACGTCACACCACGTCAGGAATGCCCGACTAAAACGAGACACGGGAAAATATGTAGATGGATGTTAGGGACGCTAAGCTGTAGACGTAGGAGAAAGACGTTCTCCTTTGCTGTTCAGTATATATATATAATCTAGATATTTCATCTTGTTAAATAAAGCATTCATCCTCCTTAGGTTGTAGTCATTTTCCCATATATATATATATATATATATATATATATATATATATATATATATATATATATATATATATACTTTTTACTAGATTAAGAATATTCTATTGTTTACTATCTCGAGTTCCAAGAGATAATTTCTACTTGTTAGCTGACAAAACAAAATAGTTTTCTAATGGAAAATTCATCTTTTTGTATTCGCGATAGAAACACCTGTAATGAAGGAGAAGAAACAACTTATCAACAGATTTGATGTTATAATCTAAATTTAATAAGAACACAGCATCTAAGTTTTAGGTTTAAAATTCATACGAAATACACGGCTTTTCTTATATAGCTATAAACATTTTAATACCATCCAGAGCATTGTGTTTAAATGAAATATATTTCTCAACGTGAGTGGCTACAAAAAAAGTATAAAACAAATTAAACTCTGAATACGTAATGCGATTGCATTTAATCTCAATAGATTTAGAGTTCTACAGTTTCTGTGAAAAAAAAGTAAGCACTTATCCCAGTTATTAAATAATGCATGGATACATGGACACTTGGATCACAAAATAATATCATTAATGAATAAAATTATATTAAAAAATTATACTATAATTTTTTAATAATAAATACAATACTTTTTTAATTTCTTTTACATAAAGGTCCCATAACATTTTGATCTACTTTAAATATTATTTTGAGATATATTCTTCGAAGCATGTGTGTATGGAATGGGGTTCCACGAAAATACTTTCTATAGTTCTAGGGGTTCCACAAAAGCACCTACAAGTTTTAGGGTTTCCATGAGGTGAAAAAGTTTGGGAAGCAGTGCTCTATTTCTTCCCGACGTTCGTCCTCGTAAGAATTCTATATTGTATATAGTTCACACTTTTACATATTTATTTTTTTATTTATCTTGGTCGAATTTTTAATCGCTAATAAAATACATTTTAAAGCGCTCAATTGAGCTGAAATTTTATATACATGATTATTTTGGATGACAATACAATAATTTTTAATTATAAGTAATAAAAATTAATTTATTAAAACTAATTATTCAAAGAATTACTAATACAGCCACGTTGGCATCATTTTCGGCGACTTGTGTCAAAACTTTAAAAGATTTTTTTTCTCACGTTTTAAAGCATTCAGTTGAACTGAAATTTTATATACACGATTGTTTTGGATGACAATTCGATACTTTGATGATAATTAATTAAAATTAATCGACTGAAACTAATTATTTAAACAATTATAGATACAGCCACATCGGCTTCATTTTTAGCGACTTGGGTCAAAAATTTAAAAGGGTTTTTTCCTCACATTTTAAAGCATTCGGTTGATCTGAAATTTTATGTATACGATTGTTTTGGAAAACAATACAATACTTTAAAGGTAATTAATAAAAATTAATTACCACTTATCGTTGGGATTCTGGCATATGTATATACATATTATATTAATTGTAACTATTTATTAAAAAGTAGTTAAAATAAAAATTTTCTTTGTTGATCTAAGTAGGAATTGACTTTAAAAACTTTTTTTGATATTACTTGTTAGAAGGGCAGATGCATGTTAAATCTGTAATGGCTGAAATTCTTCATTCAGGTTTGATGTGTAAGTATGTAGAGTGCAATTCAAGCTCAAAAGTTTTTCTTGTTATTTGACCAAGGTTTAGAATTACGACATAAGTCACCAATATCTCTCGTATTGCTTCGAAGTGTGAAGTTGGCAAACAAAATATTATCTAATAAATTACTTAAGTATAACTCTGATGATAAGTGTTCGGAATTTAAAGTTTGAAAAAAAATACTTCTCTTTACATACAGGTCAAATGAGTTTGAGAATTTTTTGTGAACTGTGTGTTGTATGGTTCTGGTAAGCACATCCCAAATTTTTTGAAAAATAAGTTATAAACATAAGAGTATTTTACAAAAATTAATAAATACAAAGCGAAAATCAGTAAGATTTGATCTTTTCTTAAAAATTCAAATTCTAACTTGAGAAAAATGTTTTATTTTTAAAAAAGTGTATAAATTTTGTAAGAGATACAGCGTTTAATTGCTATTTGAATTCAAGATAATTATTTACTAATTTATGTTGTTTTTGATGAGATAATTGTATTTAATCTTAGCTTATGATAATCACATGTCAAAGAAAAAACTTTTTTCATCAAAATCAGTTTTAGTTAATTTTAATAAAATATAATATATATATATATATATATATATATATATATATATATATAATGAAAAGTTTCTAGTTATAATTTTAATAACTTTTACACAAAAATACTAATGAAGTACTCGAAAAAATTTATAGGCAATTCTCAATGCATTGTATATATATATATATAACTTTACTATATATATATATATATATATATATATATATATATATATATAATTTTATATATATATATATATATATATATATAATTTTACTTATATACATTCTGAATAAAATATATACATGCTGATAAAATTATAATGCTATCATCTTCACTTATAGAAGAAACAATAACGATTAATGTGTGCGGAAAGTATGATTAAAATATAAATATAAGAAAAAAAATTTCACCAAGTTTTATTCAATCTTTTTCACCAATAAAAGATTAAATGAAAAAATAAATAGTTTAGATACAATTAAAAAAATGCATTGATCAAACATATATTTTCTACAGATTTAATAAAAACAAAGTTTTCGTACCGAATGGAAAGAACAATAAAAGTAATGTAAAAAGGTGAGTTAACGTCAGCTCACTTTTGCTAAAGATTTCACGTAGAAATCTAAATTACATAGAGAGACTAGGGGATTTCCCAATTTTCTTAAAATTCCAGATAATTTTTTATTTTATTTTCAGTCATTATATAACATACGAAATAAATATGTATGTTTCTTTATAAATTAGTGTAAATGCGTAAGAATTTTAATACATCACATTTAGAAAACCTTTCAATAAAGAAGTATATGGTGGTATTGAAAGGATATGAACAAACTTCGACGAAAAAATAGCAAAATTAGAGCGTACCATCTTAATTTTTACGAGCATACAGCTCATATTTTTGCCAAATAAAGCTATATTTTGCTAATTAGAAATTAACTGGCAACACCTTTACAATGTTGGAATTCGAGAAGGTATTGTTACGAATTTTGTGTAAAATAGTGTAAATAATTTGTATTTGGATGTGTATAATGCCTTTATCTTAGTCTAAATTAGATTTAATCTACGTTAAAATTGTAATACTCACAAGCAACACCGTCCCTTACGTTATAATGGTGATTCAATGAGAAATTGGCGAAATCTTGGCGATACAGCCAAATTGGTATTCTTTTTGTTGATCAACTTGGTGACTTTGGAGAGCATTTTGGTGACTTGGCGATCATGTTGGTGACCATTTTTGGCGAATTCGAGACTCTCTGGATTTTTCTAGAAATTAGTAAAGAAATGCACTAATTTCAAGATCTTTGACCCGAGTGAGTATTTCTCGAATTATCCGCGAGGGATATAAATAGAGAGATGCTGGCCGAAAGTCAGTCAGTCTGGTTTTGACTAGCGATCAGTTAGTATTGCTATGATTGTTGAAGGGATTAGTAATTACTTCGGCTGTTGAACGTGCGATTGCTATTGAATATATACGTGTATTTTAGACACCAATAATTGTGTCTAAGAGCTGTTGAAGGAGTGAAGACCTTCTGAGATTTATTCTGCGAATATTGCTGCTGAATCCTGTATTTCAAGGATTGGATTTCGACAATAAATTCTCATCGCTCTTAAAGAACTGTCTTGTTCCTTCCAACTGATTTGCATAAAATCCTGGAATCCCGGATCTACGTAACAGTATTCTTGTCGTACCTATTCTTGCCTTACTTACTAGATGATCCTTTTGGTACTCGGTGAAAAATTCTCACAATGAAAGAAGGAGAACAGTTAGGTCTGAATGAATGAATTATTTTATGCTCTTAGCCTGGGGTGGGCAACTAAGGAGTCGTGGGTCACATGTAGCCTGCAAAGAGTTTTTATGCAGCCCGCCGTTAGAAAATCCGCTTTGAACCGAGATTTCTTTCCCTTGTACGATGAGATACGTCTTTTATTTTTCACTATTAGTAAAACAGAATTCCATTATTCTTTTTTATTAGGAAAACAAAGAAGCTGAAATTGTTTCTACTTAGAGATCATCAGCACAGTTTGGAGGGCGACGTCACAAGATTTCAGGAGTTTAAGAAAATTGAGCCTAAATTCAGTTTCCTCGGTCATCCCATTATTGCTGATATTGATACAGCACTTGAGGAGCCACAACTTGAACTTAGTGACTTGAAATCAAATCACAGGGTGAAAAAAAATGTTTATTGCTTTGACAGTGACTTTTACAAATCTTTGTCAGCGAAGAAAGTTTCGTGTATGAAGAAATTGGCGGGAAAATTGTTCTTTATATTTTAGTCGACACATAATTGTTAGAAAAGTTTTTCTTACCTGAACATTAAGAAAAGTAAACATTTATATGTCGCAGGGAAATGATTAAATTAGGGATTTCAATAAATCCCTAAGGAGGATCAATTCGCGCAAGTTGTTAAAATGAGAACTGTGTGAGGTGATTTCCTTAAGGAAAGTAAGTGATTTGACCAAATCCCTTACCTGTTTCAGTGAAATGATAAAATAATATTGTCAAGAGTTTAAAAGAGTGTTTATTTAGCAAATATGGTACATTATTAAAATTATTACAACAAATTTATTTAAATTAATTAACAAAATAATTAGATAATAAAGCCGGTATTTTTTTTAAAAAAGAAAAGAATATATTTGAAGTAGAATTTCAAACAATTTTTTAAATTATACATTAATGTAGTATTTCAGAAATATCCTGCTTCATTTGTATCAACTTTTTTTCAGTTATTTTTCCTTTTTCCTGTTTTAAAATAGCTTGTTTTTACTATCAAAAACCTTTTTTTTTATCTATAAAGAGGGCGTGGTCGAATTCCCTAATTTGTTTGCTTACATTTTTCAAATGATGTTTTATCCAGTTTCTAATTTTCAGGAATGCAACAGTGATATATCAATCAAAAGATAATAATACAAAGAATATAACTAAATAAAACTAAAAAATGATATTTAGGTTGTATTGTTTTGGAGCGCCACGTCAGAAGCCCTGCGCTGCCTGGTACGAACGCAGAGAGAGGGGGAGGTAAAACGGAGTGGTAACAAGCGAAAACAGAACTCTACAAATGCTGAGTTGTTCATTTCATCATTTCACTAAAACAGTTCAGGGACTTAATCAAGTCACTTTCATCAGGAAAATGACCTCAAAGAGACGTTATTTTAACACCTTCCTTAAATTGATCCTCTCCCTTAGGGATTGGATGAAAGCCCTAATTTAACCCTTTTCCTGCGACATATAAATGCAAGTTGGCTGACATTAACTTGCAGGCTGTGATGAGAATTTCAACAAGCAACCTCACACCTGATTTTAAAAAAAGGAAATTTGTAGAAAAGTATGATAGGGTACATTTGTATCATTAAATTGATTCAAAAATTAAATGTACTTAAAGCTATACACAATATGAAATAAGCACATTAAATAAAACTGCTCTATTTTACTTAACTTACACTTATTATTTTTTATAATGAATGTAATCATTTTTAAAAGGTGCGATCCTCCGATATACTCCGCTAATATAATGTAGTCCGCGATCGTAACAAGTCGCCCATCTCTGCTCAAAGCAACTGTGTTTCAAACGGCAAAAATAATTAGGCTGATTGCTAATACGAATTGAAGTTTGAATAGTAGATGTTACTCTTGGAATTTTCTGCTGTTAAATAAAGGGTCTTTTTCTTTACCAAATACGAGGGCTGTTCAATAAGTAAAAAAAACTAAAATTATAAAAAAAATTACCTTTAATCGTCATCATTTTGCGTGGTATTTTTCAAAAAAACTTCCGCTGCACGGAACATTATCCCAACGTACTGTCCACTTCTTAAAAACATATAAAAGTCCGTTTTGTGAGAGCTTTTTCAAAACTGCGTCCGCAGCCTTTACACATGCTTTGTTGCTTGCAAAACCTTTGCCTTGTGATGGTTTCATAATTTGAGGAAACAGGCAGAAATTGCATGGAGGGAGATCAGGACTATGTGGAGGATGTGGTAAAATCTCTACGTTATTCTTCTGCGAAACATCCAGAACGCAACGAGCAATATGTAGTTGGGCATTGTCATGGTGATATAGGAAGCCATTTCGGAGCAATGGACGTTTCCTTTCAACGTTCTGTATCATTGTTCGCAGAACATTCGCGTATTACGAGCCGTTTACGGTAGTACTGGGTTCGAAAGCGTGTCGATAGGCAATTCCTTCATAATCAAAAAAAAATCATAGCCATAACTTTACCAGCCGATTTCACAGTTTTTGCTTTCTTGGGAGTAGGTGAAGATGGATGCTTCCATTCACTGCTTTGTTGTTTTATGGCTGTATCATAGTGATACAACCTTCGTCTGCTGTGCTGAAGCGTTTGAAGATATTGTCGCCTTCTTGTTCCAGTCTTTAATTATATCGTATTATATCAAGTGTTTGCTGATTTTTGCAGATTTTTGCTTCCATTTCGACAACTGGCCGTGTCTTGTAGGCGCCCACAAACACGCTTCAGTTCTATCACGTGATACTCAAGAACATGAGTATGTACACGCTATCTATCAGTAGCTTTTGTTAAAACAGACAACAAAATGTTCTTATGCCTGAGAAATTAACATTCCGATGAGTGGTTAACGGCAATAAAATTAGTCTTATTACTTGTTGAACAGCCTATGTACTTTGTTAAAAAGGCATTGATTGTTTTCATTCTCCTTAAAAAATCCCAGAGGCTCTTTTTAACACAGTGCTTCTCAAACTGGGGGGCGCGATGACCTTACGAGGGGGGCGCGAGCATATCGAAAATAAAAGATTTAAAAAATAATTAGTTTACTGGAATGAATTAAAACAAAATACTTTCAGACATAATAAAAAATGCACTTTTACTCTGATATAATTTATAGGCGATATTAAGCCATCAAAAATAAAAACTTCTTCAATACCTAATTAGCTATCTTTGATCCTATAACCAAATAAAAAAACTTTTATTTGATTTGCTGTCATCCCGTGATGAGAGATTTTTTATTACGTTTTTTTTAACCTAACATACTACTCTTTCAGAGAAAAAACAGATCCCGGACCCAGAATCGAAAAACTGTAGGAACATAAAAAATTCATCACTGTCATTATTTTTGAAATACTGCACATTATAGCTGTAATCTGTTTGACCTTCTAAGTTATTGGTACCGTTAGTTATGACCCCTCTCTTATGTGTTCTCTGTTGCGCTTTTTTTCATGCAAAAGAGTTTTATGATATTTGGAAAACCACGGAGAGCACACACACAACACAAGCACATGAAGGATTACTTGGCCAAGACATATTTTTATAAATATTCTCAACGTATAAATCATAACGAAAAACGTTTCACACAATTTTTTTAGCAGTAACATACATATTATCATAATAAATATACTTTTTACCCGGAATTGGTCGCGCGGGACACACAGATTACGAAATCTTTAATTCTGGCAAAACTGTTTATTTATTACCAAAGAAAAATTGAAAAGTCCTTGAAAGTAGGTAAGTAAACTTTCTCTTAGTTAAATTATTCACTGGAATCATGATTTGTATCGTGTACAATAAAATAAATATAAAAAAAAGGATTGGGGTGACTCAATAACCCCGACCGTATCGAGTGCGCGCCTGCTCCCGGGCTAGAACATGTTGAAGTCTTTTCGCTTTAAATATTAAAAATAATACAATTATTCTTCATCGATATTTTATACTATTGATCATTATTTAACATCAGTGACGCACACAAAGGGGGGCGGACCCCCAAATCCCTTGATTTTTTTCCGATTGATTATAATTCTAAGTTTATAGTACGCAAAATTTAGTTAAGTATTTGTAATTAATGATTAATTTTATTCATTAATGCTAATTATTTATTCAATAATTAGTTTTTTACTGTGTTTTGTTCCCGGAAATCGACAAAATCAAAAGGAACCTGATACAAGATTGGTGAACTTTCGACCCTGCCCCCCTTGTAAAATTCCTGTGTGCGCTACTGTTTAACATCAATTATAAATGCTATTTCTGTTAGGCTTAGAATTACAATTCACTTAAAACTAATTATAATTTGAGCAAGGATTTTAAAAAATTCATTTTACGTTTTTGTAAACATTGTCGAGTACTTGGCTTTGCTTCCCTTACAATTCAGCTATTATATCAATAATGTTTTATTTTCTTATAAATGAACTCTTGCAAAGAGCGGGCACTTCAGCCGGTATACTTTTAATGTATCAGTGCTACACAGAATATTTTATAACTAATTAATTAATACTAAATTAAGAACAAGTTTAATAAGTATTAATGACGTCCATGGGCTTGTCTTGGAAAGCAAAGTTTTTATAAGGAATGCTTATGATTAGACATTGACCCTCTGAGTTCTTTTTCTATATTTAGCAGATATCTATATTTTGTCTTCTAAGCAGCTACCGCATTTTGCAATATGTTCAATTTAAAAATTAGAGAACGGAAAAATAACATAATAATTATCCTATTATTTTATTTATTTATTTATTTTGCTTAAAAGTAGTATACAAAATTTAATACTTATGCTACTAATTTGTATGGTTTATAATTAAGATCGCCTATTGTAACTTTAGCGTCAAAGTGCATTATTATTGCATTCAGTACATTATTAATGTATAAGGGGGGCGCGAAAATAATTGTGATCGAAAAGGGGGGCGCCAGTATTGAAAGTTTGAGAAGCACTGTTTTAACATGAATCTATATCTATGTAAACACATGCTTGTAGCCGTTTTTCTTCATATGTCATATAACCCAGGCTTGTCACAACTAACCAACCTTCAAATGCGATTTTCCGAATGAAACACCCGCTCTCTAACTTTCTTTTCATACAGCATTTGAGATGCCGTATCTTCCTCCTCCATTATTTGATTATATTTGTAGTAATTATATGTGTTTTCAAGCATCTTCTTCATGCAAATTTGAGGTTTGTATCATCCCATCTTTATTGTGTTGTAATTTTAACGGCCAGCACATGGTGAGTTTTCAATAAATTTAATAACTCTCAGAACTTGTACTAATTATTTCAACAGAATGTATTTTAAATAAATTCTATTTTAATCAAAAAATGGTATTGTGCTTAATTAAGTATAAAGGAAATGACCATAATTATTAATTTTACCAAAGGTTTTAATACCTGCTTTAGAAACCCATTTCCGCGCTTAAAAAAAACTCATGCAGCAGCCAATAAATAGGATAGCCTTCTGTTTCTTATAGAATTCAGTGAAACGTCTCATAAAAAACTAATGAATCCGTTTATTTGAGATGAGAAAGAAAACAATAATAAAAAGGAATTCAGAATGATAGGAAAAAATGAGTTAAGATTCTAAATCATAAATGAATGAAATAAGGTTTATTAAAAGAAAGCTAGACTTCCATTTCATTTTTTTTGTTCTACATGTCTTTCATCATTTATTCTTAATTTCCTTCAATGCCATTGATACAAGAATATCACTTCTTATTTTTTATACGTTAATAGTTGTTTTCAAATTAGCAAATAAAAAAATAAAGATAGTTATTCGTGAGAGAGAGAGAGTTATAAATTTCGTTTTTTTCCCAGCATGACGTTTGAGAAAAACAAAATCTGGGCTGATTTCATTAATTTTAATGATCTGCTCAAATGGAATCTCATTTTTTTCGAAGTTGCAAGCGTTATTTTTTTAATTTCCCAGATTTGCAGTTGTTAAAATCAATGTTTGCAATGAAAAAGTATTATATTTTAACCATAAATTCCAAATTTGTAAAAGAGCTTTAGTTAAAAAGTGAGAAAAAGACTTGATGACCGCACCTACAGTAAGATAATTTTAGCGAAATAATTTTATCTCCACAAATGGGGTAGTGGGGTTCACATGCAGAGTAAAACTAATTCAATCTGGTGAAAACATTCATAAGTTACTTGACTTTTCAAATTAGAAATAATTATTTTAGCCAACTGTTTACATATAATGCTGTGCAAAATATATCAAAGTATATAGTATGGTTGGTGAAATATCTTATTTAATTAATTCTAAATTTACATTTGAGTGACTACTTTTTTCATGAGTTTATTTTATATTTTCGAATAAACGCAATTATGGCATTTTTCTTATTCAAACAAACCTTTTTCGATTACTGTAAAACAGATAGTTGTTGTAACTGATATCTAAAATAAAATTTGTGAAAAATAACCACTTTACAATTGCATTTTTGTCCTGGAATTTATTGCTACATTCAGTTGTCTGATCTGTATCATGCAGCAGTAGAATTTGTATTAAAAAAGGATAAGCTGCTGCCGTTATTTAGTTTGAAAAAAAGTTCATGAAGTATTGAGAGCGGTTATCAATATACCTGTCAGGAGTGAGTGAGATAATAATACCGTCACAGTATTCAGCAACTGGAAGGTTTCCGCGACGGATCTCGTAATTTTGATCCACGACCAAATAATGAGGACGACACCTGAGCTGACACCCTCTTCTCCTTACAACCACACCAACGGGAGGACTTTGAGCTTCCTACAGATCTAATGTGCATCACTCCCATACACGGCAGGTGTTCAGTGATACTAGACTCGAACTCAAGATACGCCGGTCGCGAATCCATTACCTTGACCGCTCGGGTACCGTGGCTATCTACCTGGCAGGAAATTGACTCCTATACAACGTGAACAAACGGAAGAAATTTGTGCCATTATTTTATTTTATTTTTATTAACGTCACAATTTGAAACTCCACGAAATTTATTGGTGACGTTTCTCGAAATTTTAAACATTTATAAAATAACGAGGAAGACCATTTTCCAAACCTTCCAAAGCATGCCAACCTGAAGAATGTGAGCTTCAACAGATTTAACGTGCATCAGCCCCTTTTAAATGGTTGATGCACGTTGTCGAGTCAAGGATACCCATGACTCCTCGCCAACATTGGCCACGAGTTAGTGATCATGACCACTCCGTTTCAAGAGCTACGAAATTCATTGACATAAAATACGATTTATTCAAAAGAAATACGCATCAACGAATTCATTGATATCGCAAGAAATCGTTAAAGGCATACTGCATACACAAACTAATTTTAATGAGTGCGATGAGAGAGAGGGAGGATTTCTTACAAAACCAGACAAAAACGCCAGGACGTAATATTTACGCCAAAAATTAGAAATCTCTTGAACAAGTAAGGAGTCCGGGTCATGATGTTTTACAGACCCGTCGCTTCGGGGCATAGTATAGAACAACTGTCGCCAACCTGTTGTTGCTGTTACTCATGACACCTGATCAACAGTAGCATCAGATCAAAGTCCATGAAATTCATCGCGGCTAAGGGCTAGATTCTTACGCCTGTGGTTAGCCTTAGCTTTGAGCAACAACAGGTGACAGTACGATTTGGCTCGGTTCCACCTAAATTTTGAGGAAGAACACCCTAGGGGGGGTCAGGGGCCTCCTATCTCTTTTCCCATTCCACCAACCTCACTCCACGCCTTCTCCGAGATTTGAACTCAGTCCCTACGGCACTACAGTCAGAGCCACTATACCGAATGGGTGGC
This sequence comes from Trichonephila clavipes, assembly GCA_019973935.1. Classification (NCBI taxonomy): domain Eukaryota; kingdom Metazoa; phylum Arthropoda; class Arachnida; order Araneae; family Nephilidae; genus Trichonephila; species Trichonephila clavipes. The sequence continues at coordinate 517,866 of BMAU01018087.1, read as the reverse complement.
TGCCGCTAGCCTTTAGAGCTTCGTGGACTGCTAAATTTTTAATTTTATATTTGATGACCCACTAATAGGGTTGACTCCTATGGTGGACCTCAATAAACTATTGTAATGTCCGGCGTATAACGAGCTTTGAACAGACAAAATATTATCAAAATTTACGGGTGTGGGTTATACGCCTTATATGCTATATATATATTAATGATAGCTTCAAAAAATAAAAAAAGAAGAGCATAATAAGTTAGACTTCTACATAGAGCGGAATACTGTTTATTTCAAAGAAATAACGTACCAAATGAACTGATAGGGTTGTGTAGTACTAGGAGTAAGCAATTTTTTTTCAAAAGACTAGGATAATGTCTCGAATAAATGACAATACTAAAATGCGACGCTCAAGTTTGTTCATTTACCTGTCCTACACCCAATTTCTTAATTTAACATCGCATCATGACTTAAGTTAAAATTAGTTAAGTTTCTATTGACAAATTAACATTACACTAAATTAACAGTCCGATCGTATAGTGGTAACAATTATATTTATTGTTTAACATATTGGTAAAAAAAACGATAAAATTTACAAGGGTGGTACTTATCTGAGAGGAGAGGAGCAACGGAGGGGTGACCTCGGGCAGCGAGTTCGCTTCCCGACTGGAGGTTTTTTTCTGGCAGACGTAAGAGGGAAAAAGCCCCGAGAATTCTCGCGGACCAGCTTTTAAAGCCGACCGCACCACTTGGAAAAGAATCCGCTACGGATTCATTACTATCAAATCTACCACCCTGATTGGATTCCACTGTCCGCGTAAGAACACAACCTTGCCGGCCATCAGGTTCGTTGAACCTCGACGCACCCACATTCCTGTGTAATCCCTATTTCCTGTAAACAGGGCAAATGCAAAAATTACAACTGTATCTCAGGGGCCGGCGGCCTCCCATCACTACATAAGATCTTTTCACGCAAATATTTCAGGCTCCTTCGAAAATATACCTAATATACCTAAATATACCTAACTTTTTTTAAAAAAAAAAAAGTATCTTGAAACTATAGGGGAGCGTTATACGCCGAACTTTAAGGTATATTGTCGCTTATATATTTCTACGTCTCTCTTTGCATCTCCATATCATTGAAGAGAATTTTCTCAAAAAGCAAGAAAAGAAATGGCAGCGCAAAGTAATATCAACAAAATGAAATGTGTTGTGCTACCAACTCTTACTTTTAAATGCTACTAAATACCTCGGCAAAAGCAGCTAACAAGTCAATTAATTCAGAAGAAATTTCGATAAAGGTAGAAGCGATTTTCTTAAACATATTACCATACTTTATAATACATTTCATTACTCGTCATTTTTAAAACTGCATCTTCATAAAATATTTTAAAAAATGTCCCAATTTTTCTGCTGAATATTAAACATGTTTTACTGACCACAAGTATTCCGTTAACCACCGGTTGGCGACCGTTGATTTAGAAATTTTTGAGGATTGGGTACCAGCTCCTGTGCCATCCTTTTTATTTCTCTCCAGTAATGGGTTCGAGTGCTATATAACCCCTTCGGGACGAACGTCCCAAATGTGAGCCAGAGCAAAACACCGCCTGAGGCCGAATGACTCAAAAATATGACAGCGTGTTTCTTCTCCATAGGCCGAACAACTCACATTTACGCCAGGCATTTAGAACGTTTTGGAAGTTCATTTTTTTAGCAATAGATGGCATTCTACGTCCATAAGATTTCAGATACATGGAGATCTGACCTTCTAGTCGTAATGAGAGAAATGAGAAATATTACTCACATATGCGAGGTTTTTATTTCATAAACATAAGGGGAGGGAAATGTTTTCGAATTGAGTGCTTTATGACTACTCTTGAAATGAACATGCGGTTTTTGTTTATAGTGAAGATGAAAGATTTATTTTCACTAAAGCATTTAATTTGAGTTTGCAGTCTAGTTTTTAATGGATAATTAGATATGGTAGACAAAATTTGTCTTTTTTTTTCCTTACTTTTTTACAAGGTCGACTTTTACAAATGTTGACAATAAAATGTTTAAAAACTTGTACTTAAACAGAAAAAAAAAGTGGCTGAAGTAAATAAAGTATATCAAAAAGAAATAAATAAAGCATATACCGTTCGTATAATATAAAAAAAATATTGAACAAGTTTATATTTCGGTATTTTTATGGGTTTAGGCTTAACTACACAAAAGCCTCTGGCCCTGGCGATACGCACACGTTTGCGTTCTTCGTCCCGAAAGAGATAGCGGAACTGATGCACAACAAATCTGTCACAATTCAAATTCCTCTCTTGATGGTAGTGTGGACGTTTGGAGATTGAGCTGCCAGTTCCAGTGTCCTTCCACGTCACTTAATCGTGGTAAGAAATTACGAGCCAGTAATAGCCTTCAAGTGGTTTCGTTGTTTCGCAATGCGACGGTAACAAAAAATCAACCGAAAATATATAAAAATCGATTCATGCCTATATTTAGCCATATCACACTTTAATATATTGTATCTATTGTCCAAAGGTCTAGACAGTATTTCGAAATACCTTATCAGTTGTAAACACTTCAGTCAGTTCAAATCCTAACGATAAACAAAGCATTTAGTTAAAATGTGATACGAATCTCTATAAGTACTAATAATGTAAATCTTTGACCCAATTTTTAATCATATTTGCATACTTGTTGATATAAATGTCCTTAAAAATATGTGGTATTAATTATGAACAAATAGAGTGTTTTAAGAACGTTTGAATTTACAATTTAAATAGTTTGATTATTCTAAATCAGTGGTTTCCAAAACGGTTCCTACGAATCTCTAGGGATCCCCGATATTATTCACGGGGACCGGAGAATATTAAAATTGGTTTGATGATCCCTGAAGAATGCCAGGCGTCCGTGAAAGGTTTAATGTAAAGTTTTAAAAAATTTGGATCAATTTTTATTTTTATGGAGATTTAATAAATAACAGTAATTCACTTGGATATTCCCGACTGGGTGTTGAACCCTTTTGCGCGTGGACAAACTCAGATCCCAAACACAGATGAATCCAAACTAATACAGGAGCATTTTATTGAGATATCCCCAAATGAGGGGCTTAAAAGAAGGATACCACAAATTCTGTGGTTTTTATATCCTGTATTACAAATGGGTTATTGTACAAAAGTTGTTGACTACTTTCACGTCTTCCAATTTGGTAGAACGCGGATTCAGCGCCGTAAGAAACCTCATCAAACAAAAAAAAGAAACCGACTGAAAACTTGTGCGGTTGCTACTCACAGACATTGAAATGGACATTAATACACTGATATCTCATCAAGTTCATCCAAGTCATTAATTTTTTTCTTAAATTTTACTTGAAACAAAAGTTATAATTTGAATAAATAATTCTTCAACAAAATGGCTTTTTAATTTTGTCATTTTTTTTTCTATGCAATTATGTAGCTTTTTCTCTAGGGAAAGTTTTGACAAAAAGAGGCCTGTGGGCAAGTTTTGACTATAAAAAGGTGTACTTGGGTTAAAAAGGTTTGGGAACAACTGTTCTAAATAGATAACTAAATTGGTCCACTTTAAAGCAAGATAATTAAGTAAAATGAACTAAAAAACGGAATCACACAGTGTTTCAGAATTCTGGTGATTATAGTTCTTGAAAATTCATTCCAACCATTATTTTCCCCCATCTCTTTTTGATGACCGAAAATCATGTGGAACAAAAACAAATCACTGATATATTCATTTTTATGACCTAGCGTTCTTTTCTTCTTCAGTAATCGTTACGTAAATTAGTCGAGTGCCTTCAGAATATTCGTATGAAAATATAATTGCCTTTAATTAGAATGAATATTTATGAGAATTTCTCGGCACATAATTCCATTATGGAAATTAATTTCTGAGCAATTTATTGCACTTACACCTCATTACGTACTTATACACCGAATTATGTTGAGCACTTTTTTATGATTCAATAACTTTTTTGGTACATTGTGTTCATTGAATCTTCAAATCTGTTGATTGAACTACTATTTTTATTTGCTGCCGTTTATGCTAATAAAAGGTAAACAAGACTTTTCGATGGGGAAATATAGCTAAAAACTAAAAAACTGTACATTCTTTAGAATATTTTCCATTGTATATTAAGAGATGTCTAGGTAAAATTGTAATGACATTTTAATTTTTTGCAGCGCTCAGCTTTAAATGTTTGCAATTACCTTGATTGTTGAATATATTACATTTTTAATGTAATTTTTGTTTTTCCAAGATGTCTGTTAGGAAATATAGCTTAAGCATTTATTGTGACATAGAAAAAAAGATGAATGATATGTAAAAGGTAAAGGAAGAATATTTCTAAATCAGGTGTAAGCTAATACAATTAAATTTCAAGCAATTCAAAAAGTTCCTGATCTTTGAAACGTTTCAATGAAAATATTTCCTCGGTTGACAGTTATTTTTATTTTTATATAATATTAATTATCATACGAGTTTAATTTATGAAATGAAATATTTTTTATTATTCTCATTTTTTTCATTTAATTAAATGATTTTCATGGAAGAAATTATTTCAAAAGATGGAAAATTAATAATTTATTATGAAGTTATAAATAAAAGCCAATTCTGTAGCGTATAAAGTTAGTTTATTTTGATGTATGGATGTGTGTAGAAATATTTCATATTAAGAGTATGAACCTTCATCATTTACTCACTTAAGGGGACGATAGACCATTAAAACTAATTTCTTAAATTATTATCTTAATTAGCTGAAAATGAAATCATATAGTAAATGATTATTATATTTCATAATTTAAATATATATATATATATATATATATATTGTGGGATTATGGTACAGTTCTAGAATTCCTGAATAAGTATTTTTTATACAACTGAATGATTGAATAAATAATTTTGCAGTTCCCTGTCACACTCTCGTTTGTTTCTAATTGAGTATGAGTCTAACGTTTAATGCTGGAAAAAAACACACTCATTAATTTGTTTAGTTCTACTCACTACGACAGACATTTAACACATATAATACAGTATCTACAATTCGATTGAAAAGCCCCTCTGGCTCTAACGACAGTTCTGGTATAGTTTTTTTTATATTTTTGCGTATTGACAATCTGCACGATAGTGTTGAGATCACTTAAAATGATATATGAGAGTGACCTGCGCGTAGCAGTTGTACTTAAAAAAATATCTCACAGTCGTGAAAATATATTTTCACAATCGGATTGGTGGGTCCCTACGTCTTGATTGCCACCGTTCTCGTCACTCTTTGAAAAACCTTCAGCCCCATTGGATTGAATAAATTCATCGACATCGTCTTTTAAGTTAAGCGCCCCCATAGAGAAGTCTTGAGCGTCCGCTAAAAAAGTTAGTAAAAGTAATCGCATCATTAGAATCCCCTCTCCTTCGTTAACTTCTGGTGGCTGCCTTGACAGCGCCCTCCATAGAATGGCGCTCTCATGTGGAAATTTCCCACATATATATTTTAAAAAAACTATTATAAGCTGTTTTTTTTAAAAAAACTAAATTTTTAAAATTGTTTTTAAAAATTTTCCTTGCGCATTAGTTTTTAAAATACGTACAAAATTTTTGTTTTATACATAGATGAACAGCAACAAAATATATCTGTGCATGGATTTTAAATTTAGTATAAAATTTTATGAAAAAAAGATAAATTTTCTATATCATATGAAATATTTCACCAATTATCACACATTCAAGGTATTCAAAACAACCCAAAGTATGATTCCTTAAAATCTTTTGAAAACTAATGCACAAACTTGTGAATTATTTCATCTTTCATAACTTGTGAAAATTTCAAAGAGATATGACATAATTTGAAACGCAAGGAGCATTTTACGTAACAATGAAAAGGGAAAATTTACAAACTAAGAAAAGCGCATTTTAAACATTTATTTAAGTAAAATAATGAATAATTCAGTAATATAAATTAAAATGACAAAGTTCTCATTGACAAAATTATTCTATGAATTATAAGGAATATTATTAGTATAATAAATTAAATCACAATTTTGACCAAAATTTGACATTTTGAAGGTCCGCCATCTCCTTAATTCTGTAAAGATTTATAAAAAATATAGCTCAGGTATGAATGACACAAAAAGTGCAATTTACAATTACGTGAAATAATAGAGAAAATGGCGTAATAACTCGTTTATATTAACTATTAAATGTATATAAGAAAACCATAGACACAGACTCATATTTCTGATTTTGATTCATATGAGACTAATTTTTTAAAATTCTTAATTCAATTAAATTGTAAAAAATCTTATTGCATTGGCTCCTTCAAGTGAATGAGTGTTGTTTAACGCCCCACGAGGGCCTTTAGACCTCGGTCAAATCAAGAGGACGACACCCGAGCTGCCCCATCCCCTCTCTTATCTTCCACACCAACGAGAGAACTTTTAACCAATACAAGTTTAATGAGCATTAGCTCCTCTACAGAGAAGACCTTTAGTGGCGTCAAGACACAAACCCGCAACGCGACAAATTCCTTCGTTCTTTCACAGTAATTGTCTTGGAACGCAACAAAACTTTGAAAAGGATTTCTCTACTATTCATAGCAGTGTTTGAACTCGGATACTGAAATTGCCTTCAGCTAGTTATTTACATTCACCTTTCTCCCATTTGATGTTTTCTAACATCCCTAAATGCCGTCATTTCAAGTGGATTTTCAATATTAAAGATGGGAAAAAATCCCTCGAACTCAAGTCAGGGGGAAATAAGATACTGCCCAGATATTATTCACTTGCCAAATACTCATTGATTGAAAATGCAATGTAACAAGGTGCTTTTTAACACCCTTTTATAAGCTTCACTCGTATGTAACAGAATCTTGAATTAAATTTTTACCCACTTTAAAAGGTCAGATTAATTCAAAAAAATTTCTCACTTGTCCAGCACCAATGACAATACAATAATTTAATAATTTTGTTCCATTGTTCTGATTAGAATAATCAGGCTTAACGATTTCCCATTTTCAGATCCTGCCCAGCATCTGGTGACTAATATCAAACCCCATTTCCAGATTTGGCGACTAATTCCAGATTTGGCGACAAAAAGACAAAGTTAGAACTTCGTTCGATTAACGAAAAAACGGTATTTTTTAGTTTTTTTAAACTATAATTTATTTTTTATTATTGATTGTCTTGATTCTCTTGGATTCACGTGCATCACCATGTTTTTGATGCTTTTCTAGAACTACTCGGGCAAAATATTAGCTCTACTTTTGTCCTTGTGATATATTATTGTCGTGTCCGCAAAGCAAGACAGTATGCTTCTGATCTTTTCATTGCTCGTTCACATATATGTATGGGTGTACATTTTCCCAATTTTAAGGCAGAACACCCCAGGTGGTGCGGGGGTCTCTCTTTCCCCTACCATCAACCTTTCCAGAAGACTTTTAGCTCGCTGAATATTTAGAATGCCCCATGCGGCACGAGCACTGGTATTCATGTCTTCTCCGGGATTCGAAAATATGCAATTCGTCAAAGCAATCAGGGCCACTAACCACTATACCAGTGGTAATGAAAAAGCTGCATTGAGGTCGCACATGCGGCCACCGTGAGTTTCTTGTGTGGCCTTCTCTCTCATAAAAACTAGCCCTTCTATGAATTAATATTTAATTACATAGACTACAACAGTTTGGAAATCAATGGAATTAAATAAAGAACGGCATGAATATATGTATGTGTGTTTCAATGACTGCTCGTGACATTAGCCAATTGTACATTTCAAATGCTAGAATGCCACCAATGCAACATGGCAATGCCGCAGGAAAATGACGAAATTAGGAATTTCATGAAATCCCTAAGGGATAGGATCAATTGACGGGAGATGTTAAAATAACGTCTCTTCAAGGTCATTTACATGATGAAAATAATTGATTTTATCAAACCCTGAACTGTTTCAGTGAAACGATGAAATGAACTAGTCAGGATTTGCATTGGCAAAATGCTGTCCAGGAAGGGGAAGACACCTGGGGGTCGAGTCCTTGTACTTTCTAACAATACAAGTAGTACTATCGACCCCAAATAACAACCCCATATCTTTGAAAAAATGGCACCATAGGATTAATATAGAGATTGATATGTTAGTGCGTAAGCAATCGAGAGAAAAGATTTTACACATAAAAAAATACCAGCCTAATTTTCTAATTATTTGTTAATTAGTTTAGAATAAATAATTTGTATTCCATTAACTATTGTTGTATTACTTCTATGTTTAATAATGCACCATATTTGTTAACTAAACACTTTTAAACTCTTGACAATATTATTTCATCATTTTACTGAAACATGTCAAGGATTTGTTACTTAATTACTTTTATCAGGGAAATGACCTTCAAGAGACATCATTTTAGCATCTTCCGCCAATCGATCCACTCCATTAGGGATTTGATGAAATTCCTAATTCCATCATTTCCTGCGACAGCAACACCACCACATATGACCATATAAAGAAACAACTCAAGGTCTCACGTTATGAAGTTTGATCTAAATATTTGGATATATGCTTAAATAAATAAAAATACCAACAGTGAAATATAGAAAGTGAGAACAGTATCTATGAATTTAATAGATTTATAGAAAAATAATAATCAATGATGAATGTTATAATAAGTTTCAAGCCTTATGTGTAAATACAAAAATGTTTTATATTGTAAGGTTTTGTGTCAAATAATAAATAAATAAGGATTTATTTTTTTATAATATTTCTATATAATGCACAAAATTGTTAAATATATATGCAAAAACTATAACAATTCATAAAAGTCGTATTTATCGGTACATCAACTAATGCGGCCTCTTTTAGTACTACGTAATTTACATGCGGCCTCTAATGGTAAAAAGGTTCATGACATCTGCACTATACCATCTGGACGTATAATGTATCTAATTGAAAGAATATTCTTATTAATAATCCACATATGACCACAAAAAAAGATAAAAATAACAAAGAAAGAAAGGTAGCTGCACTGGTAAAATCAAGAGAGTTTCAGAAACTGACACAGTACGTACAACAGAGTATATATTATGTAGCTTTTACATTACGAACAATAATTGTTCCTACGTAGATAGAGGCCGTGGGTAGCCTAGTAGTTAGAGCATCGAATTCCAGACCGGATGACCTGGGTTCGATGCCCGATGCCACCAAATACCCTCCGAGTGCACTTTGTGTACGTGCTCGTTAAATCAGTGGGTCCGAAAGTCTTTTCCTCCCCTTCAACTCCATGGCAAAATTGTGGAGGTGAAGATAGGTGGTGTCGCCATCTATCGTTCTTTCGAGGAGTTGCGCCGACCTAATTCGTACTGTCACCTGTATGGTGCTGAAGGCCAAGGCAAACAACAGGAGTACTTCTAACCTCTTGCAGCGATGAACTTCATGGGCCTCGTTCTGACTACGTCAGGCAGGTGGAATTAGTCACAACAACACATAGATAGAATTTTTTTATGTAGGAAGTCTTATGAAGCATTTGAATGAAAATAGAGTTAAAAAATTTCATTCCTAGCTACAGCCAGAGAGTTCAATTACTTCCTTTTTTCCAAAGAAGTTATTCTCAACTTGTTCAATCCTAAAACTTTCGAATTGAAATCAAAAACAGATTTGTGTCATTATTACATTATTTACAGCATAAACTCAATTATTTCAACGCGATGAAGCCGACATTACATGCAGTATTTATGAATTTATAAATTCCCAAGAGAAAGCTTTAATTAACTCTATGTATGGCTACATGTATACAATGTCCTTCCAGAGTAGATAATTTATGAAAAGAGTTAATCATGTCTCTTGTTAACATGCTGAAGATATTTCATTATTCACTTTATGATAATGAATCGCCTTCATAATAAACTTTCAATATTTTATAACTACTACATTCGAGAAGATTGCCATAATGTTTCAATATATTAAATTTTAGATAAGCTTTTTAAGATACTAGTGTAACTTTCAAAAAAACTTGCAAGGCCTTTAAAATAATAATTATGTTTAGCTTATACACTCAATTCAGGAAGAAACTGACTAAGTTTCTGGAAAAGTGTTAAAAATCCATAATGTTTTAAATATTTAATCAAAACAACTTTAGGAATGTTTTGCATTAATTTGCATGCATAGATTTAAACATTATGGTAAATTAAAATTATTTCGAGAAATGAATATTTAATATTGAAAGAATACAATTGTAAAATGTACGAGTACAAAATTCTTCAATAAAACATTTTTCCAACCATTAAACATATTAAAAATACATTTCCTAAAATGTTTAAGCTTCAAGTTAAGCATTTTTTTTAAAAAAATTACTAATTTTTTTTATAAAAAAAAGAATTACTTGTAATTTTTTATCCATTTATTATAAATAAATATCAGAATTCACCAAAATTGAATAAAAATTAAAAATGACTAAAATACTCTTTTTTGTAAAATTTGTAAATAAAAATACCTTGGTAACTAAAAAGTAGTAAATTTTTTTTAAAGCTTTTGAGGAATAAAAGTATATATTTAATTTTTGTTTGCAGACTTTTTCTTTTAGTAAATAGTGAGATGATTAGCAAAAGGTACATGGTCTATAACAGAAAAACTAAAATTCACTTTATAATTTGTAATAAAATACTTCTAATGAATATAATTTAACCCTTTATCGAGCGCATTATGATTTATTGCAGTTTTTTCATGCAATATTTTTTGGATCACTACATTGAAAATTAAGGGATACAAATAAACAAAATACTCAACTTTGGGAAATTTAATCCATTAGAGATAATTAAATAATTAAACACATTCAACTGTAAAATTAATTATATACACTGTTCACTTAAAATAAATAGTCAGATCGTTTTATAAGGTCTTCATTAACATACAAAAAAATAAGACACTTAAATTTTGACATTAACTATTTTTCCGGGACAAAAATTATAATCTTCGCAATTCACTGAAAACGCCGTCAGCTGAAAACGCAATTACTGCTATGAAACTATTCGCCTTCTCCGCTAAAATACTCATCATAGAGCCTGTGCTGTCATATACCTTGGAAGAGGGGATTTCAAAGAATATTCTCGCTAAGTATCGTCAGAATATTCGTAAAAATGGTTATTTTATGTAATTTTAAAGTGAGTAGTACTTATAAGTACCATCGGTCGATAAAGGGTTTAACTTGTGATGAAAAGATATTTTTGTGTAGAAAAATCCATCCAAAAAATTCCAAACAATTTATCTACACTAAAAAGAAAGTGAAAGAGCTATGAAATCCTTCGCCAATAGCCTTCTTGTTGCTTCAAAGTGAAATGTTAATAAACTAATCTGTTAAACAAGTAATTAAACAGTTAAAAGTATAATATTTCAAACTTTTTAAATATTATTTAAATTATGCAGGGTATCCGGGCTTCAAGTATCCAAAACTTATGTCTTATTATTACGGAACTACCCATCAGAATGCAATAAACTGTTCATCCATGGATTGGAAACCCCTACGAGAGATTTTCTGGGTCTTGTCCAGCGATACTTAACCTGAGGGCCATTGAGCCTTTTTAAGTGGTCCGGTCATGGCTTATTGCTCTGAGAAATTCACTTATTTAAGAGCATTATATTAAAAATTTGTTGGGAAATTCTTTGTCAAGAAATCAAATATATCAATTTTACTTTTTGCTGTTGGTGTCGTACGGGTAAGAATTGATATTCTTTTTCTATTTCGAACGGTTACGTTTAGTGATAACAGACAACAGTGGAGTAGCGACCATTTATGGGTACAACTAATTTTTAACTATATTTCTTATTTTGCAAACGAAAAAAAGTATTTGAAGAAAATATATCGCTTCCAAAAGACGATTGGGAGGATGTCTATTTTGTTGTGAAAAACAAACATGGATCAGTAATTGTTTTATTTGATTTGCAATGAAAGTGCTGCATTTAAAAAATACCAATAAACAGAAATCATTCAATAACACTTTTCCTCGAAGATCTCTTTCAAGAGGAGATAAATAGGCTTTCTTGAATAATCTTTGCAACAGCATCAAAGTGTGTTGTCAGTGATCATGTAACAGCGGTAACAAATACACCCTTTAAAATGTGTTGTATTATTGGTAATCCTTTGAAACCATTTACTGATGCAGAAATTGTGAAGAAGTGTTTCTTAAATGCTTCTAATTTAGTGTTAGTAACAAAAATAAAAATTATAAATAATAACAATAATAAGAAGCAAAACAGTGTCGTTATAATATTTTGATCAATTTTCCACATTTTAAAGTTCAAATGTTATCTTGGTCTTAAAGCATTTCTCCCACCCCTCATTATCTTCATGTTGCGGCCCGCTTGAAATAATTCACATATGTATGCGGCCCACGTGAAATAGCAGACATATGTATGCAGCCCAGTAGAATAAAAGGTTGAGTACCCCTTGTCTATTCCGATAGGCCGCCCGTGATTGCATTCTTCGGCAATCGCAGTCGATAATCTGACTTCATTAGTAAAGATGTGGACGCCACAGCAAAAGTTGTAGTGCGTACTTTGGTTAAAGGAATTTAAATCAGTCACGCGTGTACATCGACCTTTTCGAACAGACTGGAATGTCAATCCTCCAACAGCAAAATCTATCCACCAAAAGGATTGAACTAAAAAGGAGACGGGAGCTTTGGTATCTCAAGAGCTGGCAAGTATACTCAAGTTTTCGCGATAGAAGACACTGTAGATCGTGTGCGTGTTTCATTTTGCATGAATCCTGATAAATCTATTAGACAAACCAGTAACGACATTATGTTATATGTGAAATTACGGATTTGATTTAATACATTTTGTCATAGAAGTGATACTTTTCTAGTAGTGGTGGCAGTCGCAAATGTGTAGGCTTAAATTCACATTTTATTTTACTCAAACAAGAAACAAATAGCATTCACGAAGCAAAATATTAACATGCGTGGCCTACATGACGTTCACAAAACCATCCTTCGTTTTCTGACATCTCATTTATTTATAGAAATGGTCAGCCGGAAGCAGGCAAACTCGTATGTTTTCCGGTAATGGTCCTTCTGATTGGTCCGAATAAGTGGGTGATGCCAGATTGCATCGTCCTTATTTTAAAATGCTAACATTTTAGTTTTTGGTGAGATAAAGTTGTGATTGTTTCCCGGTATGGGAATAAACTCTAGAAAATAATTATCACGGGAATTTGAGGTGTGATGGGTCTATCCGCGATCCTTTAAATACTAATCTTCTTGGGAAAAATATTGGGTCTTTAAAAATTATTACATTATAAAACTTCCTCCTGAAGAAGATGTGACTACGTAAATTAAGACTTGTATATAAAGTTGAAAAATTTAAATTAGACAGGAGAGATAGGTTATACTGCTAACAGTGAGCTGTGATTAATTAAACTTGAAGAGAGGCGTGGATATTTAGTAACTGATTATTGTAATATTAAAGTTGACGATTTGTCAACTAGAAATCAAAGTAGATTAGGTAGCTAAGAATTAGGAGCAATTGCCTTGAAGTAAGTAAGCCGATTATATTTAAAGTCTTCTCGAATTTCGCATACCTCGTTAATTGCTCTCCATATTTAGTATTTGGGTGAATCTCTTAACTTGGTTTATTAAATTTATGTTGCTGTTTTCTAAGAATAAATTGAAGTCATTTTGAATATGGCTAGTCTTACTTCCGACTCTCCTACACTATTGGATGCGTCAGGGTGACCTTTACAGAGGATTCGGGAAAATTATGAAATAAAATGCACCGGGAGAAAATTTAAGAGAATTATTATACGTATTTGCTCACATTTTATCAAAGGCAATGTTTTTGAATCATGTGTATGCCAGAAAAAAGTTTCCAAAATACGCTGATTCTGCCTCTTTCTACAATTGAAATCTTCTTACACTTAGAGAGAGTGCTTAAATTTGTTCCTTTGAAATTTTTTAATAAAATGTCGAAAACGTATTGAAATTCCCCTCTCCAGAAATCTGTGAAACATTTAAAACTAAAAAGAAGCTCGGAATATAAATATTTGAAGTATACTTTCCGCTTGAAATCAAAATAAAAAAATCACAAAATAAATAACTTGAAAATAATTTTGTTAGACCCGGGATTGAATACAATTTCAAATGCAAAGAGGAAATTTAAATTAAGCTCAAAGTTTGTCTCCAAAGAAGTACATTGTTGAGAATTTAAATCAACTTTTCAAAGATGTATTAAATGACGGTAACTTTTATAAAAAAATAATAGAGGAAATACATCAATGCGCTTATAAATTCGAGTTAAAACCCTCCAATTCCAAAGCGAATTATTATTTCTTCCCCTTTTTAGATATCTATTCAACAAAATGAACGTATTTATCTGTTGACTTTAATACTCTCGTTGGCTTCTTTTGCGTACGCCTGAATACAAAATCGTTTTTGTCCTAAGCTCCGAGATTTCTGTTTTCATTATTTTTAATCCAAGATCAAAATGGAAGATTCCTTACAAATCAGAGGTTTTACGTTTGAAAGAGTGGATAAAAGAACATTTGTTATACATTCTTTTATTGGCTGGCTTCTTTGCCACAATGAATGTTCTAAACATTCGTGCGTTCGTTGTGTTAAAGCTTTTAGTTTCATTTTATATTATTATTTATTAACGGATTATTCATTTACGTTACGCTGTAAAAGAGAGAGAACTTGTTGCTTCTGGACCTCATTATTTAGAGCTGCTATCAAGGTATCCGACTAACTGCATGCATTTTTTTAAATGGTGATACGGGGATTTTTTTGTGGTTTTTAGATTTATTTAGTACATTTTAAGAAAATGTGATATAATTAAGAAGAGGAAAAAAATTATTATTACTAAAAGAAAAGAATTGATAAAAATTTACAAAAAATTATATAAGTAGGGCCTATTTTGTACAAAATTTTGTATATATATAAGCAAATTTTCCATTTTTCAATTTTAATATGTTGCTTTGATAAGAGATATATATTTTCATTTTTGCAAAAACTAGATAACTTTATCTCAGTTATCATACGAAATTGCTTAAAAAAAACTGTGATTATATTGACATAAGGGACTGTAAATTTTGTAATAAAACAGTGATTGGTAAATATGAAGGTTAAAATACTTCTATTATACAAAACATACACAAAAAAATTCAGTTGATGGTTTTCAAACCTTTTTGAGCAATCACTGCCCCGTTTGAGCATTTTCAAAAAAACATTTTTCAAGAAAGGCGCATTTTTAAGTATGACATCTTGTTTAAAGTAGTAGCATCTGCTTTTATTAAAACATTTGGGGTTTTTTGTTCTAGAGAATGGAAAATAATAAAATTGGTATTTTTATAAAGGTAATAAGAGATAGCCTATAAAATAAAATTACAGGAAAATTTGTCAAGTCTTGACAAAATTCAAGATGTTAGGGTAGTCGGATACTTTAAATGCCAAGGTTGACACATGAGCTGGTGCTTCATTCTCCAAATTTCTACCCTATAAAGATTTTACGCTTCGAAGGTTTTAGCGTGCATCACAGCATCTCTATACCACGAGTCCCTGAACTCAAACTAACAACTCAACAGATAAAAAGTTGACCAAAAGTTCGTGACCGTGACCACTAGACCACCACGATCACACCGAATTTATTATTCTAAAATTTTGAGCACTAGGATAAGATTTCATCTTGCTAGATACATGTATCTAAAATTAGGTAGCAATTAAAAATCTGTACAATTAAACATATGATTCATTGACGATAACTCTACAGGACCCTACGGGATACGAACAGGTTTTCAAAAACGCAGACGTTTTTTACAAAATATTACATATTGAAAAATTACTTAATTCAAATTATTAATTTAAAATTATAGTGTCGTACTATTAAATAATGTAAAATAATCATAAGGACGTGAATTCAACTGTGTTTAAAGGAGATTAGAGAAATTAAGATATTACATTCGCTAATTTACTGAAAAGTGGGTGTTAAATCTTTATCAAGAGAATTCAAGACAGAAGAGTACCACAGACATCATGTTTTCATTGCGTGACTCCTTCAAAAGCATGCTCTGTGTTATGATACCGTTGCTATGGAGGAAGCATGGCCGTGGTAGCCCAATGGTCACGGTAATAGACATTTCGCCGTCAAGTCATGAGTTCGAGCCTAGTACCGCTGAAGACCAGCCATGCAGAGGAGGCCGATGCACGTTACAAATATGAGTCTCAATGTTCCTCATCCCCATTCTTGTGATGAGGAAGTTAGAAGAGGGGGTGCCAGCTTAGAGATGTCGTCCTCGTCATTTGTCAGTTGCTCAAAATTATTAGGTTCGTTGCCTAAAGCCCTAGAGTAGCTGAATAGGTCGACATTAATATTCCCTCACTCGCTGTGAAGGAAGCTGACATATAGCCAAAACTTGATATTGTAATGTAAAAAACAATTGCTTTTGATCCCAATTCCTTTTTTTAGCTGAAATAAATTATATTTGGATATCGAAATATTTTTCATTCATTACAGTAAACGGCACATGTAACAAGTGTATCATGTAAATAAGTTTTATAAATATATTTGAAATCTAGACGTGAGAGTAAAGGGAAAAATATAATAAGTATTGGATGACAAGAAGTAGATTCGAAAATAGGGAAGATAGAGCATCGTTGAAGGGCGCATATCTATATTTATCAATGACAGTAAATTCCATGAAAGGAAAAATTCACACAAAGTATATCAAGACATAAATTTCGTTTTTACCTACTGTTAATAATAACTAAGAACTTTGAATCTAAAATGAGGTTATTGACATTTGTTCTCGTAATTTTAAACCAAGTTCAAATGACGAGGAGGAGAAACCTAAGCTGGCTCCCAGTTCTCCAAACTTCCACGTCACACCAATGTAAGGACTTTGATCCTCCACATATTTAATCTGTATCAGCCTCTCTATACAGAGGGTCTTACCATGGCACCAGGTTTCGAACTCACAACTCCACAACGCTGAGTATGAATTATCTGCAATGACTACGTGCAATTCATGAACAAGTTCACGCCATCCACGAACCAATAATCGATTTAATCACCAAATTCACGACTGTCGCCAAATCTAGCAGGTAATATTTTCTTTCAGAGATTTTCTATTTAACGCATCTCAGGACTCTTAAATTTCAAAAAAATCAATTTTTTGAAAAAATATATGTTATAGCCCTATCTTTTCTAAATGTTTTGCAACCAAAATTTTAATGATGCGATCAAAACTTCTTGAGTTATTAATAAAAAACCGAAGCATTCCAGGAATAAACAAAACTGCCACGCCCATTTTTTTAACAGGTGTTTGCTGGTATCCAAACTTAGCTTTTAGAAGAGCCACATTTGATATTTTTACTTTTGAAATAAGTAATTTAATTCTTACTTTTGAAATAGGTAGCATAGCTGCAACTCAACTCTCTATTTTGCCGTATTGTTTACTTCCAAAGCCGTTAGACTTTTTCTAAAGCTGTTAGATTTTTCTGCTGATTTCAACTTTTGTGTGATCTTTCGCGAAATGGAAAATTTTGAGAAAAAGCGATCGTCTGGTCAAAGACCAAAAAAGAAAAGGTTCCAAAGAAATAAGTTCCTGAAGAAAACAATATCTGTTAAAAGTAAGAAGAAAAAAACAAATTTTCTAAGGAAATCACCAAACGATAGTGCCTCCTATAGGAAGTTGCCGAGTGAAAAATATCTTTTGGATTCATGTGAAGCTGATATTTCACAGCATTTTAAAGGTTATAGGCTCATAGATATCAGTCTTTTTCTCGGGCAGTTAGAAAAATATGTTTGTTGTTTGGAATACCATGGCAAAATAAAAATAAACGAAAAATCTAGTGTAGGACTTTCATCTTTTTTATTGATGTGCTCAAGTTGCAAAATGCAAAAACACTGAAGTCATGTGAGCTCATTGGAGCAAAAAAGAACATTCCTGAAATAAATAGAAGATCTGTCTTAGCCATGAGATGTATAGGCCAAGGTTTATCAGCGTTAAGTACATTTTGTACTATTATGTCATTGCCAAAACCTGTATCTCAAAAGGCATATGATAGTATCAACATAAGAATTGCAGATGAGTGCGAGACTTTGGCAAATGCGTCAATGAGTGATGCTGCTTTGGAAGAAAAAATTCTCGATGGAACACGTAACTGCATTGCTGTCAGTGGGGATGGCACATGGAAAACTCGTGGACATACATCACTTGTTGGTGTGGTCACGTTAATTGGAGCAGAGTGTGGGAAGGTGCTCGATATCGAGATTATGTCATCCTTCTGTAAAGTGTGCGACTCATTTAAAGCGACTCATTTTGGACCCAAATACAGTGTTTTTTACCGAAACACCAGCCCTTTTGCAAAAAAAATCATAATGGGTCTGCTGGATAAATGGAAGTGAGTGGGATGAATAAAATTTTTTTTCCGTTCTGAACATAAGCATGGGCTCATATATAAACAGTATATAGGAGATGGAGATACAAAGACATATATGTCTCTCTCTCTCTTTTGTGGAGAAAAAGCCCTATGGTGATAGTATCGAAATTGAAAAAATAGAGTGTGTTGGCCACGTTCAAAAGCGAATGGGTAGTCACTTGAGAAAGCTTAAATCATCTCTTGGCAAGAAAAAAATTGTCCGATGGCAAAACAACTGGTGGGAAAGGCCGCCTCACAGATGTTGTCATTAACAGATGACAACTTTTTATGGGAATGCAATTCGTGGTAATCCCAAAAAATGTACACGAAATGAGGCAGGCAATTTGGGCTGTATGGGCTCATACAGCTAGTACTGACGAGCAACCCAAACACTGGTTTTGCCCTAAAGGCAACAATAGTTGGTGCAAATATAATGTTTGTGTCCAAAACAATAAAGTGCAGGGTTTTAAGCACAAAAGTAACTTGATTTCAAAGATCTGTCACATTTAAAACTGTTGCGAAGGTGTCTTGGAGGTAAAACTCAAAACCCCAATGAATCTTTGAATTCATTAATCTGGAACTACAGCCCACAAAAACTATTGGATCTAGCGTTACGATAACGAGAATAACTGCCTTTTTAGCTGTATGTGACTACAATGATGGGCATAAGAGCCAAATTGATATAATGAATGCAATGGGTTTGAAATATAACAAAAATAACGTTATTACTGCTAAAGATGTTGATAAAAAACGCTTATCGACAGCTTTTAAGCGCGTAACAGCAGCCTCCTTGGAATCACGAAAAAACAAAAGGCTGAAACTGGCCAAAGAAAATATGAAATTTAAGTTGTCTGAGGGGTGTGCATAGGATCCAGGAGCATATTAGTATAAATAAGGTAACCATATTATTTTTTTCATGTTTTTAATTTATGACTTATTTTTAATAAAATTAACCTTCCCCCACTTAAAACCTACTTGTTTTATTTATTTGAAATTACATGTAAATTTTTCGAATACATTTTTATATGATTTATATGTGTTTTTTCAAATAAATTCCTGACTTGTTTTTGCCATGTTTCAACTTTTAATTCATTTTTCGCAGAACTAGAGTAAGTTTAAATTAAGCTTGCACACCTAATTTCTTAAAATATAATAATTATATTTATTTAAAATTTCATTTACATCTTTAAAATACATTTCTATACAATTTATAAACATTTTTTAAGCAAATTACTGACCTTATTTTTTTGCCACTGTTTTTTGCAGAACTTAAAAAAATAAACTTCGACACCTTATTTCTTAGAAACTACTCTTCCTGTTTATGTAGAATTCCATATACAACTTTAGAGTATATATCTATGTGAGTTTTTTGGGACTTTTTAAAGAAATTACTTATCTAAGTGTTTTTGTGTGGTCACTATTTAACTTTTTAAATTATTTTTCATTCAACTTACAAATTGAGTTTCCATGGCCAATTTCTGTAAAATTCCTTGTCCTTTTTATTAGAAATTTTATGGACAACTTAAAAATAAGTTGTTCTATGAATGTGTATACTACATTTTTAAAAAAAATTATTAACAATTATATTTTTTTGCCTTTTGCAACTTTAAACTCATTTTTCTCAAAACATAAAAATTAAGCTTGCGCGTATAAATTTAAAGAAACTACTTGTCTTATTCTTATAAAATTTCTTATACAATCTGAAATTAAGCTGTTCTACAACTTATACACAAAGTTTTAGACATATAACTGAAAAAAAATTTCACGTTTACTTAAATAAAATTTTTCCAAAAGTTTTTTTAAAATATTATTTTTTTAAATTTTAAAAATATTTAATTACTTAAAAAACTAAAACAAGTGTGTATAACTTCAGGGTTCAGCATTTTTCTACAATTTTAATCTAATTTTGTTAAGTTTGGTCAATTTTTAACTTCAGATTTTTACGCGCAGTAACATACTAGTTTTTAAAATTTCTAAAAATTGTCCAATTTAAAATTCCTTATAATTTTTAAAAAGTTTTAAGAAACAATCTGAAATTTTGATTAAATATGTATATAAGTATGATTATGAAGTGGAGAAAGTTTCAAGTTTCCATGTTGTTTTCATAGAAAATTATATGGATTCGAAAAAAAATGTTTTTCTTGCATTCCTCGATGAAGTTAAGAGACCTATGACACCTTAAATAGAAATGAGAGATGGTGACTGAAACAATGGAAATCTCGAGCGAGCGAGATTATAATAAATTCGCAACTGGCGATCCGGCCATCGTAATTTTGGAACCATGGTCAAGTGATAAGAATAACACTCTAGCTGGCACCTTCTCTCCTAATTTCCCGCCGCACTGACGAAGGTACTTTGAGCTCGACAAATTTAATGTGCAGCCGTTCCTCTACAACAATGGTCCTCAAACTGCGTTCCACGGAACCCTGCGATTCCCCGAGTCATAATCAGGGGCTGCATGAGTCACAATAAAAAAATCGAGAATAAATAAATATGCATGCAAAATGGATTCACGTTCTCTATGATGTTTATAAGTTAGAAGTATCTCTCTCTCTCTCTCTCTCTCTCTCTCTCTCTCTCTCTCACATTACTCATTAAAACTGAATATTTTATTAATATATAACTTTATTTTGAAACACTTTTTAAAATTTTAATATTCTTTAATTATATTATAATAAATCTTTATCTATACCTGAATTTTATCTTTATATATACCTATATACTTCCTACCAGATTGTAAATATTCTATTGCTTACTATCTCGGGCTCCACGAGATAATTTTATACTCCTTAGTTAGCACAATGTCTTACAAAACTAAATTGTTTTCTAATGGAAAATGCATCTTTTTACATTTGTGCAAAACAACAACTATAATTAATAAAAGGGAACAACATACCAACACATTTGATGTTAAAATCTAAATTTAAGCAAGAACAGCTTCTAAATTTTAGGTGGCAATTCCATGCAAAATGCGCGGGACTTATCACGCAGCTACAAACATTTTAATGCCATTCAGAACATTGTGTTTGAGTGAAATATATTTTTCAACCTAAGTGGCTACAAAAACAAAGAATAATAGCAAATTAAACTCAGAATATGTAATGCAACTGCATTGAATCTTAATAGACCTAGACTTTAAGAGTTCGTGAGAAAAAAAGCAAGCACATACCTCAGTTACAAAATATAATGCATGGATAGGTGATACTTAAATCACAAATTAATATTATTAATGTGTAAACTGTATTAAAAAATTAGCTTAGAATTTTTTAATAATAAATACAATACGTTTTTTAATTGCTTTTATATAAAGTGCCTGTAACATGTCGATCTACTTTAAATATTATTTGGAGATATATTCTTCGAAGTATGTGTATATGGAATAGGGTTCCACAAAAACTCTTATAAGTTCTAGGGGTTTCATAAAAACACCTTCAAGTTATATAGGGGTTCCGTGGATTGAAAAAATTTGAAGACCACGCCTCTATACGGTGGGTCTTCAGTGGGTAAGTTCGAACTCACACATATCACTCCGGCCTCGAGTTTGTGACCATAACCCTTAGATTACCAAGACCCTACCATAAAAATCGAAGAAAAATGTATCAAAAGAAAACTAATATATTAAAATCAGGACAATGTATTCTTTTGTAGAATGTAATGCCTTCAATTCGACATTTATTTTTTTTCTGTTAAAATGTGCATCGTTAATGTTACTAAAGGTGACATCATCCTCGGTAATTTAAAAAGACTATTTAAATGTTTTTCTGATTGCTTGAAACCTCACTAAGCCGAATCTATGTATGATGGATACATTCCCTCCAGAAATCTTTTAATCTCCTATAATTAGAATATTCCGCAAATAATAAACCGTTCTCCAACACAACAATTCCTTAAGGCTTTGGTTAATTGAGTTCTCCGCGCGTGTTTAAGCTTTTGCTCAAGAAGCGAGCCGCTATTTATATTCATAACTTTAAATTAATCGGATTTGCTTCCGCGTCCGAAATATTTGTACTACTCGTGAAGAAGGCAAATTAATGAGGCAGACAGAGCTGTTAATTGTATAGGGTCGCTTTAATTCTTTATACATACTCCATCAACCGAAAGATAAGCTGAGACTTAACGTTTTCATCTCTACAAATGTGTATGGATGAAACAAAAGAGCGCGGAAATGGTACATTCGATACATGAAATTAGAATACGAGGAAAAGTAAAATGTTTGTTTTGAAGTGATACGATTTTTGTATTTGAAATCAGGATGAGAAATTTCAGTTAAAAGTAAAATGTTTACGTTAATATCTTAAAGTTGAAATTGATTGTAGAGATCAAAAGTGAAAATATGTTTCGAGATTATTCCAAGCGAACAAAATGTAGCTTTAAGGTGATAAATTTGCTTTTCTCCCTTGTTGTGATGTGTCTATTCTTGATTTAGTTTTAAGTGGATATCCTTTGTCCCTGAACTCTTTTAAGAGGTAAAACAAAAGGAAGTCGTGGTAAAGAGAATAAAAAATAAACAAAAAGGGAAAGTAAATTCGATCTACAATTAATTTACTGCCCAGACGGTATAGAAATTAGTAACTGAGCCGTAGGACCTGTGTTTGAATCCCGGAGACGGAATGTGTGTTCGTAAAATGTGTAGCGCCTGAGCGGCACGGAGGCATTCTAAATATTCGTCAAGCTGCAAGTCCTCTCGAGCAGTTGGTGGAAAGGATAGAAAGGTGGGAGGCCTCTGAACCCTAGGTTTTTCTCGTTCAAAATTGAGGATGGAACCGTGCCAAAATGTACTGTCACCTACTTGGTGCTTAAAGCAGCGACTCACGACAGACGTAAAAAAACTAGCCCCTTGCCACAATGACTTTCGTAAGCCTCGATCGAGAGGCATTAAAAACAACAACAATCCATTAATTTAATTTGAAAAGTTATGAAATTACCTTCAATCTAAAATTAATGCCTTCTAGATTTAATCTGCGTCAGCTGCAAATAGTGGTCGTGTAGTTTTCATTGTAAGAGAAAGGGGTATTAATTTGAATTTTTAAATCTAATTCTTCTAAGTTCGCATTTATACTCTATGTTACATTGGAAATGCAATATCAAAGAGATTTTCCAAATTATGGAAATTTTAGGGTAGCCGCAACTCATCGAGTAACATAAATGACGCAGAATTTGCAGTTATCTGTTCCGAGTAGAGCAAGATTTAAGGGAAAGAATCCGCAGAATAGGCAATATTTCAGCCATTATTTCTACCTAAAAAAATGGTTGTGAAAATGTTTCTTCTTGTCTCAGAGGATTCTTCTAATAACGCAAAATGATAGGCCATCGTCAACGGACATGATGATTGGACAGGTTGTCATATGAATGAAATCTCAACTGACAGCTATTTAGACCTGACCTTGGAGGACCATCTGTGACAAAGATGATTAGAATAAAGAAATGTAATGTTTGAGGAATACCAGAGCGACGTTATCACACATGAATTGACGCATCCACTGATAATTGAATCCGGTCCTATAAGTTCCATCTGCTGCCATTTATCAACCCGATACCCTTAATAAATCCATATTGCCCTTAACTATAACCCATAGATTGATTGCTAGTGACCTGAATCCATTTTCATGGCTCAGTTTGCAATGTTACCGAGCAAAAGCGACATGGAAGTTAGATCACAGAGTCATGTTCTAAACCAGAAGTCGAGTTTTTGTTTGTGCAATAGTTACTGTATTCGAGCGTAGTACGAACAAGATGACAGGTCCAATCTAGCCACCTCATTGAAATGCTTCATCGTATGACAAAGTGATATTACATTACCCCTTCTTCCCCAAGTTGCAAACAACAAAGGAAAGGAATAAGCGCTCTGAACGACTGGTCCGAAAAGTGATCTTTTCTGTCCCAGTCATCTAAAGCATGCATGGACCGGCAGCTTGGTGGTTCAAATAAACACCCCATGCAAGGCTAACGGCTTTCTCCGAAATGGTAATCCAACAAATGAATACTAAAAAGCTGCCCAGTCTAACACTACTTGATGATTATAAATTAATTCCATTAAGAGTCTAACAAAGAAATTTTCAATAAACGATTCTTCCAGCTACGGGGCATTCGTCAACCATACCCATCATCTCAACAGAATACTGCTTACCATGTCTACGGAAAAACGTTCCATCCACACTCAAACCTACTGGAGATGTACCGGGTGTCCATAATTAAACTTGAAATTTGAGAGCAGTCTGTAGTAAAAACTATACAGCGGAATTGCATGGCAATGGCAGAAGGAAATGATGAAAATTTTATCGAAGTCAAAAAACAATGAGTTTCAAAAACTACCTCTAAGTGGTGTGTCATAGTTTTATTGAGAACAAATAAATGATCAACAAAAGTTTACAAAAAATGCTCGATATGCTGTCCACTATTGTTTGCTGCCATCTGGAAGCGTAAAATCGCTTGTTCGAATCGCTTGAAAGCAGCATGAACTGGGAATGTTACGCAAATAGCGTTCTATGCTTTCTTTAAGGTTGAATAAAGATGTGATGGGATCTCGGTAGACCATGGAGGTATCTTCACAGCCAAAAGTAGCAAGGATTAAAGTTGGGGGATCTAGGAGGTCAAGTTATAGGAAAATGCCGCCTGATGATTCTGTTGCCACTGAAATTGGGGGCGGAGCACTTGTTTCACGCAACGGGTGATGTGTGGAGGAGCACTATCCAGCATAAATACTGTGGTTGCATCACATCACCTTGCCTGAAGAGCCGAAATAATGGATTGTTCTAGTAATGAAACGTATTGTTGATAGATGACAGTGCATGTCACAAGCCCTGTGGCGCTGTATTTTTAAAAAAACCACTCATAATGGAGGTTGAAGCAAAGCTGCACGAAACCGTCCCATGTGAAGAGTGTAATAGAATTTGTAGGAATTGATGTGGAGTTCGTACCAGGCCAAATACGGCAATTGTGCGTGTTAACGGCATCTTCCAGATGAAAGTGAACCTGGTCGGTCCTCAAAATGTCCCATAGACATTCATCCTGGAGATCACCTCATGCAAGAAACCCCAATGCAAAAGTTTGCCGTTTATCCAGATCATCTCTTAAGAGCTGCCGCCCTAGAGACAGTTTATATGGATAGTAGCACGTAAGAAACGTGGAACGAGATTGGTTAACAGATGCAACAATACACCGAGCACTAGTGCTGCCAATTATTTTCGATCTGTCTTCCTCCACTTGCGTCGCTACATCATCCACTACCTGTGTAGCAACACACTTTCGTCCTCTTCCTGGCTGAATCCCCAACGTTCCGTTGCTTCAAATTTCCTAATCATGTTTGTTAGTCCTTGACTACTGAGTGGACCTTTTCATAACCGCTCTAAAGACCGAAATTTCCGCAAAGTCTTGGTAGCAGTCTCCGTTTTGTTTAAACCATTTCACCAATTAAACATGAAAAATGGTTGACTAGAAATGGAGATCCATTCCTTAGAACGCTATCTATATTTTCAATGATTCTGAATCCAGAAATATTATTCCATGTATCAAGTTCGTGAGGTCCATAAGCAGACTTTGTTCTCGTTTCTGTGTTACAATTACTATTTCAAAATAAGCATTGATTATTATTCATTGATGTCTCTGTCTGCCCAGTTTCTAAAATTTCTGGTCACTCGTTCTTAGAGTAGCATTTTCACAATGTCACTTATTACAAACTTAACCGGAAAATGAAAGCTTTTTCAAATCTTTTCGTATTTCCCAAAAATAATTCTAGAAGTGAATGTGAGAAGTATGTATCAACGCATGTCGTACGCGCTAGAAAAGTAATAAATGCTAATCAAACTAACGGAAAAGAACGAGTCTAAACTATCTGCCAATGGTACAGCCACTTAAATGCAATTTGCTGCATTAGTGATTATCCGTATCAGTTATCTTCTTGTTAATTAAAAAAAATCTAGCTAAAAATTTTGTTTTCAATTTATATGATATTATATTACACTGAAGTGCTACTGAATTAGGGATACCTGCCTAGTAACAAGTTGGGACTTCTCTGGCCTTGATAACGTCTGCTACACGACGCGGAATAGATTCCTCAAGTTTCTGGAAACGTTCCACGGGAATGACTTGCTAAATATTGGCTAAAGTTATCTATAATTCAGTAAGGTTCGTTGGTGCTGTGTGATGACCTTTCACACCTTGTTCAAAAACATCCCAAAGATGCTCAATAGGGTTTAAGTCTGAGCTTCTAGGTGGCCAATTTGTGACAGAAATTCAGAATAATGCTCATCTAAACAGCCAGTAGCCAACAGGGACTTGTGAGAGGTACAGCTGTCTTGCTGGAAAACTTCATTACCGTACGGATAACAGAACAGCATAAACGGATGGAGGTGATCACCCAGCAACTCTACGTACTAAATTGCATTGAGGGAGGTTGATACACGCACCAAAAATCCCAAACATTGCCACGGGAAAACACCCTAGACCATAATTGAGCCACCATGTCCTTGTACATTTCCAACCTGGCAAACAAGATTTATGGCTTCATGAACCTGATGCCATATTCTCAGCCTCTCGTCGGCATTAAGTAGTGGAAATGGAGACTCATCACTCCATGCAACTCGTTTTCAGTCCTTTGCACTCCAGTCTCCAGTGCTGTCTTGCCCATGAAAGACAGGCACAACGGGGTACGACTGGCACGGTCATTCAACTGAGTGGTAATTTGAGCTAATGTTTGGCATCGCTGGCTTCGTACAATACGCTTGAGCTGCCTCTCACCTCGTACTATCAATGCTATTTGCAGTTTGCCTAATCTCGCTAGTTTTTTTCCCCACCATCCATGTATTCTTGGTATATTCTTGACACTGATAACCTTGAAAATTCTAGCTATATGACAATTTCGAAACTTGAATGGTCCATGCGTTGCGCTCCAACGATTTGTCCGCGAATGAAGGCATCTATATCAAGCAGTTTACCCATACTGGCAATACCAACAACTAATTCAGAACAACCACAGTACTCGCCAGATTTGCAGTTACCCCAGCGCCCTCACTTGCGTATAAATCATGCGCATTGCTACACAACTTACATAGCCCTTGCTATCCCTATTTCAGGGGCACTTCAGTGTATGTAGTAAACATTATTAAAAATAGATTATACTCACCTCTTATTTATATCGTGTATGCTTATAATTTTATTTGCAAATATATTCATATATTTTGAGTTTCATATCTTAATTTCTTTCTTATTAAATCTTTAGATTATGAAGGGAAAATTATTAAGTTCTAAAGATTATACCAATTGATTGCAAAATAAATAGTTTGTTGAATATGTAAATGATAATATATAAAGCATTTAAGATTGATTTATTGAACATCATAATTTATTCGCAATAATCTGAATTAATTCTGATAAAAACGCAACTAAAAATTTAAACACCATAAATATCTTTATACATCAATGGTTTTCAAACTTTGTCAACTCGCGGTACCCTTGAAACTATAAGGTGTGTTTCTAAAAATATTCGATTCCACCTAAAAAAATAGGTTCTTTAAAAGAATATAGCTTAAAATAATATTTAAAGTAGAGATATTAACACACACACATATTATGAGGACTTTAAGTCCTCATTAAAGTATTCCTTAAAGAAATACTGCATTTTTTTAAAAAAATTAAAATAATATTTATGTAATTTATTCATTAAATTGTGCCCAAGATGACATCCTTTGTTGTTCTGTATAAAATAACTAGGATAAGTATTTGTGCATTTTTTACACGAACTGTCGGTCTGTGTCTACTAGAGCTATCTGCCGTCAAGTTTCATATTCTGCGTTAATTTGCTTCTATATTTTGTTTTTGTTGCCACATATGCTGAGGAAGATTTTTCAATTAATTCCATTGTTCTGAATGGCATTAGAATATTTATAACTATGAGAAAAACTTTTCTGCATTTTCTTCAAATTGGCAACCTCAACTTTAGGAGCTGTTCCTGCTTAAGTTGCTGCTACGTTCGGAAGTGTTGTTTTTCAAAAGCGTATAAGTGAACAATTTTTAAGATATTTAGTTTCACTTGATTAAAAAACAAGTAGAAAATTGTTTTAAGAATATTATTACAGTAAAAAATTATTTAAATACAATATTTTTGGCAAAAAATGAATATAGAATGACTTATTTTCAAAACATTCTCCTTTTATGGCAATTGCTTCTATAATAATAATTTTGCTTATATAGAGCACAGATCTCTGTACAGAGTCTGATTGATTGATTGATTATTAACGTCACGTTGTTCAGCTACACGAGGGCTTTTGGCGACGGACCACGTAATTTTGAACCCTGTACAGAGTCTGAACTAGGATTTTTGAAATATATAACTTAGAAGTGGATTTATCCATATATTTGAATGCAACAGAATGGAGAAATCTTAAGAAAAAAACACCGATAATTTTTTTTCAACTGGTCGTAACTCTGAAAATAATGTGATTTTTTTCAAAACTCCTAGTCTCCTCTTCTTTGGAGAGAAATCTTTACTTTATATAAACAAAATGTTATTATTTTAGGAGCATTTTTCATCAAAGGGGAATGTTTTGAAAATAGGTAATTTTAAGTTTATTTTTTGTCAAAATATTCCATTTAAATAATTTTTTTTTATTCTAATAATATTTTTATAACAGTTTTATACATATATTCTAATCCAAATGACACTAAATATCAAACATTATGCATTAATACCCTTTTTTTAAAATCACGGTTCCGAAAGTAGTCGGATATCTTAAAATACGATTTTAACCTCGAATCTTTAAGTGACTTTTACTAAATTTAAGATTTTATATTTTATCTGCAAAATATTTATTTATATTTATTTTTACAAACAAGAGAGAGAGAGAGAATTTGAGCTTTTATAAAAATTAAAATTTTACTAAAATTTTAGTACTTTGGTTAAGCAAACTTGCATCTGAGAAATTTCCTCGGAAACCTCAGATTTATATCAACGACTTATAATTAATTTATAATCTTCTCTATTGATTAAATTTAAATGTTCGCCATGTGTTGATAAATATTCTATAAACTTTCTGCGATTACTCCCATGATTATTTTTTGCAGTGGAAGAAAATGAAATTAAATATATACATTTACTTAAGCTACTAACTTTTAAACTGTATTGGAAACCCTGTAAAGGTCATTGAGTAATTTATAGCACCCACATGCAGCAGTACCTCTCTATTTCCTTTTCCAATAATAACATTTTTTTATTTCGCTTGACTTTTTAATATTTTATTCCCAGCCTTCTACAAATATAATCCTACTCTCTTGGAAAAATCTCCTAAAAAGCCATATTTGCGTTAAATTTTCTAATTAGATTACGATCTAAAGCAAAGATCACCTTCCCCACACACCTCCAAAAGATTTCTAAAAAAGTTCTGCGTTTAATTAGCTGAAAAAATTAATCGCACATTTAATAATATCTAAACTTCTCAATTCTAAGTAGTTATCGCTAGAAACTTTACTCCCGCCGTCTTTGACGCAAAGGGTGAAGGCTTTTAAGTTAATTCGTTTTCCAGATGTGAAATATATAAATTTTAATTAAATTGCCTTTTGCAACCTTTTATGACTCCATCTACTTAACCATGTAATTAATGTTACATAACATTATATTAAACGACTTTATCAGAACTGTTCGCCAGTATTTGGCTAGTTATCGAAAACAAACACATGTTGGGCTAGCCTAAATTATGTGGTAACTTAAATGCACTGATAAAAAGTAGATTATTTTTTGAAAGTTCTGTATTATTCTTCTCTCTCTCTCTCTCTCTCTCTCTCTCTCTGTTTACAGCCATTATAAAAAAATTATACTCTTGTTTTATTATTTTTACTGATCGTTTTATGTTTCAATATTATGTGTTTGATATGAACTATATATTTAAAAAATAATGCAATTTTTTTTTAAGTGCCTTGTATTAATTTAATAAAAACTCCATTTTGAAAGTGTATCTACTTTTATAAGCATTAAAATGCATTTATAAACGTTATTAAACGTGTTAAATATTCTTTTGTAAATAAATAAAAAAAATTATAAAAACTCACGTTTTGTTAAAAGGTTTTTTCAAAAACTCATGTGCTGGTCGCTGAATCTTAGTGGACATGGTCATGAACACGTGACCGACATGTCAGGGGTTTGATCCCTTGTATCATTGAAGACGCGCCGTGTAGAGCGGCTGATGAACACTAAATATGTCGGGGTTCAAAGTCCTCCCATTGGAGTGGTGTGGAAGTTAGGAAGAAGGAGTCAGCTTAGGTGTCGTTCTCGTCACTTCACCATGGTTCAAAATTACGAGGTACGTCACCAATGGCGGTCGAGTTGTTTTTGAGTGCGACGTTAATAAACGCTCACTCACACTACGTAAATATACATATATATCCGTCCTCTAAAAAAATCAATATCCCTTTCTAAATAATGATGCAGCAAAAACAAAAATGCTAAACAGGCTGATGTCTAAATAAGTTATCAAACAGCATTAGAATTAAACATAAAAAAATATATATACATGCAACTTGTAGCAGGTTTTCAACTTGTTTTTCAACTACCTTCTAAGACAGCGTTTCTAAACTGTGGAAACCCCGTTGGCGTGATGTGATAGTTAGAAAAGGGGGTGCCAACTCAGGTGTCCTCCACGTCACTTGACCATGGTTCAAAATTACGTGGACCGTCGCCAAAAGCCCTCGTGTAGCTGAACAGAGCAATGTTAATATTCACTCACTCACTCACTCAAATTGTGCAGCACACAACTCTAGAGAGGCGGGGCAACTCTACGAGGCGGACACGAGCCTACTGAAAAGTCAAAAACAAAAGATTATTTTAAAAAAACTATTAGTTTACTGAAAGTGAACAAACAAAATACATTTTGACATAATAAGAAATAAATACAGATTTACACGGATATAATACACTTATAAATGTATCAGTACTGCTCAATGTATTTTATAATTAATTCAGCAGTTAAGAACAAGTTTAATATTTACTATTGACGAGATGGGCTTGTCATATATAAAGTAATATGCAAAAATTAATATTTATCTTGATAATTTGTGCGGTTGAGAGTTAATCCCTTAACTGAAGATATGCCATTCGCTCCGCAATGCCACCGTTTTCTACGTATGCGTGCGCATGCGATGTTTTGGAGGGGAGGGGAGGAGATAAGGAATGAAAAAGCAAAGCCTCTGAAATAAGTAAATCCTTCACAAACACTGTCAAGGTCTTTTTATTGCATTCCGAAGCCTTCAGATTAATTTTATGAATAGCTTCGAATACTTCGAAAAGACATTTATATACGTCTGGGACAATTAATGCTTTGGCTGAGCGAGACGTTTATATACACCGGTGGCACTTTAAAGGTTGAAGTCGTATTATAGTTTTAGCGTCAAAGTATAGTATTATTGAATTAAATGCATTGCTATCATATGGAGGAGGGGGCGCGATGAAAATTATGATTGAATATTGGGTCGAAAATATTGAAAATCTGAGAAGCACTGCTCTAGAAACATCTATTTCATGAGTTGTTTGGTTGATTTATGAACTTCGCTTTATAGAGGAATCGTGATATGCACATATTAGGTTTGCTGTTTTATGTGATCTGGAATGTGGACCTTGTGACTACGATTATTTCTTGTTGGAATACAAATTAGTACTTGTCTAGCTGAGTGTTTTTGTTGTTTGGAACCTGCTTGGCTGTGATTCAACATTTCGTTTTTAGTCATCTTTATTATTATTGGTTAGAATTCAAGTATTTCGTTCATATTAGGTGTTAGCATTTAAGATTTGATATATCATGGAATTTTAGATTCAATAAAAAAGTTCTTGA
The DNA here is from genome assembly GCA_019973935.1 of Trichonephila clavipes. Taxonomy (NCBI): domain Eukaryota; kingdom Metazoa; phylum Arthropoda; class Arachnida; order Araneae; family Nephilidae; genus Trichonephila; species Trichonephila clavipes. Next base: position 485,681 of record BMAU01018087.1, on the reverse strand, counting down.
GCTTTACAAGGATATTGTTACGAATTTTGTGTAAATAATTTGTATTTGAGTGTTCAATGTATTTATATTACTCTATGTTATACTTATTTCATGTTAAAATTGTACTATTCACAAGCAATGCCGCCCCTTACGTTATAATGGCGATTCAATGAGAACCTGGCGAAATCTTGGCGGTAAAGCTAAGTTGGCATCATTTTGGGCGAACAAGTTGGCGACTAATTTGGCTACTTTAGTGACCATTTTGGCGTCATTGGCGACCATGTTGGCGAGTTCGGAACCCTCTGGAATCTTCAAGAAAGTAGTAGATCACTCCACTAGTGTCACGTTCAATGACACGAGCGGTTATATTTCTAGAAGTTTCTGTCACGCCTATAAAAAGATGTTCGCCGGTACGGTGAAGAGTCTTGATTAAGCCAGCGAGTAGTGAGGATTGTTTTGACTAACGATTAGCTCGGCTGTGCTTGTGAATAATCTTTCCTTACGTGTATTTTTAAGCACTGGTGGTTGTGTTTGATTGCTGTTGAAGGTGTGAAGACCTTCGGATATTTACCCTGTGGATATTGCTGCTGAATCCTGTATTGAAAGGATTGGATTTTCGATAATAAATTCACATCGCTCTTAAAGATTTGTTTATTTTCTTTGTGATTGTTTAGCATAAAATTCACGAACTCGGATCTACGTAACTATATATATGATCCTTTATCCCTAAACACTAATACGCACACCAGCTTTTTTCAAACAAATATTTGAAATAACTACAAAACGCAAGTTTGTAAATGAAGTTTACGTAAATTTAATGTACAAAAAATTATTTAATATAAATATATTACTTATAATTATAAAAGGAAAAAAACAATTACAAATAATCTAAAAATTTTAATCATTAAATGACTTTGGAACAAAGACAATTCCTTTCTACACACTAAACATTTTAAAGATACAATTAACAAGTACAGAATACACATAAAAATAATTACAATTACCCAAATCCTTTAGCATCTTCTGATAGTGCAATGCATATACATATATAAGCTCAAATTCAAAATATTTCCCTCACTTTTATAATAAGAATGGACAACATAAAAACAATACATTTTGGAAAGCCTTTGGCGTGTCTCTAGAATGCGTCTTATGTTTCACGTATAAACACTCAATCCAGCTTCAGAAATGGATATTTTTAAATAAATGATACCATGGTGTTTTTGCTGGGCTGAAAAAGAGAGGTACTTTAAATTTTTCAAAAGATTCTTCGTTTTTTTACGGAAATTTCACGTATTTCCTATTCTTGTGTTTTGCTTTTTAAAGTCAGAAAAGAAAAGGTAAATTTGTCTTTCTTTTCTTAAATATATTTAACGCCAGAAAAATTGTATTTTGATTGAATCTAAGAAAAAAACTAAGGAAGGATAAAAAATATTCGTGGACAAATACTTTTTTAAAAGATTGAAAAAGACGACGTTGAAAAATTGACTTAAAAGGAAGATGGTGCTTGTACTAAAATAACTCGAAAATGTTTTATGAAAAAAAAAGCTGTTTCGAATTGATTTAAATAACAAATTTCGAACGCAAATGTGCTGTTTGAAAGAAAACTAAAATTGCAAAATATTCCTAATCAAATAGTCACTGAATACTAAACAGAGCTTTAAAATATATTACGTTAAAACAAATTGAAAACATGATTTTTGTTAAAAATTACAACTATAAAAAAAGTTCTTGTCTGCAAAATTTTCAAAACTTCCTTCCTTCTCATTCATAATTAAGAAACTGCTCTTTATTTTTAATTTATTGAAGCGATAAAAATTTCCTTTGATGTTAAATTAAGGAAGACATATGTAAAGCAAGAATTTCAATTTAAAATATTATTAAGACTTATGCAAGCTTTTTTCAAAATGTGTACTTTATATTTCCCAAAGAAATAGAGTAGTGGTAAGTATGATCCGTAACTTGAGATTTTCTCATTTTCGTTATTAGTATTCCACCATTTATTCTCTTGAAATATTTTCCTTTCCTGTGTGAGAGAAAAAACTGCATAAGAACATTTTACACACAAAAAAATGTAAGCACTGGAAATAGGTTTTTAAGAAATGAGCTTGAAATGTTTACCAGATTCTAATGAACTTCAGGAAAAAAATATTCTTCTGTAGAAAACATTCATTAAAAATGAAGATAATTTAAGAAAAAGAAGAATATTAAAAAGTAAAAAAGGTTGCTAAGTAAAAAATTAATAAAATAATTTGTTTAAAAAATAGAATTGTTTTCAATCAATTTGTAGTAAACAACTCGAGATATTGCAGTCGTGATAATAGTTTGTGCTGTGTAAACATAAATCACAATGATAGAGAGAGTTAATTATTCAAAAAATCTACTTTGTATGAGAATTAATTATATATATATATATATATATACGCCCAAATTAATCATTCTTATATATTTTCTAAATAAAGCTCAACTTCTGAGACTTCTGACAAAAAAATGTATTAAAAAATTTCCTGACAATTTATGAATACAACGAGCTCAATTTTTTGCCTCCAGCAATACACACATGAATAAAAGACATCTATCTAATGAATTAATCTAGCAAATAAGAAATAAATTTCTCATGATTAATTAAAATTTGTAATGAATATCAAAAACAAAATTTTGCATTATAACAGCGAAACCACGCAATCAGTTACCAATAATAAACAGATTTGGCTTTTTCTGTCGTTATTTCAGGTCATATTAAATAAAAAATAGGAGCCTGTTTATACCTTGCAAATAAAACAAAGCAATAAGATCCCTTTAATACTTATATTAAACACAATGACCATTTTAAAAATATTTTTTCTAAAGTTTTTGATGCATAAACTGCTGCAAATTTCAAATTCCTGTATTGTTTATAACGATTTAACAATTGAAATTTGGAGAAAAAAAAACAATCTACCAGCAAAACTCCTATTAGACCCATTTCAACATTTTCTTGCGCAGCATTTCTACTTAAATACACAATGTGATTTCGTATAATATTCAATTAAATTCTAAGTGTATATATTTTCCTTTAAATCATAATTACGCGTACCATTTTTCTAAGAGAGTCCGCGTTAAAAGTATTAAAAGTATAGTAAGTTTTAGTAGATTATATATGAGATTATAGCATCTCTATTATTTTCCCCATTATAACTCCCTAGCTGAGAGAATATGGAAATTTTGCTCTCTGTTTTTTTAATTGTACTTGTAAAGAATGAAAAACTGGACGATCTCCTCATGTTTAAACTACATTCAGGGGTTACAGGGCTTTTTTTTCTCACTACTATTACCAGAATATCTGACGTGTGTGTGTGTGTGTGTGTGTGTGTGTGCGTGCGTGCGTGTGTGTGTGTGTGTGTGTGTGTGTGTGTGTGTGTGTGTGTGTGTGTGTGTGTGTGTGTGTGTGTGTGTGTGTGTGTGTGTGTGTGTGTGTGTGTGTGTGTGTGTGTGTGTGTGTGTGTGTGTGTGTGTGTGTGTGTGTGTGTGTGTGTGTGTGTGTGTGTGTGTGTGTGTGTGTGTGTGTGTGTGTGTGTGTGTGTGTGTGTGTGTGTGTGTGTGTGTGTGTGAAGGGAAAAGAGGTAAAAATGCATGAAATAAAATAAAATTTAATGAGTAAACGCTTGCACTATACTAATAGTAACATAAAAGTACACAATCTTATGAAATAAATGTAATAAAAGTAGACATTTTTTCTGTGTCTCTTAGAAACTGTACATTCTATCATTATAACTTGTTAAATATTCCTCCCTGGAGGTATGTTTTTATCTATTGTTTCTAAATTAAAAGTGAGACGCATGTAATGAGGTTTCACTTTCTGTAGGCAAAAGTTTGTAAAGATTAATCCATAAAGAATTCTCCTCACACAAAACAAAAGACCCAAATCCTTCTCAAAATACTTTACCAGACAAAATATGACTCACAATAATAGGTAACAAAACATGACCCCAAATCCTCAAATGATCCTGCATTGCGGAAGAAATACCGAAATATCCATCTGATGAAAGGAATACAAAAAAGAATAGGAAATAGTAGAACATTTCATCCTCGGATTGAAAGATATTGATTTTTGAAGAGTATAAAATGTTTTCCATCGGAAAAATTCGGTGGAATTTGTATTCAATAAATCAAATACCGAAATAGAGCTCGTCGGTGTATTGAAGTCGAGTATTTTCTTCAGTTGAACTGGGTTAGGTATCGCTCCCTGCTTTGTCTCGAAAGAGTACCATCAAAAAATGAAACATTTTCAATTTTTTGAAAAGATACACTTACTCGTATATTAACTTACAATGAGAAATATTTTATATCAAAGTATACTCGTGTACAAAATATGTGATAAAGAAATGCATTATGTTTATGTTCTCGACCATTATTTCTGAACTAAGTAAAGAGAGAGGTGGGCATATGGAATTTCAGTCCATGTTATTCAGTAGAACTCAGTCCATGACACAATTCTTCTACATTGATTTGAATGGACTTTTTAAATCTATTACAATAAAAGGACAATAGTGGATGCAAAGATTTATATATTGTACATTTAAGTTATTATACAGATTAAATACTCAATAATTTAAAATAAACATATTTCCGACCTCTTGGGGACAGTGATGGCTGAGCTGTCATGTATAAAAAGATTCTTCTGAAGTTTGTACAAGAAGGAAAAGAACTCTAATTTTAAATACTATTTAAAATTAAATTAATTACTTATATTAGATTAATTAATTTTATCACATTTATATTAAAAAGAGATAAACAATTTCAACTGTAATTAATTTTAAAAAACTTTAAAAATTGAGATAACACTTTTATAAAAGTTTATACAAGAAAAGCATTTATGGAAGCTGACATATTATTGAAACTATATTCAGCCAATATATAAATATATAAGAAGACCACACGTTCTCCTTTAGGGAGAACAGTCCTTCTTTAATTGGTTCTGTCCTTCCTCAAAAAGTGTCCTCCTTTTCAATGTTTTAAACCTAATCTGAAAACCTTTATTTAGAGATGCCATGCCGAACAGTTACGCTTGAAATTAAATTGGAACAATGAATGTATATTTCAATTTTGAGAAATTAGAACAATGCGAAAATCAACATGTTGAAATTGATAAAAGATGCGTGGAAATATTGAACCATTTCAAAAATGAAAGCACTCCATATGAAAATTTAGTTATTCTTTTTGCATTAACGTTGTGCTTCCCAGGAACTACTTCAGCAGTTGAAAGAGTTTTTTTAATTTGTAATGATTATTGGATATATGATAAATCAAAATTGAATATTGATATTTTATATAGCTGCAGGACTTACAGTAAAATTCAATATGCAGAATTTTACTTCCTCCGAAATTTCTGATGTATTAGAAAATTATATATTGACAAAAAAAATTCATCAATGGGAAAATACCCGTTTAAGTAAATAATTAAAAGGGATCTAAGCTTAATTAGTGTATTTTTGTTTGAGCTAATAAAATATTCTATATATATATATATGGGAAAATGACTACAATCTAAGGATGATAAATGATTTATTTAACAAGATGAAATATCTAGATTATATATACTGAACAGCAAAGGAGAACGTCTTTCTCCTACGTCTAAAGCTTAGCGTCCCTAACCTCCGTCTACATATTTTCCCGTGTGTCCTTTTAGTCGGACATTCCTGACGGGGTGCGACGTCAGTGTGGACTGCTCCACCCTAAGTACAGGGAGAGGGGTTGTCCATTGCACACATCCAACCCTACATATATATATATATATATATATATATATATATATATATGAAAGAAATATGTATTATATATCAAAAACAAGAAATCATAGATAATGAACATAACAAGAAATAGCGTAATAAAAATATAAAAGCTGAACATGAAGAACAAAATTATAGAGAAATAAAAAAGGAACTACAAAAAAGAAGAACCTAGCGAGTCAGAAAGCAATTTCGAACTTAGGACCGAATAAGTGGGGTTAAACTAGTTTGAAGGCGCCAACCTTCCCCCTTTGCAACTCGGTAGGAAAAACCAAATAAAAAAAATAAACAAAAATTCAGAGTATGTAAAAACTCAGAGAGTATGATAAAACCACTCACTACTATTATGTAACAAACTCTTAATGAAGAAAAATCAAAAACAAATACGTAAAGAAAAGTAGAAAAATCCTAAAACAATTACATAAGATAAGTATTTTTCAAAAATAATTTAACAAAATTTCTTTACTCACAGAGCTTTTACGAAGAGAATCAAGCATCTTGACATCAATGAAAATCAATTATTCACCAAGTTATCATATATATGTGGGACGGGTGTCTAGGGGCAATGATAAAATTCTTAACGAAAGAAAGCATGAACCAAATTTAAAGAACAAATCAATTTATTAAAGTAAGAAAACAGATTATAGATTTAAATTGCTTACAAGAAAATAGATTAAAAGTTAATTCGGAAAGAGAACAGGATTCACCTGTAGAGATGGGGGCTTCAAACATTTCTAGGTTTAAAGAAATGCCGTTTCTGAAGGCCAAGATGCATCGAGCTCACTCCGTCGTGTCCGGTGTGCGAGTGAAGGCAAGCAAGCCAGAAAAAACCGATCCCGCGCTTAGGGATTATAAGCGCTCGACGTCATCGCTCGAATCCCTGATTGGGCATTGAGATGCCTCATGCGTCTGACGTCAGACGCTCCGAGTTCCTCGATTGGCCTCTAAATTCAATTCAGTTCGTTTGAGGCCACCATCTCCTACATCTCTCTCTCGAAGTACACTGGAAATTAAAAATATTCTAATTATTCGAAATCGTAAGTAATACAACTTTCCTACAAGTTCGGCCATCCTGGAATCACTGACCCCAGTGATTTGACAACGTCGAATAATTTGCTCTAGAACTTTAAAAATTTAAGAAAATACAACTCAACTCACGAAAACAAAAAACACCAATGACAATAGATAAAAATAAAAGCACAGTACACAATGAATTAAAAAACGTTCAATCTCTCATCCCGGTGAATAAAATTTCATTAAATCGGCGGAAGAGGTTAATTTAGGGCCTTCATGGTTACCTACTCTTTCTAAGTTATACCCATCTCTAGGTTTAACTCCGATTACTTTGTATGGTCCTAAAAATTTAGGCCTTAATTTTTAAACCTGATCCGAATTGTGTTCTCTGGATGGCAACTAAGTCTCCTTCTGATACCTAGGTGCCTTCTTGCGTTTCCTATCGTAGGTTCTTTTATTTTCTGCCTGGATCTTCTGAATATTTCTTTTCGCATCTTGTCGTAGTTTGGTTTCTCTGCTCCTGCAATTCTTCTACCATCTCTTCCATCAATAGGTTTCTCAGGTAAAGGTCTTCCTTATTTCTCATGGTAACGCCAGTCAATAGTTCAAATGGAGACCATTTGGTACTTCAGTTGGATGTGCTATTTAGAATTCTTTGAAGTCGGTCTACGAATTTGTACCATTTTGTAGGATCATCGATTGACAACTTGGTCAAAACGGGGATTAGAGTTCGGTGGATTCTCCACTGACCGTTCCCTCGGGGCACGCCGGTGGTGATCTGCAGATTTTGGATTTTCTCTTCGGTACAATAATCATCAAATCCTTTGGGTTAAAAGGAGAACCCTTGTCTGTTATTATTCTTTTGGGATTGCCGAAAGTCTTTTGTTGTAACTTTAATTTATCTAGTGCATCTTCTAGGGTGGTGGATTTTACGGGATAAAGCCAGGTAAACTTAGTAAAGGCATCAATTGTGAGGATATGTTGATATCTTTTGTTGGTAGACGGCAAAGGTCCAATAAAATCTACATGATAAGTGCTTAATGGCACGTCCTCTTTGGAATAGGATTTAGAAATCCCTCCTTTTCCCACACTTTTTGTTAGCTAGAATACAAGATACACAGTTAATGATCACGTTTTGTACTTGTTTGCTTAAATTAGGTATAAAAATTCTCGTTTTACAATTTCTTCTGTTTTAGCGGATAAGTGCACTTTCTCATGAGCTAACTTGATTAGCTCGGTTTGCATATCCTTGGTGCAGCTATTAATTCGCGGCCATCTACGTATTTGTATAATTCATTTTTAATAAAAAAAGTCCGTAGCATTATTTGTTCCTATTAGTGACTTTAAATTTTGAATATTTTCGTCTTCTTGTTGGACTTTGTAGTCTTGCGGTGAGAGTATCGCTTGTAATTATGGTGACTGGGTACCTGCTCAGAGCGTCTACATGTTGCATTCTCTGGCCGGAACGATGTACAATCTCGTAGTCACTCTTCTAACAGTAATGTCCATCTTGCTACACGAGTAACTAAATCTTTTTTTGTCCATAGTCTTTTGAAAAGCTGAACAGTCCGTTATGATTTTAAAATGATTTCCCAGAAGGTAGGTGCGAAATTTCTTTAAAGCGTTGACAACAGCAAGAACTTCCAGTTCATAGCTACTATATTTTTCTTCTGCTGGAGTCGTTTTCTGCGACATATATTGGATAGGATGTAATTTTCCGTCTTCTGCTTCTTGAGTAAAACGGTGCCATATCCTTGTTTACTCGCATCGGTATGTAATTCGGTAGTTCTTCCTTGCTGAAAAATGCTTAATACTGGACTTTCAGTCAACAATTTAAGCTTTTCGAATGCTTCCATTTGGGGTTGCTCGAACATAAATGGGTTGTCTTTCCTTGTTAGGTCACTCAATGGTTTCGCTATTTGAGAGTACGCTGGAATAAATTTGCGAAAATAACCGGTGAGTCCTAAAAAAAGCTCTGCACTTGTTTGACTGTTGTTGGTACCGGAAACTTCTTGACGGCTATTGTTTTTGCAATTGAAGGACGTATTGTCCCATTTTCGACGACGTGGCCCAAAAATTCTACTTTTCTTAGGAATTGACATTTTTTAAACTTCATTTCTAAGCCATACTTCGAGGCAACCTCCAATACTTCCCTTAGTTTTTCTAAACCTTCTTTCTCATCTTTAGCAGGAATTATCAAATCATCCATGTAAATTATTACAACGCCTTTCCGCATGAGCTCTCTGAAGATACTATACACATATCTTTGAAATACGCTGGGGCTGGTGCTTAGACTGAAAGGTACTTTATTAAATTCGAATTGTCCGTCTGGAACAACGAAGGAAGTGAAGTGCTTGCAATCTTCATTAACGTCAACATGGAAAAATCCATTTTTTAAATCTAACGTTGTGTACACTTTGGCTCCCTGTAGTCTATCTAATACATCCTCTATCAACGGCAATGGAAAACGATCCTTGACTAATTTCCGGTTCAGTCTTCTGTAATCTACACACAACCGGGTGGTACCATCTTTCTTCTTAACCAATACAATTGGACTCGCATATTCGGATGAGCTTGGTCTTACAATCCCCTGTTCTAACCATTCATCGATTTGCTTGTTGACATCCTGATTCTCAGAGAATGATAAGCGGCGTGCAGGTTGGTAAACCGGTATGTCGTCTTTCAGGATAATTCTCATGGACACACATTTGTCATTTCGGTCTTCTTTGGCTCATAGTTGGAGATTAATTCAAACAGTTCTCTTCGTATTTGTGGATTGGTAACATGTTGAACTACAATTTCGTCTTCCACTTCTGCTTCGTAAACTTGCATTTGCTGAAACAATTTTTTATCCTCATGTTTTCGGAACTGAACACTTTCTTTATAGAAGCAGACAGAGGCTTGCTCCAGTATATCTGAACCTATTACTGCTTGAAATTCCAAACTCGGCGTAGGTACGACATGCCACGTCAGAGAATATTCTTCTCCATCTAGTTCAATCTTTCTCTGGAACGACCCTTTTGTTTTGACTTCGTACTTCCCCAGTCCGATCAATACTGAAATGTCTTTCGAGAGTTTCGAAGGTTCGATGATTCCTTTGCTGACATCTTCTCGAATGAGTGAAACTGAACTGCCGCTGTCAATGAGAGCTTCAATAATCTTGTTCCCCATGGTTATTTTTCTGGTCTTAACTCTTTCTCGAGAGATTCGTGAGCAGATTTGGATTGAGGAGTCTGTAGAGTTATTAATTTTCGAACATTTGGGGCGCTTCGTACAATCCACGGCATAATGACCTGGTCCTTTACAGTAGCTACAGGTTAGTCGTTTACTTTTCCCGGAGTAGGAGGTACCGTTCAATTGAAAATGTTTTCTCTCACGCCTATTACTTCCACCCTGGGGATATTCAGTTCTTTGAAAGTAAGTATCGCTTGATCCGCTGGCTTCGTATCTTCCCTTGGCAAATGAATTGTAAAATTTCGGTCTTAATGTTCTTCGGACACTTTCATACTCTTCAAATCTTTCAGCTATTTTGGCCGGTTGAGTTAATAGTAGACCATTCATCTAAAAAGTGCTCCCGAAGCTCGTACGGTGCACTCTTCTTTATTTGGTCGGCTATAATTAGTTCTCGCAGCTGGTCGAAAGTTTCTACATTTGAACCGGAAATCCATCCATCGAAGTATGTTTGTATTTCGTAGAAAAAATCTTGCCAAGTTCGTTCATTAGATTTTCGGTGAGAAATAAAGAGTTGACGAAGTTTCTCCGGGGATAACTTAAATCTTTTTAACAGTAACCCCTTAACGCATTTATCCACTGGCTCTCTGGCAATCAAATGAGAAATGTCGATAGGAATCAGTCCTATAAGCTTCTGTACCCAATCCTTCTTCGGCAAGAATGTCAGTTCCGCATGTCGTTCAAATAATGTCAGGTTCAAGCTAATATCATCCTTCATATTAAACTTATGAAAAGTTTCGTGAATCATTTTCGGTGCTTGTACATTTTCGGGGTTATTCATAGTATTAGCATTCTTTTCAGCCTGTATTCGCAACTTCTCTAGTTCATATTCTCGCTCTTCTCGTCGCAATTTCTCTTCATATTCTCGCTGTTCTCGTCGCAATTTCTCTTCCTTTTCTTCTGTACGTATACGATCCTTCACAATGCTATTGATCATTACTTTGTCATCATCTTCGATGTAATCTGGGCTTTTCACGATGAGATCCTTTAGCTTGGGTTTAGTCAAGCTCGCTTCGACGATCAACCCCAACTCTTCGGCGAGTTCTATTAGATGCTCCTTTTTCTTTGAGAGAAGAAATGCCATTTTGCAACCAAAGATCAAGAGTGACGGCTCAGAGAACAAATTTAAAATTTTAAACCAGCCCAATTTTCCCCTAAATACTTAATCCGGATGCGAAACGTTTATACAATAACGCAGGAAAAGCTCCCTTACTCAACCAAGAGGAGAGACAAAACGTAGATAAAAATACAATTATAACAGGTATACGAATAAAATTCACAAATACTAAAAAATTCTAAAATCGACACTAAAAATATTAATACAACGAAATCGAAAATTTATGACAGTAATATCTCAATTTCTCGAAATGTAGTCAATAAAAACACACTGGAAGAATCTATAGCAAAGCAGCATTCCTTAAAACTAATAACATATAAATTAAAAGTAAACCACAAAATATTCGTAAAAAGTATTTTAAAAAATAGACAAAATATCTATTTCCCAGTTGCTAAAAATATTATCTAAAACAGTGCACAATTTTCACAAATCATTCCTATTCGCAATCAAATCATTTAGTTAGCCACAACCACCGCTAATTAGACAACATACTCTTATTACAAAACACTTATGAAACGAATTTATGTGAGGAAAAAATAAAAATGTTCACGATTCCTAGTTATTAATCACATGAAAAAGAATTTTAAAATGACATGAACAGACGATAGTTTCGTAAATTTCTGCAATCGTTATTTGATAAGAAAGTACCACACTGACCTGGCGATTCGTTGATTTTCAGTGATGACGCCCGAAAAGACAGAATGGATCACGACGAAATTCTTGAACGATGCAAGTTGATCTTCACTGTAATGGATGACGACGCACTTAGGATCATTGGCGGGAATTAACTGGCGATTCGCTGACACTCGATGACGACGCTCGAAAAGACAGAATGTATCACGACGAAAATCTTGAACGATGCAAACTGATCCTCACTGGAATGGATGACGACGCACTTAGGATCACTGGCAGGCCTTTCTTTAAAATAAACTGGCGATTCGCTGATTCTCGGCGACGACGCCCGGAAAAATAGAATGTATCACGACAAAATTCCTGAACGATGCAAATTGAATTTCACTGGAATTGTTGACGACGCACTCAGGATCACTGGCGAACTCTTTCCAAAGCAAACTTTAAAAAATACATTAGAAAGGAAGTTGACATCGACACCGACGGACGGGCGAGGTCTCGACGTTTTGAAAAAAAGAAAAGTTGCTGAAAGGTGAGCACGAGGAAAAAATAATGAATAAGGTTATTGCTATATATATAGGCAAATGCCTAATACGAAGAAACGAGTTTAACATCGCGGTCGAGCTCCCAATTTGTGGGACGGGTGTCTAGGGGCAATGATAAAATTCTTAACGAAAGAAAGCATGAACCAAATTTAAAGAACAAATCAATTTATAAAAGTAAGAAAACAGATTATAGATTTAAATTGCTTACAAGAAAATAGATTAAAAGTTAATTCGGAAAGAGAACAGGATTCACCTGTAGAGATGGGGGCGTCAAACATTTCTAGGTTTAAAGAAATGCCGTTTCTGAAGGCCAAGAGGCATCGAGCTCACTCCGTCGTGTCCGGTGTGCGAGTGAAGGCAAGCAAGCAAAAAACGATCCCGCGCTTAGGGATTATAAGCGCTCGACGTCATCGCTCGAATCCCTGATTGGGCATTGAGATGCCTCATGCGTCTGACGTCAGACGCTCCGAGTTCCTCGATTGGCCTCTAAATTCAATTCAGTTCGTTTGAGGCCACCATCTCCTACATCTCTTTCTCGAAGTACACTGGAAATTAAAAATATTCTAATTATTCGAAATCGTAAAGAATACAACTTTCCTACATATATATATATATATATATATATATATATATATATATATATATATATATATATATATATATATGATAATTATAAATTAGATTAAATATTAAATTCCCTATCTAGCACTTAACTCATATTTTTTTCATTTGATCTTCAAGTATCAAACTAATCACATATTTATTTCTTCCGAATATGTGGCCTAACAAATAAATATGTCTAATTCCAGATCGTTATATTTAATAGCCCATATGTCAGCATTAACTTTCAAGTAAACTCATAAAATCCGCAATACTTATCACATCTGCTTTTTAAGTGGTAAAACACTTAGATTTCACTTTGGCGTTTTTTTCTCTCCCCCTTTTAGCGTGAGAACTTGTACAGATTTCATCAAATAAAGATCCATTTTTAAAAAACTAAGCCTGATTCTGGCATCAAAACCTTTTCAGAATTAAAGCCGTCAGGCTTCTATATACGAATGAATTTCAAATCTTAAAGTAAAACTAATCTTAATAGTAAAATGAATTTAAACTAAAAAGAACACCAACGACCGTAACAAATGCAATGGAGAATTTGATAGAACACCGACGGCGCTCTACATATCTTTGCTGAAGACGTCGGGTTGCCGGAATTAAAAGTAATTGTACGGAAAAGGAAGAAACGTGCTAGTAATCCCCGAAATAACATCGTTCTTACCACAGAAGAACTAGAATCATCGTCTTCTCCTAACAAAATTTCAGAAATTCATATTTGAAAAATGGAAGCAAAGAACGAAAATAAAACTAAGCAAGAAGAGAATTTAGATGCAGATGAAGAAAAATTAAAACAACCTATAACCATTATAAAAAATGATATTCGATTTAAAGATCTACAGACTTTTTTCCAAAAATATATCCTGGAAATGCCCATCCAAACATCCCTTAGAAATTTTAAAAGTACATGCGATTCCTTCGATATAACAGAGAAACAGAAAATCCTATTTATAACCAAGTCAGTAGATGGAGCTGTGAAGACTTACATCCAATCACAATCGATCCCTAAAAGTTTTTACGAACTGAAAAATAATTTAATACGTGAATTCGGAACACAAGTCAATCCAGCGGAGATTCATCTTCAATTATCTAAAACAGAAAAAAACATCAAAAGAGACCCACATAGAATGCTTTTACAGAATAAAAGAAATTGCATCCCGGATGAACACGGAAGAAGTAGCTGAAAAATATTACATCATAAAAGGATTAAAGGAAAATAGATCCATAGAAATACAGTTACAAAGCTGCAGCCACATAGAGGAACTGAAGAAAAAAATTAACTTTTAAATATCGAATAAAAATCAAAATCAAATAGGAATGAAGTTATATACCCAAAGTATACAGTGACCAGAATACCTCACCATAAGAATTAATTTGCCCATAGACAACAGTATGGAAAATGGAATTGGAGAAATAATCAATCTCAACAGACCCGGATATCATAACCGGTTCAAGATACAAAATTTATAATCTCCTCAGCTTCCATTACCTTCTTATCATCACCCGTCCTTTTCTCTTTAGCGGCCGACCATGTATCCGAGAAACCAACGATTGCCGCAACGACCATCAGTCTTGTGAACGGATGCTCCAACTTTTTACCCCCGTCAAAGAACCCAAGAAAATAATGCAGTATTCCAACCTCATCGAACATGAGAACTTATGATCATAGCTTTAAGGCTGTTGGTGACAGACTTTGTATTTTTTTTAGCCTCCATGAAGTGAGGAAAAGGATACCTGAGTTTCGGGCAACCACTCTCCACACGACTACAGTAGTTGAATGGTTTTGTCGCGAACTTGTGGCATGTTATAGAATCTGGCATTCAAGATGTGCTAGGGCTCAAAGTCCTCTTCGTGTGAGTGGTGTGGAAGTTTAGAGAGTGGTGCTAGTTACGGTATCATTCTTGTCACCTTACTAAAGCTCTAAATCAAGTCAAATCCGAATTGATTGCGCTTTATTTATAAATTAGTTTAAATGCATGTATTTTTCTTTGAATTTTTATACATGTATTTTTAAAGTCAGTTTTCAGTGAAATTGAATTATAAACTCAAAAAATACACTACTGGTCATTCAAATTGCTACACCGAGAAGAAATGTAGATCACATAAAATGATATTTATTGGACAAATATATTAAACTGAAAAGAACAAATTATTAAGTATTATTTGAGTGAATAGATCCTGAGAAATCAGTACCGAAAACAACTAACTCTGGTAGAAATAACTGAACTTATATACCTGGACATTGAGTCAGAGATTGGATGGCATGTACAAGTACAAATGCCCATGCAGCTTCAACATAACGTCACAACTCATCAATTGTAGTCAATAGCGTATGGTGAGGAGCCAGTCGTTCGGCAACCATGAACCAGACGTTTTCTATTGGCGAGAGATCTGGTGAACGTGCAGGCCAGGACAACAGCTGAAAATTTTCCGTATCAAGGAATGTTTGTACAATACCGGCAACATGCAATCGTACATTATCCTGCTGAAACGTAGAGTTTTGCAGAGCTCGGATAAAGGGTAAAGTTGCGGGTCGTAACTCACCAGAAATGTAACGCGCACTGTTCAAAGTGCAGTCAATGCGAACAAATATTGACCAATACGTGTGTATCCAATAGTGCACCATACCATCATGCCAGGTGATGGACTAGTATGACGATGACGAATGCAAGCTGCCAATGTGCGTTCACCACGATGGCATCAAACATGGATGCGACCATCTTGATGCTATAAACACAACCTGGATTTATTTGAGAAAATGACGTCTCACCATTCGTGTGCCTAGGTTCGTCAGTGATCCTACCATTGATGATACTCCTGTCTGTGATGCAGCGTCAAGGGTAGCCACAGCCATGGTCTCAAAGTTGAGAGCCTATGCTGCAAACGTCTTCAAACTGTTTGTGCAGACACTTGTAGTCTTGCAAATGACCCCGATTCTTTACTCAAGACACATGACGTAGTTGCAGGATCCCTTAAAATCAGGCAAGTAACATGCCTGTCTTCTCTGCTGTTTATTATAGGGGGCCGTTGAGATCTAGCATGGTGTTCAGTTTTACCTTCTTGAACCCATCGATTTCAAATTCTGCTTAAACTCATTGAATCTCGATTGACGCTAGCAGCAATACTGCGATACGATTCTGGTACGCTAGAATTCGACATTTATCAAAGTCAGAAATGTGCTGGTACGCATTTCTGCTTCTTACACGAGGCATCCCAACGACCTTTCACCAGGCAACAACATTCAAATGCAATTTGTGTATGAGAAATCGGCTGAACAATTTCCTCATTTAAACACCTTGTAGGTGTCTCTACTGACACCTGTTTTGTCTAAATACGCTTAAAAGTTAATCATTTTCATATCACAGCACATGTTTCAAGGCTTTCAGACTTCACATCTATAGCATGTTGGCTTCTTGATGTGGCAATTTTAAGGGCAAGTAGTGTTATTTGTGAATGTAAAAGCAAAATCTCTCAGTCACTGTTTCTAGTCCTCTGAACCAGCGGTTCAGAAATTGTGGTCTACAGACACCTGGGGTCTACAGCACCTTTTTAGTGGGTTTTATGGAGTCTGCCATGAAACTTAGAGTTTTTCCTCTTTTACAGATTCTGAAAAGCCTCGTGAAAAAATTGAAAGATGTGCCATACTAGACTAGATTACTAAATAGTCCACAATGAAACACTCTTCTAGAACACGTATTTCGATTTCGAATATTAAGTCGGAGAAGAATGTTCAAATTCTTGAAGGTCCGCGATTTCACCCTGATACATAAAGGGAGGCCCTGGCGATCGAAAGTTTAAGAAACGCTGCTTTACACTTTATCTTAGAAAAAATACCCTTAGTGAATACTAATTAGATCCCATTTTTTAATTACAACAAAAATGGTAGAAAAACCTCTCTTATGTCTTATTTTCAGTATCCAATTAAAATTTAAAATAATTGCTTTTGTTTAAAAAAATAAACTGAGAGAAATCCCATTTTATATTTCGACATTTAAATTAAGTCACATATTACGAAAGTAAATCAAATTCTGAAGTGCAGCTTTCAAGCGTAACTTGATAGCGCGAAAGTGTACTAAAGCTCTTATGGCAGTATTTTTATAGACACGAGAGGTAAAACCTGTTTTAATAGTCTTTGGACAAACAAAAACGGTACGAATTTCAAACAAAACCCGATCCATCAGATATGACATAATGTAAACACATTAATCCTAAGTTAAAATATTTCTATGTGTTATGGCTTTTTTCTGAGTTAAGAAATTCAGACAAGTATATTGGATTATTAGTGAAAGCAAATATCTATTTCCATTCCTCAAAAAATAGCTTTCGACAAACACCTTTATGAGACAATTTTTTTACTTTTACGAGCTAAACATAGCCATCTCGCAAAATAAACTGTCACAGTCAACTGTCAAATTAACTGTCTCGCAGTAAGCGTTTTTTTTTTTTTTTTTGTTTTGTTTTTTTCTGACGGCGAATTCGTTTTAGATTCCAACTAATGTAAAAGCTTACAAGAATCTGTTTATCTTTTAATACTCGAATCTATAATGAGTGGAAGGAGTGAAATATGATTTTGACAAAGATTCAATATGCGTGTGGATAATGTCATTTTATTTATAAAAGAAAGAGTTCTTTAGTTTGAGTATGAAATGAAGAAGAGATATCAATTTTATGCATCAAATGATTCAGAAACTTTTTTCTTTTCCCAATTGTATTAACTGTGTGTTTAACTTGTGTATTAACATGTATGTTCTCCATGCGCTCTTTATTCTACTGATTGATGCAAAAAGAGACTAATGTATTATATAGGGGAATAAACACGCAAATTATTTGAGTAATTTAATAAAAGGGAAAAAACACAAGAGAACGCATCATATTTAAAGTGTGTGAGCAACGTTTGATATTCAAAATTAAAAAAGGGAAAAAATAATGAGAAGCCTTTTATGTGAAGCGGACATTTCTTATGCGAATGCTTAAATATTTTACGGATGTTTTTTTTTATATACAAGTGGTTTTTTTAATATTCACAAAAGAAAAGAAAGAAAAGAAATTAAAAGAGCGACCAGCCAGAAATGTATACTTTTTTTTGAATAATTTTCTCAATTATGTGAACTAAAAAACAATTTTCAACGAAAATTAAATTAAATTAAACGACAATGGATATGTAATTACCTGGTGCTTTAGGTTTAAACCCTATTAACCACTCATCAGATGCATGAAAAATGAGAAGAATTAGTTTTAAAGTTAAGTTAAATTATAATTGCTGGCAACAGTTTCGTATAAAAACTTAGTTTGTGGGGGATGTGTGTGTGCTTGTGACCACACGATAGAAGTGAAAACTTCTGATTTATTCTGGGTAAGAGAATCCAATTGTTCGGATGTACTTCGTTTTCTTTTACATTTTCACACGCGGGCGCTAAGTAATTCTCTTTTTCTTTCCCATTCATCCGTTTATTTATTTACATCTATATTTTCATTAAATGTTAATGTTTAAATAATTATGCATTCTTATATATTTACATACGAATTAAATGTCAGTTAGTCTAATTATTTAAAAATATTTATATGTAAATTACTTGTGTGTGGTGTTTAGACTATATTTATATAAAACATATGAGTATATGTTACTTGAGTACTATCACAACAATACCAACGTCCAAGTTAACTCATTAATTTGGCAACTAAGATTTCTCATGAGCAGTACGCAGCTGTGTGCTTTTTTTCACATAATATCGCCAATACCGTTGCGATAATGGCGTTTATATAACGCCGTATACTATGTAAGGCAAGGAAAACTTATGCCCTGAGAGCCGTTTACTTTTCTTAAAATTAACTAAGCAAGCAAAAGCAGAGGGTTCTTATTTTTTCACAATTTATTCTTTTACTTTCCCATAACCTCTTAGTGGTCATCCCTAATATAAACCAAAATACTGGCGACTTTCTCGCCAAGTAACTTCATTACAATTTCGGATTTTAAATTGAATTTAATTTAAAATAGATTGCCGACTGGAACCGAGTAATATCGATTGAGCATAACGCAGCCGAACCTGACGCTTAATTTAGATTCACTCCTCAGCAAAACGAGCCAAAAGAAGTTATCATTTCAAAGAGAATGACCGGCTCATTTCTATACATATAGGAGAAAAATGACTCACACAGTACTCCCTCACTCATTCATCAGGAGATCTCCTGAAATATTACACATACAGATTTGAAATTTAGCAAGTATGTTTCTTTTTTTAGAAGAGGTCAGAATGGAATTCTACTCCTAAAAACCAAAGGGAAGAAGTTGTTGGTACGTAGTAGATAAATGGTTCCCCTTTTTGAACTATTAAACCTGCGTATTCGAAATCTGGCAGGCAGGCATCCTGAGTTGAGTAGTGAACCACGAAGAACAGATTTTGCGGCAATTGACTCCTAAGGTGGGAGGATATTACGGAGGCGTAAAAAATAAATATCCTTCTGTTTTAGAAATTCCTGTGCTTTTTAAATTCGAAAGCAAGGACTATAAGAATATTTTAGAGTTCAATGGAGTGAATGAATATATTAACATCGCACTGTTCAGCTACACGAGGGCTTTTGGTGACGGACCTCAACATTTTGAACTATGGTCAAGAGACGAGGACAACACACCTGAGAGGGCACCCCCTCTCCTAACTACCACACCCCACCAGAGGACTATTGAGCCCTCGACAGATTTAACGGGCATCGCAACCTTATAGGGCGGGTCTTTAGTGGTACTGGGCTCGAACTCATGACAAGCCAGTCTCGATCCGATACCTTGACCACTAGGCTACCGCGGTCACTAAAATTTAATGGAAAGCTAAATGCTAGGATCCAGATATCAACAATTTAAAAACAGTATATAGTCATAGAACATTATGAAATAACTAGAAAAAGTGGGCGGCTAGTATTTTTAATATGAATTAAATTTTAAAAAATTCGCAATTTTTTTTCTTTGCAAGCTGTTATTTTTATTTACGAGTGAAAAACGTCTTACTCGAATTTTTAAATACTAGCAGATATAAACTTCTCTCAACAAGAACTTAAACTAATAAATATAAATACGTGTTTTCAAAAGAAGAAAAAATTTTATTCTGTAAAAAGTAAAAATAATATAACAACAACTTTCACACGTTCCATCACTCATATATAATCCAAAATATCCATTATTTCCAATTGTTTTTCTTTGTTAGATTAATTGTTGAAATATTATAACTACATCAAGTTTTCAATATTTTCTAGTTACATTTTTTTTTATGTTGAAAGAAGCAATATGACTTAAGAAATAATTCAGAACTCGTATCAGTCGAGCTCGTTTAAATTTATTTCAATTATTAATTTAAACAAAAATGTTTATTTTACGTTCTTTTTTAAGGAATTTCATTACAAATGAATCTAAATGAATTGAACAATCTGAATTGAAGCTGGTGTTTTATAAAATTTATGTGGATTTTTAGCAAAGTAGAAACTTGCAATGGAAACAAAAATGGCATCCATTGTCTTACATTGACATTTATTATATATTGTTCGCAACAAACGTACTTATTTATCTAAAACTTTATAATACACCAAATGGCATCTATATTTATATTACTATTGTATATGTATTTGAAAATCAATTGGATATTAGAAATTGTTAGATGAAAATTCTACTCAAAATTGAAACATAAAATTGGTTGTGACTAATAGTATCCTAAGTTCATTCCATGGATGCCTCTTAATCTTCCAATCCATCAAATGATCCAAAAGACCTCCAGATGAATGATAATATCTCGAAAATATATACAAAATTAATTACACAATAAATTTAACGTGCATAGATTATACATTGTAATTCTTTTTTCCAACTGAAAATACATTCAGAATAATTATAAAAGATGTGTGTGTGTGTGTGTGTGTGTGTGTGTGTGTGTGTGTGTGTGTGTGTGTGTGTGTGTGTGTGTGTGTGTGTGTGTGTGTGTGTGTGTGTGTGTGTGTGTGTGTGTGTGTGTGTGTGTGTGTGTGTGTGTGTGTGTGTGTGTGTGTGTGTGTGTGTGTGTGTGTGTGTGTGTGTGTGTGTGTGTGTGTGTGTGTGTGTGTGTGTGTGTGTGTGTGTGTGTGTGTGTGTGTGTGTGTGTGTGTGTGTGTGTGTGTGTGTGTGTGTGTGTGTGTGTGTGTGTGTGTGTGTGTGTGTGTGTGTGTGTGTGTGTGTGTGTGTGTGTGTGTGCGCTAACTTAAGTAACGTAGCTTTTACAGCAAACGATTATATTTCAGTAAATAAATTAAACTATCAGATAAATCAGAGTTACTATAATTACTGACTTAAGGCAGACGATGCTAATATATATATATATATGGAAGAGAATTTTCAAACTAAACAAAATATCGATGAATACTACATAATTTAAATAATCAATTAGAAAATGGTTCAAAGTAAAGAAAAGAAGTTTAAATAGAGAATTAAATTTTTTACAGTACCAAATAATTAGTAGACTTGTATTATTATTCTATAATTACAGATATATCTACTACTAGTTTAAAAAATACCATTTCCAACTGAAAACTTTAAGAGGCTTAAATGGAAGCATGACTTATTTAATCTATTTAATGGCTATGAATTTATGTATTTTATACAGAAATAAGTTCTTAAAAAAAGTTTCAAGGAATAAAATAATCAGAAATGAGCACATTTTTGTCTACTTCGTAAAAATCTATTTCACAATAAATATTTATATGATAGAGAAAAAAGAGAAATTGGGAAAATAGATTAAAGAAATCCTCTAAGTTACATGGTATTAAGTAAACAATACATGTAAATATATCAATAGTTTGAATCCTTGTTGTTTTCCAAAATTGTAGACATTTTTCAGTGTCTGTTGCCTGTGCCGCACTGTAAACCGTTTACATAAACGAGGATGTACTTATCTAGAAGACTATATTGATCGTAAAAGGGCCTAGATCTAAGTAATCGCGGAGTGCCATTTAGAATATTTATTTCCGCCATTTCAAGCTAAGCCTATGACAATTTTCTGCTATCTGACCGGAACAATGTTTCTACTGTCATTACAAATTATTCGAAATGAACATTTGGCATTTCCTATCGATGTTGCAAGATTACAGTTATATGAAATAAGTGTTACAAAAATAGCTAATATAAGATTACATATTGCTGTTTTTCTCTGTAAGAGGCTTTTGCCTACATTCATATTAGATTCATCTATGTAGAACATATCCATATGATATTACTTTCCATTCCAAGAATTGGGTTGCTCTTGATATTAATACTACCAATCGCCTTTTAATGCGATTCAGTATCGGACCTTTTTCTGAAAGATGAGCCTATATTATATTACATAGTGAAAGAATATATTTTTTGTATATGCTACAGCAGCTGTGATAAAAAATATGAAATATTTATCCGTATAGACTTTAAAATCATCATTGCTGAAAAGAATCAGGAGCAATCTAATTTTCTTTCGAGAATTTTATGTCCATATTTGCTAAACATGGAGGGTTTTAATAAGATTTACTTGAATTTTTTTAATTGATTCGTAATAATGACTTATTTTCACAATTGTTTATTTTACTATATGAAAATAAATTACTTCAGAACCTTAGTTCATGAAAAAAATTATTTATATAAACTATTATCACTTCAAATAAGTTTTGAAACTTTTAACGAAAACCTTCAACAATACAAAACATAAAATAGCGAATTTAGTCTAATACAGGGAAAATCTCATCCCAAATATGGCACTAGATAACACAGTGGTCACGGTCACCAGCTCGTTTACAACGTAGTTTTTATCAAGTCGCGGGTACGTGACTTGATGCTACTGAAGATCAGGAACGTAGCTACCGCCGTATCAATGATACGGGGCCTGTAAGTTACAGGGGCCCCAACAAGTGTAACTACAGTCCCACAAATAGGGCTAACATATCTAAAAAAGGTCCCCGAAGGAATTTTGATAGTGGGCCCCCTCAGAGATAGCTACACAATTGCTAAAGACCCACCATGTAGACTGTTGAGTAAGGCCTTAAGACTGTTGAGGTTCCAAATCCTATGCTGGCTTGATATAGAAGTTTGGAGAGCGGATGTCATCCTCTTTTGCCCGTGACCCATAAGCCTCATGCAGCTTCGAAGTGCTATCTTGAAATAGACAAGTGAAAAAATTTCATTTCATCTGTGCATTAAAATAATCATTATTTCGTTTTTTGTAATTTTAAAATCTGTATTGTTTAATGCGTTTAAGATTTTTGATATTTTCTCTTCAAGTATTTAAATAACCATATATATATATATATATATATATATATGACCTGTTTTGAGCCAGAATCAGACTTAGTTTTAAAAAGGAACTTCATTCAATATGAATTCTCAACCGATGAGGTAAGTATCACGGATTTTATGATTGTACTTGAAATTTAATGCTGACATATAGAGCTATTAAATATAACGAACTGGAATTAGACATATTTATTGGCTAGGCCATATGTTCGGAAGAAATAAATGGGTGATTAGTTTGATACTTGAAGATGAAATGAAAAATATGAGTTAAGTGCTGGATAGGGAATTTAATTTTTAATGTAATTTAATTATTCTTACATTCCCCCCCAATTTTAAAAGGGAGTCGTGGCGTGGTTTCTCTCTCTTTACAAACTTAATCAATTTTCAACAAAAACAAAACAATACACAACATCATTTGGAAATGCATATTACACATTGTAGAAATATTTAAGTAATAGGAATACAACAATCACACAAAATGCTCTAAAATAAACGAAACTATAACAACAAACACAGTAATGACACGTCCAAAATATTAATTGATAAAAATGAATTTTCGTACATATAACTGAAGATTAGCTTGTTCAAATCTATTCGACATCCAGAGTAAGAGCTGGTGTTTTATCCTATTCCTTCATAATAATAGATTCGTATTATAGCTAGCAGAGAATGTATTCAAAAAATTGTTTATATTGGAAAATAATATCATATGAAACAATAAGATAGTAAATATAAAAATACATGATATCATATAAATATTAAAATAATAATTTTGTATAAAATCTACTCAGGTGCCACCGTAGTAATACCTTATAGCGTTACACAAAATTTTGCATACATGAAATACATTTTTAAAAAGGTAAAAAATTATAGGCACTAATAAAATGAAATTATTAATAATATTAAAGCGATGTATAACAACTTATATGCACTATTCAACACAATAAACAATATTTTATTTCATATACGTTATACAATATAATAATATAAAAATATAAAAATTATAAGAATATCGGAGTATAAAATAATATAAGAGTTATAAGAATAAAAGAGCTCTTTAAATAATTGTGAATCGGAAATGTGGACTCTCTTCTATCATCACCTTTAGTATTTACGTAAAATTTTCACAATATTCACTGTAACTTAACAATATCGCATACAATATTTTGAATCTCTCCATAACCTACTAAGTATTCGTTTAATAGACAAAGTTCTAGAATTTCTCTTACATTACACATTCACCAAGATAAACTGTATCACACTACTTAATTTTGAATACATCTTTCTCTAAAATCTGCGTGATCAAATCACAGATGTTCAGGGATGCTAATAAGAAAACAATAAGAGGTGTACATACCAAACTAAACACATTTGTCCTCTTAATGTTTCAAGACATATACAAAATTATAATGATTGTATTCTCCCTTATCCACTGTATAATATCCAAAAATAAGCTTCAAGTTATTAAATTAATTTTAAAATTAGATAAGAAAAATTTCAAGAAATAGTGAATCTTGATACATGGCCGGTATATCAAAACACACAATTTCAAAATGAAAAAAAAATTAAATTATATGCAATAAGGTTACTGATGAATAAAATAATTAAAAAGACAATAAAATTCAGTGGAGAAAAAAAAAGTATGCAACGTGACTTTACTTTTGTTTCCTATAAAGATCAATATCTTTAGTATTAGTACATTAGTCAACTTGATTTATATCTTTCAACTTTAAAACCACAATTTCTATCATAAACGTTAACTAATTCGACATCTGAAGATAAAATTATGAGAAGTATATTAAAATTTCTCAAAATTTTGTATGGGGGACAAAACCTATACACTTTGTTTTCTCAATTAAAACATAAATATTATCTCATTTAGCACAACTATTTTATAAAAATTAAATATCATATCATATACTATATTATTTTTCTTCTAAAAGCTTTGTTCCGCAAAACTCAGTCAATTCAGTTACTAAAATGAAAACTAATAATTTAACTGACCTTTACTTCGTCGCGGCAGAAATTTTTGGTGAACAGTAATCCAGATGTTGTTGTCATTTCATTTGCACTAGTAAAATTTTTTTTATTTATTTTTCTTTCGATATTGGTACTTAACTATTGTGTTCGATGTTGTTCAAACTCACGATATTATTGCACAGAATTTACGACGAAGAAGATTTTTTTTCCCTCTGGCGGAAGGAGTTACGTCTTTCTTCACGGGGATAGGGAATTCACGCTTCTCTTTTTCTTTTTTTTTTTTTTTTTTGTTCGCGATTAGAACGTTGTTTCTTTCATTCGCGATAATCTGGCTTCTAAAGCAAAGACAGAAATATCGTTCGGCGGTAAAAACGGTTTCTTCTCGGGGTTAAAATCACGTTTCTTCTTTTTCCATACCATAGAGCATTCCTTTTAATCCCGGCAACCCGACGTCTTCAGCGAAGATATGTAGAGCGCCGTCGGTGTTCCATCAAATTCTCCATATCAGTTATTACGTTCGTTGGCGTTAGTTTTTATATTAAAATTATTTTACAAAAGAGATAAGTTTTGCGTTAAGGTTCGAAATTTATTCACAGATAGAATCCTGTCGGCTTTAATTCTGACATGTTTTAAGCCAGAATTAGACTTAAATTTAAAAAGGAACTTCATTCAATGAATTCTCGACATCATCTGATGCTAAGAGGCAGAGAGGAAAAAACATGACATGGTGTGATTTAAGTGGGTTAGCACTTAAAACACCGATGATGTAAGTATCGCGGATTTTATTATTGTGCTTGAGAGTTAATGCTGACATATAGGGCTATTAAATCTAACGATCTGGAATAAGACATGTTTATTGGTTAGGCCATATGTTCGGAAGAAATAAATGGGTGATTAGTTTGATACTTGAAGATGAAATGAAAAATATGATTTAAGTACTAGATAGGGAATTTAGTTTTTGATTTAATTTAATTATCTTTACATATATATATATATATATATATATATATATATATATATATATATATATATGGTTTAAAAGTCAGCTCAAAAGATGTGTTTATGTATTTTCGAAATTTTTAACTTGGTGAATAATTGATTTTCATTAATGGCAAGACGCTTGATTCTCTTCGTAAAAGCTTTGTGAGTAAAGAAATTTTGTTAAATTATTTTTTGAAAGATACTTTTCTTATGTAATTGTTTTAGCATTTTTCTACTTTTCTTACGTAGTTATTTTGTGATTTTTCTGCATTAAGAGTTTGGGAGAGTTTGTTACATAATAGTAGTGAGTGGTTTTATCATGCTCTCTGAGTTATCCATACTCTGAAGTTTTGTTTATTTTACTTTATTTAGTTTTCCTACCGAGTTGCAAAGGGGGAAGGTTGGCACCTTCAAACTAGTTTAACCCCACTTATTCGGTCCTAAGTCCGAAATTGCTTTCTGACTCGCTAGGTTCTTTTTTGTAGTTTTTTTTATTTCTCTATAATTTTGTTCTTCATGTTCAGCTTTTATATTTTTATTACGCTATTTCTTGTTATGTTCTTTATCTATTATTTCTTGTTTTTGATATATAATACATATTTCTTTTATATATATATACTCTCTTTTTTTAGTATCCATTCCATCCTCCACATCAACACCACAACTGCTGAATCATAAATAATAGTTAGAAAAACCGATAATATTGTGACAAGATAGAAAAAATATGCAACCCATACTCTTTCTAAATCCATAAAATTATTTAAAATTTACAGCTTAAATAAATACATATAAAATATAATTTTCAAGCCAAAAATCAAAAATAATGCAAGTTTTGTGCGAAACGAGGAGAGGTTTATAAAATTAGCACACAAAATAATCCATAACCAAAAATAATTACACAGTAATAAATATAATTATACACCAAGGAATCTATTACAATAATAATTAAAAAATAAAGGAAAAGCCTTAAGCGGATTGCCATTGAAAATGAAAAACATTAATGGGTAACCTTAATTTAACTTCTCAATTGGAATTAAAATAAGTTTTTTACATTAAATGATTATAAATTTTAGATGCTATTTTGTTTGTGTGTTTTTTCTATACAGCAATTTTTCTTATAGGAGTTTAATAAATGTCTCTTTTGTGTGAAATATAAAACGAAATTTAATTGTTTTATAACCAGATATTATTATAATTGCTTTATGGCTTCCGTTTTCATAACTGATAAGTAATCCGAGGCCTTAGAAAGATACTTTTTAACTGCGCTTGATGAATAATTGATAAGAATTATTGTTATAGGAAATTGTAAATATTTAGGATCATTTATGAGAAAATACCAGAGACGTATTATAATAGATTATCAAACATTAAGAGAAGCGAATAACAAATTTCTTGATTATTAACAACCTGGGAAACTAAGTTAGTAAGAAAAAGCATTTAAGTAAACAGAAAACATGATTACATTCAACAGCAAGAAATTCTGCAGTATAACGGATATATTTCCATCGATAATTATTCCATAAAAATTTCTAAATAATGGCATCAACGTCGGTTTTTTAAGTCAAATTAAATCAAAATTTTAAAAACAGAGAGTGAATTCTTTCAAATGGTATGAAAAATACAAATACTCTTACTAGTTATAATTCTTCCAATATTTTTCAACTCCTAGTATTAGTTCACACTTTCCCTATATATATTTATTTATATATATTGTTCACAAATTTTTTCAGTTGTTAATATAATACTTTTTATTCATCCACTCAAGTTCAAATTCATTTTTTAAAATTGTAATGGATGACACTTGATGTTGATACAGTTTTTCAAATATTAATTCAATACAATTAAATTTCATTAATAATCTGATTATGCTTTTCTACTAAAATTGTCCAGTTGTTACTGCCAACAGCCACGCTATTTTGAAAACACCGGTTCTCTTCCAATCACCAAAGTTAAGCATCATCGGGCGTGGTCAGTACTTGGAAGAGTGACCACCTGGGGACACCGCGTGTCGTTAGGAATTTTCTTTTGTTTCCTTACATTGAAAAATTACAATTATTTTTCAATTCCTACTATTAATTCAAGCTCTCCGTATTTATATATCTTGTTCAGATTTTCAATCATTAATAAAATACTCTTTATTAATCTACTCAGGTTCAAATACGTTTTCAAAACTTGTAGAGGAGGATTCAAGAGATTTTATTACAAATGACGGAATGAAGGAATATTAACGTCACACTGTTCAGCTACTCGAGAGCATTTGGTGACGCACCTCGTAATTTTGGGTCATGGTCAAGTGAAGAAAACCATACCTGAGCGAGCTGGCACCTCCCTCTCCTGTCTACCACACCAACACGAATGGCGAAAGAGTATGCAATCTAAAGCGCACCAGCGAGGAGCGTTATGTCAATAACGAAGAAAAACAGAAAATGAATGAATGATAACAAACAAAAATAATAGTCCAACATCACATGTAGAAAGGAAAATTACAAGGAAAATCGCTTTCTATTTTGCCACTTAATATTGTGATTCCGTTATATGTATATACATATCTTTATTAATTGCAAATATTTGATAAAAAAAATAACCAAAGTAAAATTTTTCTTTCTTGGTCTAAGTAGGAATTGACCTACAATTTTTTTACATTACTTGTTTCAGTGAAATCAATTTAATATTTAAATCTTCAATCACAGCGTACTGACATCGCATTATAAACATTGATCCAGGAAAGAGGAATAGTTTCCAAAATTTAATTAGTTGTACAGTAATACCACGAACTTACGCAATAGAGACGGGACTGAGTGATAACCGCGTATGTCAGGGTATACTTTCGTATATAATTGCATGTACATGAATCATTTTTAGTAGGGGTCGGATACGAAAGAAAATAATTCAGAAATAAGATGTTTAATGAAATCTAACATAACACAAATTAAAGTTTTTTGATTGAGAAGGTTTCATATAAAATGTAACGCAAAGTAGTCTGCGCTGCTCAAATATTTCTTTTCTTCTGCAAAATTTACTCGTAGCATGCTAATAATTTTTTTCTATGTTTTGTTTAAAAAATACACACTCTTCATTGGAGTCTATTTTCTAAAATTTGTAACCCTTTTTCAATATTAAACAGCTCATTTATTATAATTCCCAACCATCATTCGATTTTTCGAACTGGGTCTAAAGCAGCGATACTAAACCTGCGGGCCGCATGTGGCCTGTATTTATGTATCCAATATTGCCTAGATCTTATACTGTTTTTTCCATTAATTTTCATGTTGTGGCCCGTGTGAAATATTTTCCATGTGTATGCGGCCCGCGTGAAATATTTGCTATATGAATGCGGCCCTATAGAAAAAAAGGGTTGAATACCCCTGGTCAAAAGACTCAAGTTCTTCAATATTTTGCCCTTTCCCATGCATTTCTATGAGGTCATCCATTGTCAACTCCTGATTGTGGTAATGCAACAGTTCTTGAACGTCATCATCAGTCACTTCTAAATTTATTTGCCTGCCAAGATCACAACAACTTAAATCGCATTACCTGTTTAGTGCAGAAAAATGAGTTCTACATCGTTCAGAAACATAGTCTTCTCTCAAATTTGAGTAGATGTAATTCATATTACAAATACGGTATAATAATTGCAACATGCAATACAAAGTACACACTCCGTAGATAATATCTAAATAATACAAAATAAATTATTGCGGCTAAGCGTTGATTTCTCGTGATACGTTCGATCACGTACATTAGCTAAACGGAAAGCGAGGAAGGAGTAATGGAGTAGTGAAGCGATCAAACAAAATACGAATCAACGGTCGCCCAACCAGTAAAGTGGTTAGCGACGCTGACTGCGATGCCGTAGGGACTGGGTTTGAATCCCGGAGAAGACATGGATGTTTGTAAATGTATAGTGCCTTAGCGACATGGGGTACTCTAAATAGCCGTCGAGCCACAAGTCCTCTCGTGTGGTTAGGGGAAGAGAGGTGGGAGTCCCCTGACCACCCCAGGTTTTCCTCCCTTTAAATTGGGGTGGTACCAAGCAAAAACCATGGTGCTAAGGCTAACGACAGACGTAAATTCTAGCCCTTATCCACGATAAATTTCGCAGGCCTCGACCTGACTTCGTCAGGCAGGTGGCATGAGTCACAACACAACAATGAATCAACGAGATTTGACAATTGCCTAACTTCAGGTTTTCGAAAGTCAGGGTAACGTAAGTCGAGAAAATCATTAACAAGTAATATAAAAAAAAATTTAACCAATTCCTACAAATAAAAATTTTATTTTAATTAATTTTTATTAAATAGTTACAATTAATATAAATATGTATATACAAATGACAAAATCACAATGTTAAATGATAAAATAGAAAGCGATTTTCCTTGCAAAATTTTCCTTTTTTCCTTTCTACATAAGGAGTTGGACTTTATTTTTGTTTGTTTCTATTTATTCATGAATTAAATTTAATTATTCTAAAAAAATAGTATAAAAAAATCACATTCTCAGAAATTAGACCATCCCAGATGGGATTCAAACCCACGACCTTTGGATTAGAAGTCCAGGTCACACACACACCATCCATTGCGCTACAGGGACACAACTAACGATTTTCCTTTCTATATATGCTGTTGGACTATTATTTTTGTTTGTTTCTATTTATACATTTTTTAATTTAACAAATTAATTCATATTTGAAAAAACTATATTAACATTAAGTGTCATCCACTACAAGTTTAAAATGAAATTGATGAATAGAAAGTATTTTATTAACGATTGAAAATTTGAACAAGATATATATATATATATATATATATATATATATATATATATATATATATATATATATATATCTTGTTCAAATTTTTTCAATCGTTAATAATTTCCTATATATATAGGAAAAAAATTTTAAAAAATTTTTTCAATGTTGTTTAGATCATGTGAATACCCTTTTAATTTCTTAAGAACTTATATTCATCACAAATACATTAACCGTCTTGATACTTCTAATTCCAAAACCACCACACAACAATAGGATTTCAAAGTCAGCATGTTAGTGGTCTTGCTGTGAAGATTATATCATAACACTCATATCACAGTTTACATTTTTTCCACACACATCTTGAACATCTTACACATTGTTGACAACCAACCAAATTAGAGCCTAGCAAATTTACATTTTTGACAATCAACCATTCAAATTCTACCATATTTGATTGTCGTCTTTTTTTATATCTGTCTTTACTGGCTGGTTTAAAAGTTAGCTCAAAAGATGTGTTTATGTATATTCGAATTTTTTAACTTGGTGAATAATTGATTTTCATTGATGTCAAGATGCTTGATTCTCGTTGTAAAAGCTCTGTGAGTAAAGAAATTTTGTTAAATTATTTTTTAAAAAATACTTTTCTTATGTAATTGTTTTAGGATTTTTCTACTTTTCTTACGTAATTATTTTGCGATTTTTCTGCATTAAGAGTTTGGGAGAGTTTGTTACATAATAGTAGTGAGTGGTTTTATCATACTCTCTGAGTCTTTACATACTCTGAATTTTTGTTTATTTTATTTTATTTGTTTTTTCCTACCGATTTGCAAAGGTGGAAGGTTGGCGCCTTCAAACTAGTTTAACCCCACTTATTCGGTCCTAAGTCCGAAATTGCTTTCTGACTCGCTAGGTTCTTTTTTTGTAGTCTCTTTTTTTTTATTTCTCTATAATTTTGTTCTTCATGTTCAGCTTTTGTATTTTTATTACGCTATTTCTTGTTATGTTCATTATCTATTATTTCTTGTTTTTGATATATAATACATATTTCTTTCATATATATATATATATATATATATATATATATATATATATATATATATATATATAGCAAAAGAGTGAACTAAGAACTGAAAAACAACTAACTAAATCTGCAAGAAACTATAAAAGTAACTTTTTCCAATTTCCAACAAAGGCAAAACATTCAGATCACTCAAAATTCTAAATAAAAACCAGGAAATGATTTTAAAATGAAGAAACGAAGTATAAAAAGGATGATAAAAATTTTATTTCGGTAAAACTATTTATATATAAGTGTGTTGTTTTCAACAAAATAGTAGATTAAAATACATTCTCTATTATAATTAAAAACACATTTAACCATTTTCTACGGTAGTGCGAAATGTTTTTCATCACTTTTTGAGTTAACACCAACCCACTGGACACAATTCTTCGTTTTCCTGTTATTAGCTCCCACGCGAGCTATTTTGGAGTGTTATCGTTATATCATCAGAGAATGTTTTCTCCTTTCTTTTATTTTTCATGTTTGCCCAGAAATTCAGGTAACTATTTAAGATTATTTTTCCGACCCATGTATTGCCTTATCAAAATATTTATCTTCAACATGAAAACGTCGAAATAAGATATTAACCTTACCCGTTGTTTTCCCTTTATGTTTCAATGGTGAACTTCAAAAATAACGATGCTATTTACTTAGTATTTAATTTTTACTGCCGATATTCTGCAACTGTTTTATGCTATATATAGACTTCTGTTAGTAAAAATATAATGCCATGAAAGAATCATCAGAATTAAATGAACTTTGCAACAAATATCAATTATAGGATGTTACGTAAAATAGTAAAGTTTCAAAGCCACGCAAGAGTGGTGGCTTTGAACTGATGCTGAAAGTGAATAAATAGAGGGCTGTAGCGGGACGTTGAAAATAGTTAATGATTATTTGTTAGTGGCGAACATTTAGTGAGACCTAAGAATGCCTCCACTACGAAATAAGGAGAAATTCCAACATCTTACGGAGTTTGAACGGGGGAATATTATCGGCCTTCTAGAAGGAGGATTTTCCTATCACGCAATAGGAGCTCGTGTGCAGCGGAACCGTTCCACAGTGATGCGAGTGGGGAAGCAGTCGATCGACGAGCACCGAACAACTTCTAAAAACTAGCAGTGGACGACAGAAGGTGACATCACCACGTGACACGAGTGAAACCTGCTCCCGGTGAATGACCGTTCAACTTCCTCCAGGCTGTCGACAGCACGTTGTTCTACTGCTACAGGTGTACTAATGTCGGCTTCGTCAATTCGTCAACGTCTTCTGCTCAATAGATTGCGTGAAAGGGTGCCTTTATACAGGATGCCCCTCACGACAAACCATAGACAGCTATCTGCGTTTGCAATGGGCTCATGAGCACAGAGCCTGGCAAGGTGATTGGCACCAAGTTGTCTTTTCAGATTAATTAGAATTAGAATAGAGTGTTAGACTCTATGCCAGTGAACGTTGCCTTCCAGAGTGCGTTATCGTACGACAGTGGCCTGACACCCGGAGTTATGGTTTGGGGTGCGATTTCGTATCATGAACGATCCAATTTGCTACGAATTGAAAGTAATCTTAATAACAACAGGTACGTCCGTGAAGTGCTACAGCTCGAAGTCGTTCCCTTCCTTCAACCGTGTGGGTGGTGTATGTGTGTGTGTTTAAAAACAACACAAGGGTTATTAGCAATACACTCAGGAATTTGGAATCGTGGGCAAGTGACTAAGGCAGCGCTTCTGAAACTGTGGGGCGCGCCCCCCTAGAGGGGCGAGATAATACTAGAAGGGGGAGCGAGCATATTGAAAAGTCAAAAACAAAAGATTATTTCAAAAAAATTGTTAATTTTTTTTTAAGTAAAACAAAGAAAATACATTCAGTCATAATGGAAAAAAATACAATTATAAATGTATCAGTGCTGCACAATTACCTTAACAATACTAAGTTAAGAACAGGTTTAATAATCACCAGTGACCGCGCACCGGTTGGTCATACATAACATTATATGAAAAAGTTAACACTTATCTGGATCATTTGTACGACTTATAATTAATCCCTTAACTCAAGGTTAAAAGTAACGCGATTTACGCCCAATGCCACCGTTTTGAACGTATGCATACATATGTGGTGTTGTGGTGTATTTGGGTTTGGGGGAGGGAGAAAGGGAAAATAAGTAAATCCTTCTCAAACAATGTTAAGATCATTTTATTGCATTCCAAAGCCTTCAGAATAATTTTACGGATAGTAGTGAGCTTATTTAGGACAGACGTATGTACACGTCCGTGGCAATTTACACAATGGGTAAGTGAGACGTTTATATACACTGATGGCGAAGAGGTTAAAGTCGTATTGTAGCTTTATTGTCAAAGCATCGTATTATCGAATTCAATTCATCATTATTGTATGGAGGGGGAGGGGCGATGAAAATTGTGATTGAATATTGGGTCGCAAGTATTAGAAGTTTTAGAAGTACTGGACTAAGGTGAGATCTGAGCCTCCATCTTTCTCTCCTAACTTCCACGCCACCCCAAAATGAAGACTTTGAGCTCCTGTACATGATAGGTGTTTAGTAGAACCAGTAAGTGAGTGAGTGAATATTAACGCCACACTCTTCAGCTATTCGAGGGCTTTGGGTGACGAACCTCGCAATTCTGAACCATGGACGACACCTGAGCTGCCTCCCCCTCTCTCTCTTATATGTACCATACCACACCAACGAGTTAATAGAACCAAAACTCAAACCCACGTCTCAAAAACAACTCTGGCAACAAGTTTGTAACCTTTACCATTCGATTGCACGGACACTGGATTAAGTGTTACTATATATATACTTTCTACACTGGGGAAATAAATTTGGAGATTTTGTTGATATTGTTTGGGGATTTTATTTAGATTCTGTGATTTAACGTGTGTACATGATATTAATCAACATTCACTATGCAGTTCAAAAATTAAAGATTGTTTAGAAGTAAATGATCCGAGAAAAATCTAGAAGAGCCATGAGTGGTTATATATTTGAGAAGATACCACTAGAAGTATTAAAATGACAGCAAAGCTTTTATAAAAATACTGTTGCAGTGGATCAAAGCTTAATGTTAGAATTTGACAGTGAATGTGGTTGTTAATTGCCTCACGCCTCGTGCAACTTCATATTGCGATGTTAATAAGCATTAATTCACTTAAATAGTGAATAAGGAATAGTATTGCTACGTTCTGTGTTTGTGTGTGAACTTTTAATTGGTTCGATAGTAGATATATTCGTGTGTGTTAATTACTTCCAGTTAAAAAGAAATCTGTTACCTTTCTTGCATTATGCAAAGAGTTCCAAAATAAAATTTCAGAATGTTCCGAAAATGCATGCTTGTTTTAATTCCATGGACCTTGTATTAATCCTCTCAAAGTCCCGATTCTATACTCAAGAATTTGTGACTTGAATCCGACCTTATAACAGGAATAATTGGCATGACATAAAACACCAGGATAAATAATCATAAACATATATGATAAATTTAAAATGATTTATTTATTTTACTACCCCTACTCAAAGTGTTACGATGAAGGTGTAAACTGGTTCTTATTAAGTAATCAAAACTCCCTTATTTAAAATAATTAGACAGATACACTGCGAATTGCAGCTCCTCAAGCAACAGAAGCTACCACTGTTTTCAAAAATGTCTTGAATCCGAAATTCAATAAGACTTATTAGAGAACTTTCAAAGATTAATTTAATTGTTGCAGCAAATAAAGACCTGAAGGAGATCAGAACCGGGCACCTTCCGATCTGAAAACGAGTATTTTAGCCACCATGCTGAAACGATCGTCAAAGAGCATGGAGGCTATTACTGGTTTATGAAGTACCACTGCCCCACAGCGGAGTACTTATTAGTTACATGGTTCTTGAAATATCCCAAACTTGAAGAACAAGTCTGTCCTCACTACTAACTGCTAACTTCTCAACTTTCATTCTCCCTCTCTCTCTCTCTCACTCACTGACTCACTTTCATACATTTGAACTCATCTACTTATTCCGTTTTTACAGCAACCCTAAGTATAAAACTTTAAAAAATACTACCCAAAGTTTATTTTAAGAGAGAAACTCGCGAGAAGGCCTTTACAACCTTCGCTACATCTGAAAGACGATCAACCGCATAAGAATATGTTCGCGAAATTCAAGATTGCAAAAAGTTAAAACTAACGATTTCACTATTTCTTTCAAGATTTATGCATGTTCATTTGCAATGAAAAACTAGCAAAAACAAAAAAGAAACATTAATATAAACGTTTACTAAGAATTGAAAAATTCGTTTCTTACTTATAAATAAAACATATGGAGTGTTTCACTTAAGAAAATTTATGTCAAATTACTGGACATATCTTACATAAATGTTCGCATTTCAAAAAATTAGTTGAACTATCAGCAATAAATTACATTTCTGCGTAATATTTTCTATAAATATACTCTAAAGCTTTGATTCTTAAAATTAATTATTAATAACACTAATACTATATCTGCA
This sequence comes from Trichonephila clavipes, assembly GCA_019973935.1. Lineage (NCBI taxonomy): Eukaryota > Metazoa > Arthropoda > Arachnida > Araneae > Nephilidae > Trichonephila > Trichonephila clavipes. The sequence continues at coordinate 449,245 of BMAU01018087.1, read as the reverse complement.
GCAATATCATAAATTAACTTTCTTGTTTTGCTACTAAATTGCTTATAGGATCCATCTATTTTTAAAGACTTTTCTTACTTAATCAACAGCGAGACTTAAAATTTACATGTATATGCAAAGATATATTTTCAGTAAACATCCTCTTAAAATGCATCAAATATTTTCTTAAATGTTTCTCTTGTGAAATATTTCTAACTATACATGCTTTAAAAATATCAGGTTCTTAAAATTTTATTTTTAAGGCGGTTTTATTTTCTTCGCGAAAAATTGCTTTTAGGCATATTCATGAATATTTAATACATTTCAATAGAATTGCCATTCATATTTTAAATATCGAACGATAATTTGTTTTCATTTTCAAAAATAATATCATATTTATTGAAACGTTAATTTTATCTCTGACTTGATCAATTAAGATTTATGCTTAGAGGAAAACTGAAATAGAAATAATGTAATAAATATATATAATAGTATGAGAAAAACATGTGTTTTATATACTTGTGTGTATATATATGCAATTACTATTCCTTATGAAATTGTTTTCGGAATAATGCATCTCTTAACGGTTTTTTATAACTAAAGTATTCTTTTTTTTTATTGAAATTAACTACAATTTCCCGTGCAAAACAAAAAACTATCAAATGGATCCTACAGAATTATAAAACACATTACAAAAGGAAGGAAAAAGAAGAAAATTTAAAAGTTGTGTAGAATTACAATTACTTGCAATGAATTTACAAAAATGGTCAAAAACACTTCTGTTGAAAACAAGTGAGTAATAATCTAGAGGCTAGTTAATATTTAGGCCTTTAAAGGCCAGTCTTAAAATTTTTCCCCTGAATGACTCAGAGCAAAGGAGAGCCCATCCTCCATATTTTCCTCGTCACCGATAAAACAGTCACAGGAAGATGGCGTGATTGTGGGGAGGGAAATAAACGTGTGCTCCTTCTGTATTTTTTTAAAATAGTTTTGTATTAGGTGATCAACTGTGTGTTAACATAAACTTAACTATTCTTTTAATAAAAATTCATAAAAATATTGCATTCTTAGAAGTTTGGATATGTTTGAAAGGAACATAAAACGGTTATCATGGTAAAATGATTTGACTATAAGAATCTGGCATTGCGTATATAAAAAAAATGAATGCGCGCAAATCTTAAAAAGAGAGGATGGCCTATGTTCAAAAGGCTTATCAATCAAACCAAGGAAATATGTACAATAAAATAGAAAAATAGATATCTGGTTTTTGTTTTAGACCAGTAAAAGTTGATTAAGGTTTCCAGAAGAGGAAAGAAGATGCTTATCTGGATATTTTTTACCCTCAATCACTTCCAATAAATTGAATTTCGGCCACAAAATGTTTTGTTAACAATAGTTTCCATTGACTGCTGGCTTATGTTTGTTATATGTTATTCAACCCGATATATAGGTATTGTTTTTCTCGATCATCAAATTTTTCGATATTGTAGATACAGTTACTTTTTCTACAGTTATATTTGAGAAATAAATGTTTATTGAATCTTGAAAAGACAACCAACCTTTCATATCCTTTTTTACGAGGGATCCTTTCTTCCTTCAGTGATGACTCTCAACAAACATAAAGCCCGCAGTGGGTTAAATCCTAGGAGAACCAACTTCTGTCGCCAAATTTATTTGGCGCCAAAATTTTGGCGATAAAGGTTACAAAATGGTAATCCTACCATTTCATTTAAAAAAAATGGGATTTTCAAACACCCGGAAAAAATGGCAACCCTGAAAAGGAGGAAACGGAAATCGCCTTTTTAGGAGAAAAATTATTTTTGATGTGTAACATCTTTCCTCTCGGTTGATGGATATTTGTTGAGAGTGATTTCGTGAAAAGGGACGGATGCGTGTAACAGGATGTGACGTAAGTGCGCGCTACTTGATTTGACCAATGAGAGTGCGTGGCTGTGTCTGTTCGCTACCCTAGGTTGAGGGTCCAACTCTAGTAGCCATCAAGCACTCGAGCGCTTGACTCTAAATCTGTTAGTCATGATATTGGGGAACATAAGTGCGGCAGAATACTTATTTGAAAATGGACAAACAATGATTTCGGTGGTCGTATACATTTCTTCGAATCAAACTTTAAAAACAAATTAAAGATTTCCTGCATTTTGTACTTTAACCATATAACGAAGGTGGTTCTGTAGTGTTATAAAAATTATCACTCGCTTCCCCTGATTTTGAGGGGGGATTTTAACTTCAACTTCTCAGTATGCCAAAAGCTGAGTCGCTCATAGATTGTATGAATGATGAACTCAAGCTCGAAATGAACACAAATTAGAATGTTTCGACTGCTAACAGTGGTACTGTTATTGACACTGTTTTTTTTTCCAACGGTATTTAAATACTTTGAAATCACAAGTATATGTGTCATATTTTAGTTATCAGAAGTCTCTGCTCTTCCCCAAATTGAACAAGAATAATTATTTTTGATAAAGTATTGCATTTTTTACTCCTTTTGTTATATAATTAAGTACAATTTTCATTAAAGGCATAATTATTCGATAGAAATTTGTTTCCAATCACATACCCGATTCATATTTTTTTCAGGCATAAAGTTAATATTGAGCATTTACCACGATAACATGTCAGATGTTACACATCATATACGACTACTATAAGACTCGTTTCTTTTTCTTTTTTTTTTTTTTTTTGCCGTTGATGGAATACGTTAGAATCTTTTTGACCCCTGACTTCGATTGAGAAGGTTGTTTGCTCTCTCCCCGGTTTTGTTAAGAATGGCTTGTGAAAGGAAATTGCTGGAAAGTGAGGCTACGACAAGTTTCTTTGTGCCTCTGGGCGAAAAAGGGAAGAAAGATGCGTTAGAATGATGTAGAATGGTGAATAATTTAATTGTTTCACGGTATGAATGTGCTAAGTGCTGAAAGGATATGAGTTTGCAAGAGCAAAAGGGTACGGTTGACGGCTACGAATGGCGTTGCCGCAGACAGTCGAAAGACTTTCACCACGACGTACAGTGGGGAATGTTTTCCAAATCTAGCGCTCAGAAAGTCCAAAAATGAAATTGCGCGAAAAAAAAAACCCCAGTATTTATGGTCCTCTTAGGTTCCCTAGCCATGTGGGAAACAGTTTTCGTCAGTACGCGAATGGAAATATTCTATAATCAGAGGTTCAGATCAGGTTTCTTTTTGCTGCAAGAAACATTTGCGAGCGTCATTTTCTAGTAAGAAGTTCAATCGTTTCGTCTGAAAAAGATTTTGAAGATTTAAGCGGGGTTTTTTAAATATATGCCATGGGTAAGTAATTTCTTGATTTGACTTTCAAATTAGGTCCAAAATTGATTAAAAATTGTAAAAACATAACATTTAGCACAACATGTAACTCCTACTAACATATGTCGGTTTTTTGTGTTTATTGGAGTAGAACTTTTGGGATTGGCACAGATTGATCACAGTAACACTTAAGTCACATAGAGTAGAGATATAGACCTTTAATTTAATACCAAATTTAGCTGCTACTATCTGCTACTCCTAAAGTTATGATTTTTTTTCAGCGTTGGCCGATGGTATTACTCGGCGTGCTTTATTCAATGTATGGAAAGAAAAGCAAGATACTAGCGCAAAACTTATGTTGTTTTGAGTTTAGTTAGAACTACAACGGACTTTGATAAATATGAGGACTAGCAGCAATTAAAATTTAGAAAAATTGTTAAAAATTTCTGCTTGTCTGTAGGGGGGAAATGAATGAGGTGTCATAGAAATGATAAGTTTCTATAAGAAATGATAAGTATCCAGTCGAATGATGCATGGTTGTCGGGAGAGTAAGTTTTATATTATATTTTATTATTTTTAAGGAAAATATATAGCTAATGTTTTAGAGTGTGGTATTTTATATTTATTTAAGCTTATAATAATTGTTTTTTCAAAATTATAAACTTTAAAAGGTTTTTCTCAGTTTGTGTTTTTCGTATTCCAAAATTATTTTTACCAATCACTTCCATTTTTCCCTGTGTCTTATATGTAGTGCATGTAACAAAATTAGATAACCATTTTACTGTAAATTGAATACTTTTTTTAAAAAAATTAAATGTGGGAAATATTAGGCTTTTGGTTGAATTTTAGCATAGATATATATATATCAACATTTTATTATTTTTTTTCTCCAGAACTATCTAAGGTATTGTAAAATTGATCTCTAAAGGTGTTTAAAACATTCTCGAAAATATTTCAAAAATTAATTAACACAAAAAGAGTAGAATTTTAAAAATTTCGAAATTTCTTCAAAGAAATTAAATTTGTAAGATAGTGTGAATAATATGTGAAAAATTTTATCTTGTATCATTTTCTTGAATAAACATTATATGAAATGCTAACATGTAATTTTTAAATACATAAATTAAAAAAATGCTGAAAGGGTGCCGATGCCATTTAATCACTAGCTATTATCCTTTATTGTATTTGTGCAATGTTATGCTTGATGGCATTTGCTTAATTTTTAATAATTATTAAATTTAATTTTTTTTTTTAATTTGTCACACTATTTCTTGTATATATTCTCCCACGTATAAATTACTGCTTCCGTTAATATCCTTAAATCCTTGTTCAAAAACTAGTTCCACTTAGCAATCATTTATTCTTGATCAAATTCAAAAAAACTTGACATAAATTATTTAAGACCCTATTAACCTTGTTTGTTAGTAAAAAACAGAAAAGAATACCCAATTTGCATTAATTACTATGATTTTAGATCATTATGAAGACTTTAAAGCCGTAAAATAATTTCCGTGAGCCAGATTGGGCCCACTGTGCGACGTCGCTCGGAGTGTAAGAAAGGGTACTTTGTTTAGCGAAAGCAAGCTTGGTATATTATCTTGCGTTTGGCCAGATATTGGTTCGGCAAGAGCTTGAATGCGTTCGTTGCGAATGACTTGAATGAGTGAGTTAATATTAACGTCGCACTGTTCAGCTACACGAGGGCTTTTGGCGACGGACCACGTAATTTTGAACCATGGTCAAGTGACGTGGACGACACCTGAGCTGGCACCCCCCTCTCCTAACTACCACACCACACCAACGGGAGGACGTTTCAGCTCTCGACAGATTTAACGTGCATCGCTGCCCTACACGGCGGGTCTTTAGTGATACTGGGGTCCAACTCATGACATGCCTGCCATGGTTGGATACCTTAACCACTGGGCTACCGCAGCCCCGCGAATGACTTGAAAGTCAATAAGAATACCGTCGTGGACTGGTATATGTTTTGTCGTGAGGTATGTATGACCCACAATAGTAAGGTAAGTGTCTTTTAAAAAAAAAAAAATTTAAATGATGAATTTCATGTATTTCTTCGATTTTATCTTTGCGAAACGCTCATTTCGTTCTTTTTTTTTAAAATGTAAATCATGTACTACACACGGGTTTTAGAGTGCTTTTTTAAAATGCATTTCCTTGGTTTCTCCAATTTTATCTTTTTAAAATGATTACTTTTATGTATTTTATCTTTGCAAAAAGCACATTTCGTCCTTTTTTTAATGTAAAACATTTTCTACCAACGGTTTTTAGACGTCCCTGACGCTATTCAGGAAACCCCGTTCATTTCATGATTTTTGAGCTTTTCGTTCCCCCCCTTTCGGAAATCAACTGTTGCTTTTTGCCCATTTCGTCCCCCCTCTGACACATACGGTTTCTAAGAGTTTTTCGTCACTGACACCATATATTTTGAAAAACTTGTGCTTCTAAATTTGGCGTGATTTGGCGAAAACTTTTTGGCGCCAAAAAACACCAATGGGTCCTGCTAGGATTTTATATCGAGAGTTCGAATGCATTCGTTATCTCGAATTCATGAATTAAAAACATTTTAATACTGCAGAATGTATGCTATACTTATCCGATTATACTACAGTAATAACCCGAACTTACGCGATAGGTGAGACTGAGAGATAAGTGATAACAACGTAGTTGGTGAATAATTTCGCATAAAAACACAAATAAATTATTTTTAGCCAGAGATGGAGACGAAAAAAATAATAACTTAATAAAAAATGTTTAATTATAAATCTTATATAATATAAACACAAAACTGCACATCAATGTTATTTTGATGGAGCAGGTTTCATAAAATCCGACAAAATGTAATCTGCTAGCTTAAAGATTATTTTTTTCTCCCACAAACTTTCCTCGTAAAATGCTAATAATTATTTTATTCTTTGTTTTATTTCAAAAAACATGCTTTTCTTTGTAGTTTATAGTCTCTAAAATTTGTTACCCTTTTTCAGTTCCTACTATTATAGCTCACATTTCTATATATTTATTTATTTATATATTTATCTTGTTCAAATTTTTTCAACCGTCAATAAAATACATTTTAAAGCGCTTAATTGAGCTGAAATTTTATACACACAATTATTTTGGATAACGATCCAGTAATTTGCTGTTGTTGTTACTAATGCCATCTGATCGGCATAGGCCACATCGAGGCCCACAAAATTCATCATTTCAAAGGGCTACGTGACGCCTGTCGTTAGCCATAGCTTTGAGCCTCATACAGATGACTGTACGATTTAGCTCGTTTCCACCCCAATTTTGAGGTAGATGTCCTGGGAGTAGTCAGGGACATCCCACTTCTCTTCCCCTTCCACCAACCGCATAAGAGGACTTGCGGCTCGACGGCTATTAGTACACCCATGCCGCAAAGGCACTATACATTTACAAGCACATCCATGTTTTCTCCGGGATTCGATCCCAGATCGTACGGCACAGCAGTCAACGTTGCTAACCCTTATACCGGATGGGCGACATACAGTTATTTAATTAATAATAATAAATTAATTGATTAAAACTAATTATTCAAAAACAGGCACGTTGGCAACATTTTTGACGACAAAACTGGAAAAGGTTTTTTTCTCACATTTAAAAGTACTTATTTGAGCTGAAATTTTCTATACACGATTGAGTTTTGAGTGACAATAAGATAACTTAATTATTAATTAAAATTAATTGACTGAAACAACTCGTAATAAAGAATTACAAATACAGCCACGTGGGTTTCATTTTTAGCGACATGGGTATAAACTTTCAAAGAATTTTTTTTTCTCGCGTTTTAAAGCAGTCAGTTGAAGTGAAACTTTATATACACGATTATTTTGGAGGACAATACGATACTTTAATTATAATTAATAAAATTAATTACCACATAATGTTGTGATTCTGTCATATGTATATACATATTTATATTAATTGTAACTATTTAATAAAAAGTAACTAAAATAAAAATTTTCTTTGTTGATCTAAGTAGAAATTAACTTAATTTTTTTTAATTACTTGTTTTTCAAATAAACTAAGGCCTTCTCTCAAATTCCCAACCGTCATTCAATCTTCTGATTGACCTGGGTATAAAGACTAAAGTTCTTCACAGCTCTTGTTCATACATTTCTGTGAGCTCATCAATTGTCAGCTCCTGATTGTCTAAATACACACAGCAGTTCTTGGTTGTATTAGAGTAAATAAAAATAAATTTTAATGGTTAAGCGTCGATTCTCCGCACATTACGTTCAAGTTGTGTAGCATTCAAACAAAAAAAGAATCGACGAGATTTGAAAACTGCGTTATTCCGGGTTTACGTAGGTCGGGGTAGTGGAAGCGAAAGTGGAAGTATTACTGTATTTTGGTTTTTTTTTTTTTTTTTAATGTTATAAATGCGTAAAAGAAGAATGAGATGTATGTCACTGTGTGTGTGTCTTTAGATAAAATTGCAAACATTTCAGGACTGAAAATTTTGACACATGTTTGACAAACCCCTCCCCCCGAAAAACAGCTTATGTATGCATTTCATATACAAAACAAAACGTAAATAAATTATTCGTAACATAAATATTGGAAACATTTTTTAAAAATTTTTTAAAAATTCTTTAAGGATTTTATTTATTCTATGGAATACATCAGTAAATAATATGAATAATATTTCTCAAATGTGATACATTTATGCGGAATATTTGGGATATAAATTTCAAAATTAAAAATGATTTTAATTTATAGTTAATTTTACTTTCACACACACACACACAACTGCTGTTTATACACTCCATATTGAGAACCTCATAATCATTTCATACTATCCGCTGTTTTGACAACCTCTTTTTGTGAATATCATTTTTTTTTATTTCATTTTATTATTTTTTTAATATTACAAGAATTTTTAGTATTTGTAATTCTGTTTTTACAAACGGGCTTTGATAAATCGGTTCTTCACATATATATTTATAATATGAGGCTAAAATGTTTTCCCGAATCTTACATTATCGTTGTTCTAGTTTACATTTTTTCTTGCAAATAATTGTTTCAAAAATGCTATTTCACACATTTAACAACATTCAGCAAACCATACACTAGATATGAAATTTATTACCATAATATTTGTATCTTTGATGTTAAATCTCTTAATATTAGCTAATTTTTAAGCATTCATATTTCTTTCGAGGTACTTTTGTAAAAACTACCTTTCTACATACAGGGGATAATCAGTGTCGTTACAAAGGTAGAATAATATTAGTCATTTATACAGGGATATATTCGAAAATAATAATTTCAAACATTATCGAATACTTTAAGGAAAGAACAAATAAACATATGTTTATGCATTAACTTCATCAAATATGCCTCTTTCACTAACCAAAATAGTTTTCAGCTTTTTGAGTAAAATGTTTCTTATTTCGGAGAAGTTAAAAATAGTTTTAATAGAAAACAAAGTGCTGTGTGCATTACTTTGTACAGAATTACTTTGTACTTTATAATGTTTTCACTTTCAGCCTCAGCTTATTTTAGTGCCGTGTTTATGTTATAGAATGCGAATATACATGAAAAATAGCTGGCTCTTGTACATATTACAATACTGCAAACAGCGAGAATTTTCTTTTAAATGTTAAAGAAAATATTTTTAACACATGAAGCAAATAAATATTCTTGACAAATTTTACCGAGAGTTTCTTCGAACTTTCTCAAATGTAAAACCTTTCAATAGATGGGCGCCTAAAGGGACCAAAGCAATATTATTAAAGAAGTACAAATTAATTCAAAAATAAGAAAAGGAAAACGATATTGAAGAGATAGCATGGGAATTCTATTTCACAATATATGTGTATAGGAAAAAGAAATAAATTCGATGTCTCACACACACATATGAAAAAAAAAATAAGCACATTTGTTACAGCATATATATGATGCAAAATAAACACATTGATATTGATTATTATTTTGAGGTGCATTACATATATTACGAAACACAAAAACAAAATCAAACTTTTTTCATTCTTCAAAACACCTTTTCAGCAACCAACTTTATGTGACATTTTTCTCATTTTTGCAAGTTAAAAATAACTCTGGTGAAAATAAACTGTCACATTATTCTTGCGATAAATACGAGTCTTCCGACAGCGTTTCCACCTGGGAGCTCTGTTGATGCGAAAGAAATAGAAAGATCTGTTCAAGTGTTTATATTTCAGTCAAACAGAAAAGTACTATGAATATTGTCGGGTTTTTTTTAATCCAGAGAAAAAATTTCCTAATAGGATTTCTACAAACATATTATGAGGAAGTCAGCCAAACGCATAAAAGAAAATAAATATTTATACAGAATTTTCTGCAAGTTCACAATAGATTCGATCCCATAATTTCGACAGAATTCCCCTACTCATTTATTTAAAAGTATATACGGAAATATTTACAGGATTCGTAAAAACCTTTTCAGAAGCAAAATCTCTTTCTCTCTCTCTCTCTCATAAGGGCAATACTTACTTTTAACACATTTTCAAACAAATGTATTAATAAATTTGCCTAACAAAACTTAACTTCATTCATTATTTTTTTTAATTTCTATCAGCTTCAAATACATTATTCATAGGGCATTATAGCTAAAATTTGTTTCCAGTTCATTGTCTTTCCGATGCAGTACAAATTTCCTTCTACGCTGTCGAGCCAAAACTTTATGAACATCAACTCGATAACACGCTGCACCACTTTCTTCGTGCAAAACAGTTGCAACTAGATTTGGCATGGATACAAGTTCTTGGCAGATGACCGGAGGAAGGCTGCGCCATCCAAGTAGAGATATTCCAATATGGAGGTGTTTGATCTGTGTGCCTTTCCAGGAAAGCCTAAATTTGCTCTATCGGTTTAAAATCTGATGGCTTAGGTGGCTAAGACATTAATTGAAATTAATTACTATGCTCCTCGAACCACTCCAACATAATTCTCAGCTTGGGACATAGAGCATTGTATGACGAATCTGTACGGCACTTTATCACTAATACTCTTGGACGTCTTTGGGGATTGTAAATTCGCGTATATTTCCAACCAACTTTAAAAGAAGAAACCGGGATATGCAAATTAGTCAAAGTATTTAAGGAGAGTGTTGTATGTTAACAGGAGAGGTTCTACACCAAGAAAAAGGTTGTCGGAGTTCTAAGAAGATTCAAGTTGATTGTGCGATTAGTGTCTCGTTAATTATTAGGCAAAATTTAGAATTGGAAAGTTTGATCCAACTGGAAAGGTGATATTTAAATTTAGATTATCGGATCGTAAGAGTAAATATATAATAAAGTTAGTGGGAAGTTAATGAATGCTAGTAATTCAGATTGCGTATATCTCTCGGTCCTCTTATTCCGGTGGTACCGTTAGATATTGAGTTTAATATTTGATAAGTATCATATTTCGTGATTTAATTTAATAGTAAGGGTCAATCACATTGACGTAGACATCTTGAAAAGTCTTTGTAATTAGATGGTTGATAATTGATTCAAGCGAATAAATATAATTTGTTATTGTAAAAATGTCGTCTGGTCGTTTTTTGCCTCAAATCAATCTTGGTGTCCAGGGTGGAATCCAGGGGGATTCTCACAGTTGTTCTGACAGAAAATTCATTCAACATTTAAGACTATCTTCAGCTAATATTAAAGAATAGGGGCCGAATTCGGCATATTTTTTCAGATTTAAAAGTGCTCAAACATTAATATTATATATTATTCTGGCTACACTATCCTGTAGAGAACCGCTTATTTTATCATACTACTCATTTTTATCCGAGTTGACACATTTTTTCTTTTATAAAATGTGTTTCGCATTTTTTTCCTATACCGTAATGCTAAATGATCTATCCCTTCACATGTTAAAAGGAAAAACTAATTATTTATGAAATATTTTGAAATTTTAAAAACACTATAATATAAACAAATGCATGAGTTACAATGTCACAAATTTTTATAAAAATTGAGGCTTTTCTGTCCGAAAATGTGCTTCGCGTCAAGTTCACACTGCCGTACATATGGCGAGAACAGCCTTAAAAAGACAGACGCCAATTAAGGATGGAAATGATCTGCAGTTATGTTCAGATCAGTCTGTAGCTTTCTTGGTCTGTTCCACTACAATTAAGTATCCCAGAGCCTCTCATAACAACATCCTTCAATGTATGATACCACCAACACCAGCTAGAGTATGAAGGGGGAAAGAAGCTGTTTGTGCCTAGAAGACGGCACATCCTGACACAACCAAGGACGTGATGAATGAGAAATCGTTATTCATCTGGCTTGACAACTCTCATTCAAATATACCTGGTCTAGTTTCAATGTTTCTGAATATATTGTAGACATAGTTGGCAATGATACTTGGTCAAAGGATGGTCAAGGATAACAAACTTTGGATAACAAAGGATGTGGTCGGAAGCCATCCATTAGTGTAAGAACGTCAGAAGGAAGATTAGCCACATAGTCAATACAAATTCTATTTATTAACAATTCTCAACAACGACACGAATTCAACAACCCAAGTTAAGAAATGCACCAATTGATAAATATGGGGAGCAATAACTGTTAGATAGGATACTTAGATATATAATAATAATTCGAATCACATTTAGCACGTCCAATACTCCTTCTTATGTCTAAAGTAATCTAATTCAAACCGACCGAATTCAATTTAACAACTAATTGACCAGATCGCAAAGCTTAATATTAATTAAATAATCTACGAAGTGCTCGCCTCGCTTAACGTTAATTACTACTTGCTATCCTGTTAGCTTCTAACTCCTCTCTCCTCGAACTTGAAAGTTAATCTTTATATACAAGCCGTAGTTTGAATAATCACATCTTCTTCCTCGGAGAAAGTTTCCAATAAAATAATATTGAAAGACTCATTATTCCCCAAGAGGATTAGTTGAGAGAACGTGAATAGACCCGTTACAAGATCATATCCAATAGTGTTTGCGGGACTGTAGGTTCCGAAACACTTGCATTAAGATCTGCATTAAATTGGGCTGTCAGCTGGACTATCATTTTGCGCCGATTTTGATTTATCACGCTAGACAGTTCCTGGCGTCTTTTTTCTGTTATGAAGCGTGGACATCCAACAGCTTGGCGCTATTGATGGTTTTAATGCCAATTATCTACTTTGCATGTATACTAACAGTGACAAGTCGTAAACAACTTACTAGTCGTGCAATTTCGGAGATACTCATCCGGGGTCTTAGGGACCTTGCAATCTGTCCTCTTTAAAATTCGCTTAGAGCATCAGCCTTTCACATGACTCACAAAAGTGCAAGAATCATTCCTTACCTACTCCAGCACCCTTTCCCCTTAGCAGCATGCCATGCACGTTATTCAGACGAGTTCATTGTGGGAAGGGTCATAAAGTTTTGCCTCGACAGTGTATAGTTTCCCGATTTGAATTAACGTTCTCTCTTTTTAATTGCATTCTTTTTACTGCCTATTTCCATTAATATAATGTGCGTTCACACTATTTGTATTGCTCAGTTGCTTCACTAAATCAGTGTTTGGTTTAGTAAATAAAGCTAGAATCTCTCTCTCTCTCTCTCTCTCTCATAAAGTCATAACTTTAATCAAGATTTTGAGAATCAGTAACTTCAAAGTAAATTTCAACGCATTTAATAACTTTGCTTTAAAGTAAAATGGCGAAATAAGTTTTCCATCAAGCCTTTTTCCAAATATAACAAAGTAACATGCTGTGATACTTTCGCAATACGATTTCAAAGTAGACGATATCTTCAATCTATCCTCAATAGCAGTTACATCCCTAACGTTTTACTTTATTGAAACAAAAGAAGTTAAAGTCACCGTTAAAATACTATTCACATGTCGAAAAAAGAGAAATGAGAAAAGAACTTGAGTCACTTTATCTCTTCTAAATACCATTCGCTCTGGACACGTTAATACTAAATAGAAAAAATGAGATTTCTCTCATACCGTCTTTCAAACAAAATAAAACTTTTTATTTCCTAGTTCGCTTGTTCAAAGTTCCAAGAAGCGCTGCATTTCATGACCGATTTTCTTTCACCACTGTAAGAGCGGCGGAATAATGAATTTAATCCTCAACGATTTAGATAAATCCAGACATAGGCTAGGAAATAAATACAGCAGTAGAAGAAAAAGAAAATGTTGTGATCACAGTATAAAGATATACGAATACGAGAATTGAAATGAACTTCAAAAGATAGATCTTTTATTTAAATTTCTTTTATTTAATTTAGACTAAATGTGTGATTCACAAATTTGCACTTGAAACTGACAAAAATGAAACGGCAAGTTCTGATATAACTGTTGGATTGATGTCAATAATCGAAAGTAGAAACCACGCAGAGAGAACTGCTTTCAGAAAAAGCTCTTAACTATTTTGTTTTTTTAAGATTAAATATAAATATATATATATATATATATATATATATATATATATATATATATATATATATACAACAGAAATACATACTAGCCGAATATAAATATATATACTTGAAATACACAGCCTCGCTGGGTAATTCAAGATGTTATATGGTCACGATAGCCTATGGTCAAGGTAACGGACTCGTGACTGGCATGTCTTGAGTTCGATCCTAGTACCACTAAAGACCCGCCGTGTAGGGTGGGATGCATGTTAAATCTGTCGAGGCTCAAACGTCCTCCCGTTGGTGTGGTGTGGAGTGAATATTAACGTCGCACTGTTCAGCAATACGAGGGCTTTTGGAAAACGGACCTCGTCATTTTGAGCTATGGTCAAGTGACGAGTTTAACACCTGAGTTGGCACCCCCTCTCCTAACTACCACACCAACGGGAGGACGTTTGAGCTCTCGACAGATTTAACATGCATCGCTCCCCTATAGGGTGGGTCTATAGTGGTACTGAGCTCGAACTCGTGACAAGCCAGCCACAATCCGATACCTTGACTACTAGGCTACCACGGCCATGGTGCAGTGTGGAAGTTAGGAGAGGAAGGTGTCAGTTTAGTTATCGCCTTCGTCACTTGACTATGGTTCAAAACCATGAGGTCCCTCGCTAAGTCCTCGAGTAGCTGAATAGTGCGAGGCTTATATCCACTCACTCAAGGTATCATATTATTATATATTGTCTCTTTTTCATTACAGTTATTAATACCTTAGTCATTGCTTTAAATTTTCAACTGCATTAAAAAAAAATTCTTATATCTCTCGTCTCTTGATGTAAAAATGACAAGACTTGAACTTTTGAAAGGGAAGTAAATACTTTTCTGATGTCCCCGTGACTTTCTCCCTCTTAGGAGTCGATTACCCCAAAATACGGTTTTTAATAGGTCTCTACTCAACAAACACCTGTAAGACTTCTAGCCCCTAGTTGTTCAAAAGCGGAAAGGTACTCTCTATAATGCCCTTGCTGTCCTCCTTGATAGTCGATTCCGCAAAACCCGTTTTTAGCAAATCTCTACTCAATAAAATAAACATGACTGCTAATTATAAACTCTGTATGTCTAAAAGTTCCGAAATAGTGTAAGACAGGAATAATTAAATTAAGTAAGCGATTCGCGCTCTTTTCACTTGTATATAGAGCGATACCTTTTTTGAATACTTTCGTTTTTTCACACTGAAAACTTGGGTTAAACATTCAAGAGATGTAAATTGCATATTGGATTTATTTTCAGAATTATATTATATTGAAAAATATAGCTTTTGTGTGTATTTTAAATAATCATAGATCATAAGATAAAGAATCCTTATATAAAAAACCACCACAATATAAAGCCAAATACTATACTTTTAAAATATTAATTACAGATTGCACTAGTATTTATAGAGTGCACTAAAGTAGTTTTTGTTTCAAAAAATATCTTTATATCAAAATGATTCGATTACAATTTTTTAAGAAATAAATTAGTAACTTTTCCTGAAAAAGAACTATTTTAAAAGTAGGAAGAGAAAATAGTTACCCAAAGTGGTTATTTTTGAAACTGAGCTAACTACATGTTTCCCGTTAGAGAAAAGAATTAATACTTTTTCAGAAATATGCTCTCCAATGAGAAATTAGAGCTAATGAATTGGTACCCCACTTTTTGACATTTTTATTATTTAGTTGTTCTATACGACATTTTAGCCACCAAAGGCTTTATTACTAAAAATACTTTAATCGAATAAACATTAAAAAAAATTTAATGGCAGAATATTAAAATTAATAATTGGCATTAAAATTAAAATCATTATTGGTGAAAGCAAACGTTAATTTTAATATAAACACAGTTCAAAAGGGATCAGCTATTTAACTTATTGGAAATTCAAATGACATCCCGCTTGATGGCTAAAAATATGAAATGTTTCTAATTTTCGCTGTATTGCGTGCAGAAACGTTTAGTGTATTACTAGCAAGTATTCCAATTTTTACACAAGTGAACAAGAAATATAAAGAAGTAAAATGATAAAAAAGTGTGTGTGTCTACTTATGTACGCACGTAAGAAGTTATCCTTCTTTGGCGTAACAAGATTAAAATCGTTCTAAAAATCTTGAGCAGGGCAAGCTGGACCAAAGACGAAAGGCGGTTACGAGTAGAGTTAAACGATACTACACTGCTGGCCACCGTAAATGCCAGCAAAAATGCCTGACCACCGTAAATGCCTGAAGGAAGCATGCAAAAAACATGAAATTTACAACATGCATTAGCGGAGATGAGATATGCAAATGACTAGAATTTCAGCACAGATATACAACACGCACGCCTGTGGCGCCACCTCAAAGCTCTATTTAAGGCTTGGATATTTCGACGATTTCAAGTACGGCAATTGTGTTTTTCTTGAGGTTTTTTCAAAAAACGATCAGTTATGTCTCGTAGATAAAACAGCGATCAGCTTTTGATCAAGTATCCGAGTTCGACAGAGGAAGGATAGTGGCCTACCGAGATTGTGGATTATCTTTCAGGAAAATCGGTAGTCGTGTTGGTCGAAACCAAACAGCTGTAATGCGGATACGTGACCGTTGGATACAGGTGGGTGCGACATACCGACGTGGTCGATTGCATCCACCTCAGTGCACCATTTCACGTGAGGACAGGCAAAATATGCGCATGGCAGTGACAAATCGCTCAGTCACATCACTAACCATAGCACAGCACATTGAGTCTATAACGCATCATTCAGTGTCTTCGGGTATCATTAGACGCCGTTTAATGCAGAGTGGTCTGCCCGCAAGATGTCCATTGCCTGGTCTACCCTTGACGCAGAACCACAGACGTCTCCGTCGCCAATGGTGCGATTAAAGGATGTGGGCGGCAGAATTGAATGAAGTTGTTTTTACTGACGAGTCACGCATCTGTCTGCAACACCACAATGGTCGGATTTGAGTCTGGAGACACCGTGGAGAGAGGATGCTGAACAGCTGTGTTATGCACCGCCACACTGGTCCTGCACCGGGTATTATGATATGGGGTGGTATTGGATATCACTCTTGCGCTCCTCTAGTACGCATTGCCGGTACTTTAAATAGCCAGCGCTACATCTTCGAGGTGTTGGAGCCAGTTGTCCTTCCTTGCCTTCAGGGCTTGGCCACAGCCATATTTCAACAGGATAATGCGTGACCACACGTAGCACGCATTGTTCAAAGTTCCTTCTTAAATCACCAGATTAAATTACTTCCCTGGCCGGCTTGGTTTCTGGATCTTTCGCCGATAGAAAACATGTGGTCTATGGTTGCTCAACGATTGACCCAAATTACACCCCCAGTTGCCACACCCGATCAACTTTGGTAACGTGTGGAAGCTGCTTTTTCTGCTGTACCCGAAGAACACATCCAAAGTGTAGTTGAATCAATGCTGAGGCGTGTGGTAGAGAGCGGTGATCTCCAACAATGACAGCTAATCTGGCTACTGATTATGGCAGGAACCACACTTCACAGAAGTCTATAAATTTAATCATTTGATACTTGGTCAACGTGTTATCTAAAACATAAATTTTGTTGTGCTATCTCTTGTCTTTCTTGGTGTTGCATTTACGGTGGCAAGCAGTGTACTAACCTTAAGTCAATCGGAGCAGCCAAACCCGAGATAATCACGATTTAAATAAATTTAAACACCCCCGCATAGGGACAATAGGACCAACCGGGGGTTCGGCAGACTGTATCTGAAGATGGGGTGAGCCGAATGTGACACCGAAACATTATATTGAATGTCTCGGCGGGAAGAATCGTTCCTGAGATAATAAGGGCTTCCGCCTAATGAGCCCCCGAGTTATGGACATTTTAAAATAATTGAAACGTTTAAAACAATTAAATAAAATAGAAGCAGAGCATCCAGAAACTCAAAACTCGGCCTGGATGTGAGGAAATATAAGATGAATCCATTCGAACCGGTCCGGCGTCTGTAGTAGCGAATGGGGCGGTGCTAGCTCGGTAAAGGAAAACGAAACGAACTCCCCCGGGGAGCGGACAACTATGATGTAAACGGTCACGTACATACCAACGGTACACAGAGTAGTAGGTGATCTTAAAGTAACATCCTTTTGTCTCTGTAATAACATGACGTCATCAAAAGATCGAGCCCCATAGAAATAATAGCATGGGAATTCTAATTTTAATGATAACGCCTCCTAGGCCCACTATATACACACGAATTATAACAGAGAAAAGAGCTCAACGAGGAGAATCTATGGTCCAAGTTTCATTAACGAAGCTCAAAAATCCTCGGAGCTATGCGGGATTTAACAAAATTTAAAATATATTTAACATTTGAAAATTATTTTTATAAGTGCAGAAATGGAACTGTGGACCTAAAAATATATATCTAGGTTGCTCATAGGGATAACAATCGAATCCAGCCACTGCGGTCGACCAAGGTGGCATAGGATTCGAGTTATTACAGGAGAAGCCCTGTAGGGGGAGAGCACCAAAGGGTACCAATTCCACGAAAAGCTCGCGCTAATACGAAAAAATGGCGGGACATCCAAAAATCAAGTCCCAGGCTCAATTCCTTAGGGCGGGAAATTTTTTCTAGTCCCAATAGAATTAACACGGGAGCATAATATTTTAGTGCTTAAGCCCTACCCATGCCTACACATTGGGAATGAAGTAGATGACTGGATGGGTCTTGACGAGTTGAATAGTTGGTTCCAATAGTTTGTTCAAGTCCGAGACTTGAACAGGAGCCAAGATATTGTGAATTTAAACAAATTTAAAAAGTTTAAAACAATTTAAAACTATAGAAGAAATAGCCCAATGCGCATGAAATTATAATTGCTGGAAGAGCAGATAGAGAGGGGTCGAATGAGCTAGGTCTGAATGGATTGTCAAATTACGTGGTTCGTCGCCAAAAGCCCTCGTGTAGCTGAACAGTACGACGTTAATATTCAATCAATCTGAATGGATTGTCAGGCTTGGGTGCCGATATATAGGCCAAAAAGTTGTAGAAGGGGGGGAGGAATGCATCCCAACAGATATGGTTTATAACAATAGTTATTACAATCCCCCCAAAAATCAATCCCCTAGCACCCAAAAAGTTCGGTTAATGTTAAAGAATAGGACCCGAATTTGGAGCATTTTTTCAGACATAAAAGAAATGAAAAATAACTTTGATATTCTGGCTTCAATATCCTTTAAACAGCAGCATTTTTTTTTTATCATGCTTCCCATTTTTAACAGAGTTGATTCATTTTTTCTGATATAAAATGTGTTTCGCATTTTTTATCCTATACCGTAATGTTAAATGGGCTTTGCCTTCACATATTTAGACAAAAAAGAAAGTATCCACGCAATATTTTGAAATTTTTAAGTACATTATATTGTTAACAGAGGTACGAGTTATAATGTTGCAAATTTCCATGGAAATTGGGTTATTTTTATGTCTGAAAATGTGCTTCGCGTTTTGTTAGAGCTCTCGTACTCCCGAAGACAGCCTTAAAATATTACACAATGGTGTGCGTCCCATCCGTGACGGTGTGCGCGCGCATCGTTAAAAATTACCCTCATCCTTTTTCCCAAACGCGCAATAAGAAGTAACTTCAAAAATTTAATTAATATTTGGAATAATTTTATGTAAATTGTAAATTCAAATCTAAGGAAAAAATGCTTTAGCAAGTGAAGTTGCGAAAATAAAGAAATGTAACTGAATAACCAGGTATTTCTCAGGAACACAGCTGCCACTCAATGTGTAAATATCATCTAAATACCATAAATATTTACTTTTACTCCACCGTAAAAGACGAATTCCTCAAAAACCATTGCTAGTGGATCTCTACTCAACAAAGGAAAGATGCTTGCCAAATTTCTTGTCTGTAGGCCGACAACGGGAAACTTTTCAATCTAAAACACTTCTGTAACCGTCTCTGAGGAGTTGATTTTCATAAGATCCATTCTTAGCGTATCTCTACTACATGTAGCGCAAATTTTAAAAGTTTATAGATTTAATAATTCTAAAATGGGATACCTTTCCAAGTCCCCTTGGTAGTCGATTTTCTCAAAATCCGTTCTTAGCAGATCTCTACTCAACAAAAAAAATTATGCCTCGATCATGCATTATAAATTTTCAAAACTTATATTGACTTCTTGGTTACATGGCATGTATATGAGTATGCTGAATCATTTTCTTTTCATCATCTAATTAATGTGTGTGTGCGAAATGTTCAAAATACTCCTCAATCCGAGGAAAAGTAAAATCTACTTTTTCTGAAGCTTAAATTTTTTTTAAAAAATTACCCAAGCGTGGTAAGTTCATGAGAATAATCTTGCGTGTTTAAATGATATTACGAAAAGTTTTCATCTCTTCAAAACTTATTTTCAACTCACTCGCATTACTTTTTGTTATTTTAATCTTACTTAAGTCACAAGTTATTTTTAAACATGTAATGAAACCGTATTTTCTTTCATTTACTGAAATCTCTAACACCTATATTAGTACGAAAATTCTAGAAAAGTTTTAGGGTTAATTTTCTGCTCCCTTTTCTTACCTCACCAAAATAGATTCCCCCTTCGTGGAAAAACAAAAAATATTTGGTTTAAGAGTTGATTTTGTTTACAATGAAATGTTTTCGACCAAAGGCTTTCAAGATGGAAGGGTAGTTTTGGAACGGTTGAAATTTCTCTTCAGAAACTTTCCAAACAAGAGTTAAGAGTCACTTTAGTAAGTTACAATGAAGATAAAGTACGACTTTTAGAAAACTTTTAGAAACCGGATGTTTGCTTAAAAATGTCAAGATTTGATATTGAAACAGGAAATTTTGTATTCACTTTTGATTTTAAAAGAATTTTTAACAGGAATAAAAGGCAATTCACACATGTATTCTTATACATGTAACACTAAATTAAAATTTCAATATAAGTGAAGTTCCAAAATTAAATAAAAATTTACAAAAAAAATTATAAAATTTATTTAACACATATTCATAAAATAGTATAAATCTGAGGTGGGGAACCCCTTTTTAACATTAGAGGTCACATGTAAGTTAGGTATCAATAAAGTAAGCAGCACAGATTAATGTACCTATAAATGCGACTTATATGAAATTGTTAGTTTTTCTACAGTTCTAATAACTTGGTGCATTATATGGAAATATTACACACGAAAAATTGAATTCTTATTTATTTATTATTTGACTGAAAAAATTTTACGATATAGAATATTTTTGTATTTACATTAGAAACAAATGTTAACCCTTTATCTACCGCATTATGATTTACTGCAAATTTTTTTCATACATTTTTTTTAATCCATGCATCGAAAATTAAGGGATAAACATAAATAAAATACTCAACTTTGGGAAATCTAATCCGTTAGGTCTAATTAATTAAATACGTATTTTAAAGTACCAGTAGTCTACAAAGGTCTAAAATATTCTCATATTACGAAAGGACCTAATGACTTTTTAACGCAGTTTTAATTCTTAAAAATGCTAAATAACCAGAGAACACCAAATGTTTTACAGCGCAAAATATTTATTTTTAAAGATGATTAATTTTTTAAAATTTATTTTCTTTTTTTTACGCAAACTTAATTTGAAGATATTCAAAGAAACAGTTTTTGTTTTCATTAATACACAAAAATTCATTACACGTTGTGCATTTTGAGTGAGGTTTCGATTGAATGTTTTTAAAGCACTGCATCCTAGGGTAAGAAATATTGTATTTTCTGAACATGAACTACTGCACTTTGTGAGTCTTACTCAGTCTCTTGAACGTCATCTTAAGAATCTAACGAAAGTTCCAACAGATTATTTGCTGGGACTTCTTCATCTGAAAAATCATCTGTTAGTACATAGCTGATTTCAGATGGCAGGTTTCGTAATAGTTCCAAATCCTTTTGAAGACTGGACTTCTTTTTTCCAGACTTTCTAAGAAAAAAAAATGATAATAGCAAAAAAAAAAAAAAAAAAAAAAAAAAAAAAGCTCAAATTCAAAGTTTAAAATTTTTGAAAACGTTAAAATAAAACAATAAAAACAAATAAATAAGCTAAGCAAAAAGAAATGCTAAAAAAAAGAATAACTCTATTGCACTATAGTGATGATGCTTCAACACAACAAAACGAAACAATAAGCCACACGGACGGAAAAAAAACTATGTTCTTGCTCTAACACCCAGTGTAGTGTCAGTACTTATAAGTACCACAAAGTTATTCAACTGTAAAATTAATTATATGCGCTGTTCACTTAAAATAAAAAGTCAAATATTTTTCTGAGGTCTTCATTAACATACAAAAAAATAAAACATTTACCTTTTGACATTAACTACTTTTTCGGAACAAAAATGACAATCTTCGCAATCCAATCAAAGTGTCAGCTGAAAACGCAACTTCTGCTATAAACCTATTCGCCTTCCCCGCTAAAATACTCATCATAGAACCTGTGCTGCTATATATCTTGCAAGAGAGGATTTAAAAGAATATTCCTGCTATGTATATAGTCAGAGTATTCGTAAAAAAGGTTATTCTATGTAACTTTTAAGTGAGTGGTACTTATATATACCGTCGGTAGATAGTGTTAATTGATATCTCTATTTGAAAGCCTATACTTGCTAGAGATACAATAACACAAAAGTACTAGTAAAACACCGCAATAAGTAGTACAATAACTAGATTTTCAAAATGGCCTTTAGCGACACAAGACTAGTTAGTCTGTTACCAGCACATTACCAGATTTAGATAAGATAACCCACAAGCGTCTTCTTTAGTGCATAATTATTGTATCTCAATCAACAGAGGCCATTCATTGAAAAAATACATTTTGACATATATGGAATCAATCACAAAAATAACAGTAAGAAAATAGCTTTTGTATAGAGACATGTCTGATAGTGTTGCTATGTTGCACTAAATGGCGTTCTAAAATTTGAAATGTACAATTGACCATTCCGGCGAGTAGTCATTGAAACACACATACATTCATGCCATTCTTTATATAATCCCATTGATTTGAAAATTATTGTTGTTGTTGACGTGAGTTTTTTTATCCTGGAACATATTAAATACAAGTGGAGAAGAACAGAAAGCATACAATACAAGAGAAGAATATACACATTTATTACAGATGATGACCCCAGCATATAACTAGAAGAGGTTCGCTGCTTTCCTTTCGAGACGGGAATCCATTACAAGTGAAAGACCGACTTGTTTCCTGAAGAAGATACAACCATGTCTTACTCGGTATTCGCACCCGAACCCACTCGGTTACAAACCGAGGGTCATAGCCACCATACTGGCTGGGCGACGAAAACTATAGTAATCCATATAATTAAATATCAATTAATACAAGTACTAGCTTTTATCCAGTCCGCACAAAAAACTCAAGGAGACCGCGGGTTTGTCACTTGTACTATAGATGAATGTTTTATTAACGTCGCATTCTAAAGCAAGGCAAGAGATGGACCTCTTAACTTTTAATCATGGTCAAATGACGAGAGCGACGCAACCCGCTCTCTCAGCTACCACTACATGCCATTAGGAGGACTTTGCACCTCGAAAGGTTTAACATGCATCAGCCTAGTTGCAAGTACTTAGTGTTATCTTTGGTGGCTCTAGACTCGACACACTGGCATCAAGTTTGTGACCATGACCGCTAAGTCGCTGTGACCACTACAAAATAAGTACCGTGAAATTCAGCGTATAACGCGTACTTTTAACACAGAAAATAAGATCGAAATTGACGGGTGCGCGTTATACGCCGGGTGTGAAAATGAGAGCTTTAAAAATATATAAAAAAAGAGATGAGCATAAGATAAAAATTAGACTTCTACATAGATCAGAATGCTGTTTACTTAAAAGATATGACATTCCTTATGAATTTAAAGAGTTGTAGTTCTATAAGTATACTATTTTTTGTAATGCTTGGAATAATACTTCATATAAATAACTTCAAAACATGAGAGCATTGTGCACATACATTTCAGGTTTTTTCGTAAAAAAGGGATTGTGCGTTATTCGGCGAATATAACAAAAAATTAAAAATTGCAGCTTGACAGTATAGATGCACATTATACGGCGATGCACGTAATACGCCGAATTTCACGGTTATAACCATCTATATAATAATTTATTTCATGTGTTTGAAGAATATTTATACAAATATTTGTTCGTGTGTTTCCGGGATCGTTTTTTAGGAATTAAATTGCACCGAAATTCCTTATAAAAAGTTAATAATCCAAAATCTCTATTCAGTCAGGGTTGCCCACGCATCCCTACAGATCTTTTTCGTTCCCTTAGGGTTTATTCGTACCACATTTAGAGAACCGCTTCTTTAAAGTGTGTTAAATTTTAATTGAGCTCACCATGTCTATACATTTTAATTGAACTTTTGTTCGAGAGAAGTGAAATGCTATTTATATTCAAAGGCTTAAAATAATTTAATCCCAATGAATTCAGAGATTTGTATTAATATTTGTATGCCTGCTAATGGACGCCGATAAAGGAATTGGATTTCATGGAATATTGTATTAACTTCCTCATAAAGGTAATTATTTATCTTCTAAGAATGAAGAGTAGTCGGAATATTCCTCCTAATGATTCGTGATGCTTTGCACAGAAGAATTTAAAGCACATACACAATAGGGCACACGAAAGGAGAGAAGTTTGAGTTTTAGATTCTCGATTTAATTTAATTCATTTTCGAGATGAAGGAGTTTAAACAGAAATGCTGTACTTAAATATCATAAACTTAAAACATGACCATAAAGCTGAAATGTTAAAAGTTCATTTTAACACGGAAACTTATGGTTTATAGTGAATAAAATTACAATTCTCGAATTGATTTCTTCATAATATACAGTTGAAAGTGTTATTTTCGGTCATAATCATAAATCGTAAGTTACGGTGGTTGATGAATAACAGCATTTTTTTTTCCGTCAATGCAAATAAGATAAAATTTTAGTAATACACTCCTCAAAAATGAAATTTCAACACTACGGTGTGTGTGGCAGCAATATCCTGGCAGTCAAGGTCACGGACTCATGGCCCACGTGTCATGAGTTCGAGCCTAGCGCCGCTGAAGACCCGTCGTGTAGAGGGACTGATGTGCGTGAAATCTGCCGGGGCTCAGACGTCTTCATGTTGCAGTAGGATCGAAGTTAAGAGAGGGGTTGCCAGCTCAGGTGTCATCCTCGCCACTTTGTAGCGACCCGGAGGTTAGAGGGTTTGGAGAAGAAACAGGTATTATTTTTAAATGCAATTACTTTTATTTTAGATCTAACACCTAATGGATCAGTTACAGCTTTTTCCTTAACTGTGGGAGCAATCTTAAATCCAAATTCTTAATCTAACTTATGAGATTATTCAAAAAGACTTATCTCTGAAACTGGTGATAGTTCCCTTGACAATTTCTTCTCGAACAGCAACAGCTGGGTACAAAATCAACTTCTATTTCCTTCTACTACTCTGAGTGGATGCTAAGATTGATGTACTTCCACGCAAACGCGTCTTCCTTGTCATAAATCACTTTCTTACAACGTTTTTAGAAACTCACTATTTCGAAATTAACCTAATACACTCCTTTAAATAGAGTTTACATTACTATAAAATTAAGTCATCTCTACGGAAAGCGATATTTAAACTAAAATTACATTTAAAGAGGGTTAGTAGAATTTTCGCGTATACAACCCATCACAACTTGGCCATAGTTCAAATTTCGAAGTCCGTCATCAAAAACTCTCATTTACTTGAATAAGGCATAGATAATAATCACTCACTCAGTCTTGCAACACCAAGAAATAATGCACGTAGCGTCTTGCAAATTTCAGGAATGAAATAGGTAAGATGGATATGCAAATAATTAAAGAAACAAATAAAATCATTATAAACCAATTTATTCAGTATCTAATGTGACCACCTCGGACAACTACACAGACCTCAATCCCGCGGCATTCTATCAGTTAATTCACTCATGGTTGCCTGAGTTAGTTAGTTAGTTAGTTAATATTAACGTCGCACTGTTCAGCTACACGAGGGCTTTTGGCGACGGACCACGTAATTTTGAACCATGGTCAAGTGACGTGGACGACACCTGAGCTGGCACCCCCCTCTCCTAACTACCACACCACACCAACGGGAGGACGTTTCAGATCTCGACAGATTTAACGTGCATCGCTGCCCTACACGGCGGGTCTTTAGTGGTACTGGGATCGAACTCATGACATGCCTGCCATGGTTGGATACCTTAACCACTGGGCTACCGCAGCCCTCATGGTTGCCTGAGAGAGAGAAGTATAAGACTAAGAGTATTACTTAAACTCTTAATTACGAAAAAAAAAATTAGATAAATTTTGCTACTTGGCTTTAATTTACTTTTAATCAATGTTCTCCATTGTCAATTAAGTACACCATCACCTCGTAACTAAAAGCATAAAATAATGTACATCAATGAAATGCTCTACCATTGTAATCTATTTGGTAGAGTAATAAATCAGAAGCTAATAAATAACACAGCCACCAATTTATTAGCTCCAAACAAAGACCATTGTCTAGTGAGGCTAATGTTGGAGAACAAAGTACTTAGGCTAGAATGATGAGTTCAGGTGCTAACTGAAGTGTTTATTGCATCGTTTGACCGTCGTTCAAAATTAAGGAGCATATCAATTGTGTTAAGGTATCCAACTACGTTCGGAACCGTGATTTTAAAAAGCGCATAAATGGATAATTTTCATGATATCTCGTGTCACTTAGATTAGAATGCATGTATAAAATTATTTTAAGGACATTTTGACAAAAAAAATATACGTCTTCTAATCTAAGTGACACTAAATATCATAAGTATTATCCATTTATACGCTTTTGCAAAATCCCGCTTCCAAGCGTATTGATTGATTGATTGAATATTAACGTCGCACTGTTCAGCTACATGAGGGCTTTTGGCGACGGAACACGTAATTTTGAACCATGGTCTAGTGGCGCGGACGACACCTGAGCTGGCACCCCTTCTCCTAACTACCACACCACATCAATGGGAGGACGTTTCAGCTCTCGACAGATTTGACGTGCATCACTGCCCTACACGGCGGATCTTTAGTGGTACTGGGCTCGAACTCGTGACAAGGCAAGCCACGATCCGATACCTATACCACTCGGCTACCGCGGCCACGCTTCCAAGCGTAGTCGGGTACCTTAAGTAAACTTTTGAGTTAGTTTAGGGAAAATCGAGATCGTTTAACAAAGAATCATACCCAATGATTGATTTTTTAATTATTTCTCAAATGTAGTAAAATATATATGTAACTTTAGTCACCTCTCTTTATATCAAAAAAGCTTTTCATGATTCAGTAATAAATTTATTTATCTATAAGGTATAATTAGATTAAAAATTGGTTGTAAAAAATGAATTTTGCTGAAGAGGAACGTCAAGAGTGAATTTTGTGAAAAAAATAATAAATGAAGAAAGTGTACGAAAGACAGAAATGTTTAAAGATATTAGTTGAAAAAAATAGTGCATGCTTGAAAAACTATGAGCTATGACCGCAATTTGTACAAATAAAATTGAAAATAAAAACAAGTCTTACACAGTAGAACATCTGAAATGTTATCGCGGTAAATACGCAATATTAATTTTTTTCCAGAAAATAATATGTATAGGGTATGATTGGAAATAATTTTCTATCGAATAATTATATCTTTAATGAAAATTGTATTTTATTAACAAAAGGAGTAAAATGTAATTTTTTATCAAAAATAATTATTCTTGTTCAATTTGGGGAAGAGCGGAGACAATAGACTTATGATAACTAAAATATGACACATATACTTGTGATTTAAAGTATTTCATCGTTGGATGGATGACCTGAGTACCCAGCTCTTTCGAGCTACAACCTCATATCATTAGGTATTTGAGTGACTATACATGATTGACTTTTGCCCTTTGTTAAGTTTAAATGCTTTAAAAATAAATTAAAAATACTGGGGATTTTGGGAAAATAAAAATTTAAAATATTAAAATACATTAAAATTGAGAAAGGAAGCTTCAAAGTCGACACAAAGCACCGAAAATAAAGTTAAAATTTCGATCTTGGGTGAGCGGGGTTAAACCGACCAATGGGAATGCAGCTCGGTTCATGAGAAAGTTGTTGAAAATAAAACAGAAAACAGCTTTTTTAAAAGCTATTAAAAATATACTATCAAGAATAAAAATAGTAGAGGAACATTTAAATAAAAAGAGATCAGTCGGAATAATTTTCCGAGGAAAATTAAAGAGTAAAAATTGAAGAATCCGGGGATCGAACCCGATGCAAAGCATTGTGAGTGAATGACTGACCACGGGGGACTCATAGAAAAAGGCTAAAAAAGCATTTAAGATGGAAGAAGCGAGATTTGAGAGGAGAAACGTAATTACATGAAGAGGGGTCTGAGAGAATATTTCTAGGTCTGTTGAAATTTGGATCATGTATATGTTTTTCAGTATCCAAGATCGAGAGATTACTAGAATTAACACTATTTTGAAAGAAGTTTGTTGCAATCTTTTTAATGAACTGTCTAATTAACAGCTGATCAACTGTCTAATTAACTTGTCTAATTGAACTGTGTAATTTTACTTGTGGTTCCTGAGACCAATTTCAAAGTATTTAAAAACCGTTGAAAAAAAACAGTGTCAATAACAGTACCATTGTTAGCAGTCGAAACATTCCAATGTGTGTTCATTTTGAGCTTGAGTTCATCATTCCATAAAACCTATGAGTGGCTCAGCTTTTGGCAATCTGAAGTTAAAGTGAAAATCACCCCTCAAAATCAGGGGAAGAGAGTGATAATTTTTTTAACACAGCAGAAACACCTTCGTTATATGGTAAAAGTACAAAATGCGGGAAATTTTTAATTTCTTTTATTTAACCGTTTGATTCGAAGAAATGTATACGACCACCGAAATCACTGTTTGTCCATTTTCAAATAAGCATTCTGCCGCACTTATGTTCCTCAATATCATGACTAACGAATTTAGAGTCAAGCGCTCGAGTGCTTGATGGCTACTAGAGTTGGACCCCCAAGCGAGGGTAGCGAAACAACACAGCCACGCACTCTCATTGGTCAAATCAAGTAGCGCGTGCTTACGTCACATCCTGTTACACACATCCGTCCCTTTTTACGAAATTACTCCCAACAAATATCCAATAACCGAGAGGAAAGAAGTTACACATCAAAAAAATATGAGAGCAAAAACAGAAGCAATTGAGTTTTCGTTTTCTAACTGGCTGCTGTGGCGGCGGTAGCCTAGTGGTATAGGTATCGGATAGTGGCATGCCTTGTCACGAGTTCGATCCCTGTACCACTAAAGACCCGCCGTGTAGGGCAGCGATGCACGTTAAATCTGTCGAGAACTGAAATGTCCTCCCGTTGGTGTGGTGTGGAAGTTAGGAAGTGGTGCCAGCTCAGGAGGCGTCCACGTCACTTGACCATGGTTCAAAATTACGTGGTCCGTCGCCAAGAGCCTCGTGTAGCTGAACAGTGCGACGTTAATATTCAATCAATCAATCTGGTTGCTGAAAATTGGAAACAACGAAATAAAACAACTAGAAATTCCAAGTGAACTTTTCTGTGAAAATTTTGTCGAAGAAATGTATCTGATGGTATAATAATGCATTATTGGTTGCTCGAAATGAGGATGGGTTAAAAATAAAATGCGGAGATGAAAACTTGAAATTTATTTTATTTTCCTGCTTACAATATATTGCAAACATCCATACATTCTCTGAGATTCGAACCCAGGCCCTACGGCACAGCAGTCGGCGTCAATAACCACTATACTGGATGTGCGGCTTAAAACATGTTTAAAATTATAAAAAGCATAACAATAATAATTTTATAATTTTATATTAAATAATAATATTAATTACCTAAATCAATGAATTTATTTACAATGAAATAGTATATGTTATTCACTTTTTATCTTTTCTTTCTAGCAGTAAGTTGAGTTTTTAGTTCTAGTTCTTATCAATGTTGCTGACTTTACAAGAATAATTTAACAGTTTTCTTCTTTATTTCCTTTTTGGTCAATAAAAACCTGTGTAAAAACATCCTGAATATAAAAGAAAAGAAATAACGTCTTCTAAAGAAGTTTCTAAACAGAAAAGAAAAGCAATAACAACAGCCCCCGGATAATATTTGAGGAGCATTATATGGAGCGTACGATAAATAACAAAAACAGGATCCCAAATCCTTAAGCAAAATATTGGCCTACATTTCAAGTAGAGATACTCACTTACAGATATATGAGCGATGAAGTATGAAAGAAAACAGGAAACTTTATCTCCATTTTCAGACGCTAAGGAATTTATTGGGGCTCTGGCGAAGAAACGATACTCTTTATGGGAACATTTACAGGTTTCGATTCTTTCCAATAAATCCAATCTTACCCACAGAATAGTTCAGTTTCAATGTATTTTCAATTTCATTGTGTGTATTTTCCCTTCTTTTAGTGGCGTTTTCTGACAGAGTTCTCTCAGTCTTTCAACTATCAGTTTGGTTTATATTCAGCGACGTTCTAGTCAAGTCTGGTTGCGAGACCATAACTCGAACTAAGCAATCGCATGGAATAATAAAAATTGATGTGGAATTAAGACAGACTCAGACTCTTTACACGATATAAAGCGTCAGGAAAGTAAAAAACAATTAAAGTATCCTTTTTTTATCAGTTGTGCATTTAAAGGACCCTCAAATATAGTAAAGTTTTACGCAAATATCCAGAAAATATATATTTTTAATGGTTTAAATCGAAATTTTGTTCTCTGGAACTCTGTAGGAAATATATTTTCTTTTAACAGGGAACAATTAGCATACACGTATTAATCCACAATAGCACAAATTAAAAGTTCATAAATACACACAACACAGCAATACAAATCTGTAGTCACATCGCATTATCCAAGTGAAACACAGTCACTTTCCCTGTCAAACTCAAACAACAAATACTCAAACAAATACTCACTTCTCCGTAAGGTTTATATGTAGATTTTCCAGCACACACACATATTCAAGCAGTTTCAAAGAAAGATTCCAGACTTTTCTCGGGACAGAATTTTTTGTCGCCAAATTAAGCATTTAATCACCAAATTTATCACCATACTTATTCCGTATCATTGACAGAAATATTCTCTCTGTCATTGAAAACCATTTTTCCAAGATCAATACTCCTCCGCCAGGAAAGGAAATAGAATCCAAACTTTCCATAACACTAGACTGTGATTTAATATGACAGAGACAATCCCCAGTTTGCCACTACAGAACGATATTGCTTCAAACCCCAATAAAACCACTCACAGGCTTGTACTTACGTGGATGTATAGATTTTAGGAATAAAAATTTCGAAATATATATTCTTTTTGAAATCAATAGTTCGTATATCATTGCTGTTGAAAATGTTGGCTTGCTAAATACACTACGAGAAACCACTTGGTATAGAAATTGCAGCCGGGAAAAGAAACATTCATTATAAAAATTTAAAAAATCAATAATTATCGTATTAACTTCGTATTAAATTTAAGTGATTAGGTCAGTGATTGTCAACCACTGTGTCACGGCATTTTTTGGGCCGCAAAATTCTTGATTTCTGTCACAAAAAAAAAATTATTATTATTATTTAACTATACTCTATGAAAAAAATAAAATCCGGAACCGCATCATTCGGCCATCTTATAAAAAGAAACTAATGATATTCGTGGCATATTAAACTTATCTTATGGGTAGATGAATATAAAAAAATTTGATTGGGTTCGTAATTGATTTGTGATAACGGATATATCTGCGCCTTAATTAACTTTGAATATAAATTAAAAGCTAATTTCGCACTGTAATAATCGAGATTTAATTTCAAAACCTTTGGAAGAGACTATTAATTCATTTTGGATTAAGATTAAAGGAGATTATCTCATAATAAGCCAAAAAATATTTGCAAATATTGTCACAAGGTCTTACATCTTATTTGCATGAATTCGGATTTCCAACATTAACAAATATAAAGATGGAAAAAAAGATTGTGATACTCTCTCTCTCTCTCTCTTTTAAATGTAGATGACAAAAGATGCCACGACCCAATACAAGCGAAATTATTAAAAATCATGAAGCTCTCAAAATTCACGTTAAATGTAGTCTTAAAACTAATAGTTCACTAAACATTTTGTAGTCTTTGTCGTACATATTAGTTTATTTAACATTGAAAACTATTATCATAAAATACATGCATCATAGTGTATTATAGATAAGTAAAATTCATTTTAACTTACTTTATTGTTAGTGTGCCGGCAGTTTTGAAATTGTTAAAAGTGTACTGCAACGAAGAAAAAGGCTAGACAAGGTGAATTAAACAAAATGCATCAAATAAAACAGAAGCTTCCCTTTTAGGTATTAATCACTAAAAGATACATAAAAAGTTCGAATACTGTTATTTTTCGAATTGTATATTTATGAGAAAGATATCATGATCAGTGTATATACCTATACTAGCTGGTATACCCGTTCTTCGCACGGGTGAACAGAAAAATTAAAAAACACTGATTGAAGGAAAAAGAAGTTTTTAATGAGTTAATTTTACGTGAATTGCAAATTAAACAAAAAAAACTTTTTCCATATCTCAACTAAACAAAAAAGATAGAAAGAAAGAAACACCTTTGTTACATTTTAAGTATGTAGATCTAATAGCTGATAAAAAGGATTTTTTTTATTTATAATTCCCCGTAACACTCTTGAGGGTCGATTTTTGAAAATACCTCCCTAAGCTGATCTCTGCTCAGCAAAACTAACACATTGTTAAAAATTTTGCGTAATGAACGCTTAAAATAGTGTAAATAATTTATACCTGAAAGTGTAATACATTAATATTACTTTCTGTTGTATTTATTTTATGTTAAAATTGTAATATTTGCAAGCAACCCCGTTTCTTAAATTATAATAGCAATAATGACTATTCAATGAAAACACAGCGAAATGATAACAATAGAGTCAAGTTGTCAAATGTCTAGCTACTTCCATAGCTCGAGCTTTATTAGAACTTTGTAAGACCCGCCGTATAGGGGAGCGATGCACGTTAATGCTTTATCTACCACATTATGATTTCCAGCAGTTTTTTCCATGCAATATTTT
This sequence comes from Trichonephila clavipes, assembly GCA_019973935.1. Taxonomy (NCBI): domain Eukaryota; kingdom Metazoa; phylum Arthropoda; class Arachnida; order Araneae; family Nephilidae; genus Trichonephila; species Trichonephila clavipes. Next base: position 416,448 of record BMAU01018087.1, on the reverse strand, counting down.
TTTTGTATCACTACATTGAAAATTAAGGGATATACATAAACGAAATACTCCACTTTGGGAAATTTAATCCGTTAGAGATAATAAATTAATTAAAGATATTCCACTGTAAAATTAATTATATATACCGTTCACTTAAAATAAGTTGTCAAATCGTTTTCTAAGGTCTTCATTAACATACAAAAACATAAGACACTTAAATTTTGACACAAACTATTTTTTCGGGACAAAATAATAATCTTTGCAATCCCCTGAAAACGCCGTGAGCTGAAAACGCATATCTGCTGCAAAACTGTTTGTCTTCCCCGCTAAAATACTCATCATAGAACCCGTGCTGCCATATATCTTGGAAGAGTGGATTTCAAAGAATATCCCTGCTAAATATTGTTAGAATATTCCTTCTAAGTTGGTGTGGAGTGGTAGTTAGGAGAAGGGGGTGTCAGCTCAGGTGTCATCTACGTCACTTGACCATGTTTCAAAATTACGTGGTCCGTTGCCAAAAGCCCTCGTGTAGCTGAACAGTGCGACGTTAATATTCACTCACTCCAAAAAATACAGTACAGTAGATGTTGACGCCTGCGTAATGATGACTGCGAGTATGACGTATGCGTGAAGATGCCTGCGTGCGCACCTGCCAACCGGACTATATATGGTCGGAGAAGCTGAAAGATTTCAGTATTGCTCTGACGTGGGTATAATAACTTGTTTACATCGAAACCTACAATAACTTATGTTACCTTTTTGGTTTTATTAAAATTTTAGTCGGAAAGACTTGGTCCGTCATATTATTTAAACTCGTGACACTCACGAACATTTTTTGGTCCGCCGAGCCGGAGACGAACCAGCGACCTATGGATATTTTAAAATTAAACAAAGCTAAAACTTCCTTAAAAGGAAGTATTACTAGAATTGCGACCTTCATGGACAACGTGTCCGAACATGTTGACATAACTGAGCTGGAGGTCCAACTCAAGAAAATTGACCAACTCCAGAGGAAAATTGAAGAATTGAAAGAGCTACTTTTTGGATTAGAAACCGCAACACCAACAGAAGAAGCGGAATTCGAAGACTATACAAATGTGAAACACGTCTAGACGATTTGGAGGTAAGAGTTAAAAAATTGATTAACTCTATTAATGTATCATTGTCTGTGACTGCAGTTGAAAAAAACAAAAACGAAAACGGAACTTTTGCTCAAACAAAAATTCCACCTATAATATTTCCCACCTTTTCGGGAAAATATGAACAATTTAGTAACTTTAAATCCCAATTTGACGATTTAATTGCAACAAACGAACAACTGACTCAGTCACAGAAATTGTATTATTTGAATTCCTGTCTATCAAATGAAGTTAAAGAATTTGCCTCCACTTTCGATACATTTTCTTCATTGTATGAAGCACTCGAATCCCGATATAACAAAAGATTGATTGTCGATATTCATGTCCAGCAAATATTAAATTTTAAGAAGATAGAACGTGAGAATCCGAAAGAAATTCGTGAAATGATTGATTACATTAAAAAAAACTTACGGGCTCTAAAATTACTAAACTATGAGCAAAATAATTTATTTAATGTATTTTTATTAAATATTATGCTAAAGAAACTGGATAATGAATCAAGAAAAAATTTCGAACTGAGTTTAAAAGCAAAAGATGTTCCCACATTTGATGAATTTATTGCATTTTTAGAACAACGCGAAACCATTCTTTTATCCGTAGATAAAAATTGTATTGTCGAAACAAAAACGATATTAAGAAAACCTAACTTATCCTTTAAGACAAAAACCAACCTTTTAATGAATCAATCTGTTGAAAACAAGAGTTGCATAGTTTGTAAGGATAAAACTTTACATCCGATATTTCGATGCAAAAAGTTTCTAGAATTGAACCCCGAAAAACGATTAGATCTAGTCCGTCTGCATAATATGGTCGGAGAAGCTGAAAGATTTCAGTATTGCTGACGTGGGTAATAACTTGTTTACATCGAAACCCACAATAACTTATGTTACCTTTTGGTTTTATTAAAATTTTAGTCGGAAAGACTTGGTCCGTCATATTATTTAAACTCGTGACACTCACGAACAGTAGTTAATTATTTTTATGCTTAAAAATGCAATATTCGCCTATTCAATCAAAATTATAGCGTTATAATTAACTACTAACCACAAACTATGCAAATATGTCCAAATGATGTAGTGTGATAGACACACTTTATCTACTGCAAGTACCAGAAGCAATAAAAGTATTCATTTTGAAAAAAGATCAATTTCTTACAACCAAATGTGCATAATAAAATCATTAAAAAACATTCAAATAAAGAGATTTATAACAACCTCTCCCTTCAAAACTTAGTTTTATTCTGAAATAAAAAAAAAGTTAGGGATTATGCTGATCACAGGAATTAATTAGAAGCGAGCACCTTTCTTTGCCAAAACAAAAAGGGTTCTTTCACAAGCAAAAGATAGATATCTGCCACCATGTGCTTTTTTGCAGCGCACGCCAGAATTGCTTGCAGATGGCAGAAATTTTTCCTACTTACTTGACAAATATTGTTATATTTTGGAAACTTCTCACAATATCCTTATAAATTATAGCCTATGTGTTATTCTGGTGTATAAGCTATATTACTGTAAAGTTTCATTAAAATCCATTCGGTTGTTTTTGCGTGAAAGACGCCCAAACATCCTCACAAACTTTCGCATTTATAATATACACTCGTGTCCAAAATTATCTTAACATACCCAAAAATGATGATATTCAATGAAATATCCAATCAAAATGTGATCCGTATTTGCAGGGAATGTGTGAAAACCAAGCCTAATTACATTATCCAATCAAAAGTAATCAAACGGTTTGTGATATGCAAATCTAGGCGTTACGTCATCCAAGGGTGAATCAAGCGCTTTGCGCAAACTGAATATTTGAGTGAATTTCTGCAACATAGCGTTTGATTTCAGTGTGTAGGGACTCAAAGTGGTTTGTTATGGCTTCGAGGTATCATTTGGAAGAATCTGTAAAGTGGCGAATTATCGGCCGTTTAGAAGCAGGGCAGTCAATCACGGAAACAGCCACATGTCTGAATATTTCAAGACAGACAGTCTCCAAGCTATGGAAACAGTTTCAAAATGATGGAACTGTTGTAAGGAGGCCTGGACAAGGTCGGAAACGAATGACAACTGCTTCTGAAGATCGGTATCTGGCATTAACTGCCCGTCGTAACAGAAAGGCTACTGCTCGCCAGTTAAGTTCAGAGCTTGCAGCCGCCACTGGAGCTGTTGCATCACGGCAAACAATATACAGAAGGCTTAACGAAAAAGGCCTTTATGCCAGAAAGCCAAAGGTATGTGTTTTACTGTCTTCACAGAAAAAGAGGGATCGCTTTTTAATTGGTGTAAAGAACATCAAAACTGGACTGAACATCAATGTGGTCCCATGTTCTCTTTACTGATGAGTCGCGGTTTAGTTTAACAGGTGATTCTAAACGTGTTTACATCTGGAGGGAGTCAGGAACACGAAATGATCCCTCGAACATTGTGGAACGTGACCGTTTCGGTAGTGGAGGTGTGATGGTATGGGGGGGGATAATGATCGATGGACGTACGCCTCTACACGTGTTCAGAAGCGGATCTGTGACAGGCCAGATATATCGGGATGAGGTCTTAGATCCTTATGTAAGACTTTTCAGGGGTGCATATGGACGTGACTTTTTATTTCTGGATGATAATGCTCGTCCACATCGAGCAAACCTCGTTGATGAATTCCTTGAAAGTGAAGACATTAAGCGAATACCTTGGCCAGCAAACTCTCCTGACCTTAACCCAATGGAGAACTTATGGGACTACCTTGGAAGAGCCATTGCACGTAGACATCCTCCTGCTAGAGATGTAAATGGCCTGAAGACTGCATTGCTGGAAGAGTGGAGTTTAATTCCCCAGACTGTGATTAACAACGTTATTTCCAGCCTTAAAACACGTTGTGATATGTGTGTACGAGTCAGGGGAGATCTTATTCCATATTAAATTCGTAAGACTTAATTCTTTTTCTGAATCATTCCTTTTTTTCTTAACTCTCTTTGTCACACTTTATTACCATTTTTATTGTTTCATGCTACATGTGGTAATCTTCAATTTTTTCTTTTGCATTTATGTGTCATAATGTTATGTATCATTCCACGAAAATTCATTAAATTATAAGTCATAGTCTCTGAGAAATCCGTGAATTTATGCATGTAAACATTATTTTGGACATGAGTGTATATCCAGATTAGAGAGAATAAAATCCGCAAAAGGAAATAAAAATTTCTAAATTTTAAATTGTAAAAGAGAATTTTAATTGCTTTATTGTAAATAAAATAATCTTTTCACCTCTTAAGGCAGCTTCTTACTTGTCGGAGATAATTTCAGAAAGTATTATTGATCCTATGGAACTCGCATTATAAGTTATAAATATCTCACCAAGGTAATTAAACAGATTTATTGAGACCGTATCGTATTATATATTATATTAGTATTCCTCAAAATGGTCTCCTATGTACATACATTTTTGCAGGCTTGATTTCAATGCTGAGAAGACATCTTGGAAGACCTCTTCAGGAGTTACGTTTAAAGTTGGTGTCGAAGCTACCTGCCCGTCTCAGAAAAAATGTCCTTTCAGTAGAGAATTCAAGCGGTAAAACAAGAAGTTTAAGGGAAGTACGCGCGCGTCGGTATATTGCAGAGAGGCTGGAACAAGATTGCCTCATTGCACTTGACCAAATAATTCGTGACGAGTGTTACGTCGTCATGGTTAAGTTTCCAATCACTGCTGATGTCTGACCCGAAACGTTGGATCTTTGTTCACAGTTGTTGTTTTTAATCCTGCCTTAAAATTAAGAAATTTTCCTAGGAGACAAACTAATTTTGGATCACTCCCCTGATGCCTAAAGCACATTGAACATGTTCTTGATTTGCTCATTCAAGTTTCTTGGGGTGAGGGTATGATGAGGTCTGCCACTCGATACGATTCATTGTTTGTACATAAAAATCCACGTTTAATAATAAAAAGTGTGGGTTAGTTTCACATATTTCCAAAAGTTCTTGACAAATTTCAATTATTCACAGCTTCAACAAGAGATGAAATAAGGTTCACGAAATTGTCCGTGACAGTCAATTACCAAGGCACTTACTTGGTACTTGACTCTTCTCACACGTAAAGTCGCCTCACAATAAAGTCTGAAACGAATTTCCGAACAGACCCTGTATTATACAGGGTGTTGCATAATTCGAGCAACAAATTGAGAGGGGTGATAGTAGGCAGCCTGGAGAATGACCAACCACCATAGGACATGGGGTCGCAAACCACGTATAGTCGGTAAAACTCGAGACAATCGTAGCCATCGGGAGGACGATAATCCAGACGAGAGAAGTGTCCAAACGAATGTGAGGATATACATATACTGCCCAAACTCCTTAATGGAGCAAAATACCTGGCTTTCCAACAGCACGTCTTCCCGCAATTGCCACAGAGAGTACCAACCATGGAACACCATAGTGTGTGTTTCATGCACGAGGGTGCACCAGCACATTTTTTTCGATTACCGTGCGTTATCACCTCCATGTTAGACATCCTGGGACGTGGATTGGACGCAGTGGACCTGTTTCTTGACCTCCGCGTTTCCCAGACTTCAATCCTTTGGATTTCTTTTGATGCCTCCTGAAATCACTTGTGAATAGGGTTGCCAGATGTGTTCGAGAAAAAAATCGGACAACTTTTCAATTTTTTTATTATCTCAAATATTGCTGAAAATGACAAAGAAGCTTTCAATCTACTTCTTTGTATATTTGGCATTTGATGACATTGCTTTTAACAAAGGTTTATTGGTCGAAATGGCATCTTTGAATTCAGTGCAACTAGAGCTTATATTGAAAAAAATGCACAATTCACTTTTTACTGTATTTACAGCGACACGATTTCTTTCGTCAGTCCATACGTTTCCCATGACGCTGAAGATACGTTCCACAAAAGCGTTGGATACAGGAACACTGCACACAAACTGCACAATTTTCAGCAGATTCGGTGCTTCTTCTTTTTGGAAAAAATTGCACCACATTTCAATTGAGTTACCTTCGAGCTTGAGTGAAGGAAAAACACTCAGAAGTGCAGCCAGTTCATCGTAAATCTGTTCAGGAGGAGTTTGCTGCTTCCATGGAGATATTTACCATAGTTCGAGCAGTTGATCCAGCGTGGGCAATCTTCCGCATTCGAAATTCAAACAACTGAACGTTTTATAATTTTGGTTTTCAAATGGATACAACTTCTCTATGTAAGCTAGAGCTCGGTGATACGCAGCATTTGTAGCGTTTTTAGTAAATTTTTCAACTTCATGGTCTGGAAGATAGCCTTTTTTTAATGCCACATGGACTTTAATTCCGAAATATTTGTCATTTATTTCCTTTGAAATTGTGTCGTGAAATTTCACTATTATGTTATGTAGATTAAATGCTGCTGTGGTATGTTTCTCTACCAACAGAATAATTTCTTGAAAAGAAGCCATAAAGTTATGAGTGAAATACAAATATAGTTCATTATAAGTAGGATTAGCTTCACCTGAAATTTCGTTTTCTTGGTCTGATAAGATAGCCCAGAGAGCCGTAGGGCAATTATCAGAACCTCGTTCTATGAAGTACCTTTTCAATGGCCCCCATGGTGAAAGCATCCTATCAAGAGCTTTAAATAAACTAAGCCACCTTGTAGGAACGTGACGAATGACTTCTCTGAATTCGCTTTCGAAAAAATCAAAGCACTCCTTCAAATCTTCTCGTTTCTTAGCGGAACAAGAGAACTCTGCAAATACTTTCATCACTATATTTTCGACATCAACAGGCATTACTTTTAATGCATTTTTAGCGCAGTTATGAAATATGTGGTCATTACAGTGAGCATCAATTATGTCGTTGTTTTCTTCAGACTTCAATTTTTGAAAAACGGAATTATTGACTCCAAAATTAACAGACACGTTGTCCGCTCCATATGCTGTTACTCTGCTCCATGGGAGTCGTGATTTATCCATGACTTCACATAAACGTTCCTTAATAGATGTTGAATCTTCAAATGAGTCTTTGTAAAAATCCAATATTTTATGGCAGATGCCGCTTTTTGGTGAGAAATATTGAATAGCAACTGGAAAAAATTTTCTATTACCTTTATTTGATGCATCATTCGCCACCGAAAAGGGAACATCATTCTTTAAATCTTCCTGCACAAGTTCTATTGAATACGGAAACAAAACTTGGTTTACCAAAGCTGTACATTTAGTGCGTCCTCCTGTCATTTGCTTTACGATATCTGAATCGTTTATCACTTGTTTTAATACTTTCAAGGAGCAATCGTGAGCAACATAAGAAATGTGGTGCTTGATACTTTGGTAAACCTCAGTTAATTCGGCAATACCAACTTTTTCACTTTGGGCGCTGCCTTTTGGTGTAAAGAAAGACTTCATTCGGTGAGACATGGCTGCAGCACTTCCACACTCTTTGCGCTTCTTTGCCTCAGCGTGGTGGGTAACTGCTTTTAAGCCGTCATAAGCTACAGTGAACGAATTTTTGCACAATTTGCAATAGCCTTTGTGTTGTCTTCATCGCATTTATTTAACCAAACAAAACGCGATTCCCAATCAACATTATAATGACAAACTCTTCTTGCTTTCTTAGTTGGAGTTCCCTTGCTGTTAGATGCTTCCTTGTCTTCCATTTTGGCACACACATACACGACAACGACAGCGACTCAAGTAATAGGAATCGAATATACCCACAACAAGAACAATTATGGACTAACAGCGACTCCCCGCTACCGGCCCCTTCCTCCTCCCCCGTTGGAGCTTGGAGGGGAAGAGCGGAAGAGGAAGGTCGAGAGTCGAGAGACCGAATCGAATCCGAACCGAAGGTGGCTCTGGCTGCGCAATCCTATCTACATGCACACGCGTGTCCAAACCATGTAGATATACACCTAGGTACCTACAATCCTACTCGTTGTGTTGGTTGTCTGCTCAAAGCACCAGATATTACGCAAAATGTATTTAAAACTGGAAATTCTTTTGTCCGGTTTACCCAGATTCTCTTGACCGGACTAACATGAAGAAAACTGGACTGTCCGGTCGAAAACCGGACATCTGGCAACCCTACTTGTGAAAGAGACGCCGGTGGATGCAGTGAACGGATCTCATAGCACGGGTCGTTGTCATTCACCCAGTGCACTTGATTTGCTTGAATGATTCCGACAATTCTTCGTCTATCGGTATCGGCTGTGCTATGACCTACGCAGTCACAACTTCGAACTACTCCTGTTACAATCACTTACGTTGAATGTCCGAGGACGAGCTGTGATGAATGATTCGTATTGTAAACATGCTTTACTTGTAATAAATGTATTTCTTACTACTTAACGTCCCTTTTAACACGCTTTTATAATCTTCACTTGTATGTAACGGAATCTTTGAACTCTACTTTTACCCACTTTAAAAAGTCATATTAATTCAAAATTTTGCACACTTGTCAAGGACCGATGACAAAACAATAATTTCATAATTTTGTTCCATTGTCCTGATCAAGATAATCAGAGATAATGATTTCCAGATTGGGCGAATAATTAATTATACGATTTCCAGATTGGGCGACTAATTAATTATACGATTTCCAGATTGGGCGACTAATTAATTATACGATTTCCAGATTGGGCGACTAATTTATTATACGATTTCCAGATTGGGCGACTAATTTATTATACGATTTCCAGATTGGGCGACTAATTTATTATACGATTTCCAGATTGGGCGACTAATTTATTATACGATTTCCAGATTGGGCGACTAATTTATTATACGATTTCCAGATTGGGCGACTGATTCCGTTTCCAGATTGGGCGACTGATTCCGTTTCCAGATTGGGCGACTGATTCCGTTTCCAGATTGGGCGACTGATTCCGTTTCCAGATTGGGCGACTGATTCCGTTTCCAGATTGGGTGACTGATTCCGTTCCGTTTCAGATTGGGCGACTGATTCCGTTTCCAGATTGAGTGACTGATTCCGTTTCCAGATTGGGCGACTGATTCCGTTTCCAGATTGGGCGACTGATTCCGTTTCCAGATTGGGCGACTGATTCCGTTTCCAGATTGGGAAACTGATTCCGTTTCCAGCCCTAAAAGCGAAAACGTGCGTCAGCAATTTCTTACGTTAATAAAGGGTGTTTTTTAGAGGTGTAGAACTTTAAATTGCAATAAAACAACGATGTATTATTCGATTGACATGAATTTTTTTTATTCGAAAGATAATCTTGTGGCATTACATTTTAAATATGATTTCTGGCATAGGACTGTCACGGCTGGCTCGAATGTAGTCCAATCTGGACGTCCAATTTTCGATGACTTTTCCAACATTTGTGGCCGTATATCGGCAATAACACGGCGAATGTTGTCTTCCAAATGGTCAAGCGTTTGTCGCTTATCCGCATAGACCAATGACTTAACATACCCTAACAGAAAATAGTCTAGCGGTGTTAAATCGCAAGATCTTGGAGGCCAATTCACAGGTCCAAAACGTGAAATTAGGCGGTCACCAAACGTATCTTTCAATAAATCGATTGTGGCACGAGCTGTGTGACATGTTGCGCCGTCTCGTTGGAACCACAGCTCCTGGACATCATGATTATTCAATTCAGGAATGGAAAGTTAGTAATCATGGCTCTATACTGATCACTATTAACTGTGACGTTGTGGCCTTCATCATTTTTGAAGAAGTACGGAACCAATGATTCCACCAGCCCATAAAGCGCCCCAAACAGTTTTTCTGGATGTAATGGTGTTTCGACATACACTTGCGGATTAGCTTCACTCCAAATGCGGCAGTTTTGTTTGTTGACGTAGCCATTCAACCAGAAGTGCGCTTCATCGCAAAACAAAATTCGCTTATGAAAATCGGTAACAACGGCAATCTCGTTTTGGGCCCATTCGACGAATCTACGCCTTGCTTGATCATATTTAAAATGTAATGCCACAAGATTCTTTCGAATAAAAAAAAATTCATGTCAATCGAATAATACATCGTTGTTTTATTGCAATTTAAAGTTCTATACCTCTAAAAAAACACCCTACATAAACAATTGTCTAGTTTTTCTAAAATGGAAATAAAAAAAAGACTCGTACATGTAAAAAAAATAAGCCAGGCCGTATCGACGCACTGATAGGAGGCCAATGGTTATTACAGATTCTAAAAATGACGCATTTAAGATTAATTCATCAATGAATGAATGATTGGTTAAAAACTAAGAATACATATTTTTATTGTAGATAGAACAAAAAAATGTTTTAAAAAAACTAAAGCACGCTTTTATGGTTAATCGAACTAAAAAGTAAAAAAAAAAATTCTTAACGTAAGAATAAAATATTTAACGAGAAAATTAATGTCATTCGGGTAAAAGCGTGAGGGGTGCTTACATGTTTACACTAACTCAACACTTCGACATAGAACTAATAAGAAATTTTGGCAATTACTATAGAGCACCCCACGATTTTACCTCAATGACATAAATTTTCTAGTTAATCATTTTATTCTTATATTAAGAACTATTTTATTTTTTTTTTACTTTTTGTTCGATTAACCATTAAAGCGTGTTTCTTAGTTTTTTTAACCTATAATTTTTTCGTTCCACTCGATATCACACCTTTCATAACGTTTTGAGTAAATTACTCCAACGAAACGTGGTTTGTGATCTAATGTTCTATGGTGACTTCTTCCTCATGCTGCCTACTATCACTCCTTTAATTTATTAGTCATATTCGGCTACACCCTGTATAAAATGGTTGATCCATGGTAGACGTATTTATTATGTACCTTATTTTGCTTTCGAGTCCTATAAAAAGAAATTCAAACACAAATAAAATCATAATAAAATATTAACTAAGCAAAATGCATGTTTTTCGTCAACAAAACACTTTTAATAGAAAATTTTCTTAATTTTCAGGGTTAAAAATATCTCTACCAGGAAATTAAACTCTCCATTATTGTGACAAGACGCATTTTATTGTTGACAGTAGCTAATTTAAAACCTCAACTTTTAAACGTAAACATATGAAGATTAGTTTACATTTCAGTCGACTTGAAGGAAAATGCTAAAATATTTTCGGTCTTCTGAAAACTGTTGTTTCATTTGGCAGTTAAAATATTTCTTATAATCAGAGTTTAAAATGTAGTAAGTAAATTAGTTTTCTTATATCAGAAAACAATGTGTACTGAGAAATCAAACTTTTTTTTGAAGGGGAGATAGTTTAGATGCATGTAAAAATGTCTTGATTACACAAGATAAAAAGTGAGAAAGAATGTCGTGCGTGCAAGAGAGTCAGAGATAGAGACAAATAATTGATATGCTTTAATTTATATTAATACTCGTGTATGCATAGATGTAATAATTCCCATTAATTTAATTTTTAATGGCATTTGATTTATCTATGCTCCATTCCATCAGGACACGTGTTTGATTAATAACCTAGCCACCCCGCCTAATGAGAATGAATATCTTGAACTACATCCATCCCCAAATCATGGGATTTCCTTTTGGGTATAAATATCGAGATTTCTGGAATTCGCTCTCTTTTATGTCTTTATCTTTAACCATGTAGTCGACTGCAGCGCGTTGTGTGTTCGTTGTCTTTGTTCTGAGTGGTATCGTACATGCTTTGTTTTTAATATGCCTATATGTTTCATGATGTACAATAAAATGGATTAACTTTCAAGACTGCTTCGTCAATCCCATCAGTATGTAACATCACCCAAAACAGAAACTGCATCTAATATACAGTAATCACTCACCACCGGCCACGCCCTATCCTTTCGTTCGTTACAGTACCATCCACTCGGCACGACATTATAATTATTACCACTCTCCAGAAATATTGTAGAAATATTTCATATACATGTATGTATGTGTGTATGTATGTATATAGGTATGTATGTATAAAAGAGAATAATATCTTATTTTTTAATTCTCTATTTGTACAATGTAAGTATGAGTATGAATAAAAGGCAGTATAAAAAATTAACTAAATTTGAGAGAGATCTTCACTTTTTTATTGTTGTTTTAATTTTATTATATTTAACATCATTAAGATTAAGTAAAGAACTAGCAATGGACCCTGTCATTTTAAATAAACATAACATTCCGCGGGAAAGTGTCATCTATGTCTCTTAACGATGATTTAAAAATACAAAGACATCACTAGTAATCTTAAAACATATACAAAGTGCCTTCATGGAACGTAGCTGTGTAGAAGAGATATTTTTCCTAAAAATTTCATTTTCATTTCTGAATATCAATGTTTTTCTCTCTTTTCGAAATTCATATTTTTTTTTATTTTGAGTGCAAAGTATAAGTAGAACGGAATTACATTTTCCCCGCGATTTAAGTTTTTCAACCTAGAGTCCGATTTTATATTATTAAATTTTCCCCAGAGTTCCATCTTTGTTATTCCTTACGTATATAAAATTAAAAATATAAAATAAAAATCGTATTAAAAATTAACGTTTTAGAGAAAATTATTTGTATATTTTCATTTAGTATTATGAAATTTTTATTTCAGCTCCCTTTTTATTAAAAAAAAAGTAATGTATTTAATGTAATGTGCTTTTATATATATACTCTCTTTAAACTTTTCTCCTCTAAATGAATTAGATTGCTAATAAATAACTTATTGTAAGATTTATTTCAATTATTCATGATTATTAAAATTTATTTGAAATGAATACTTCAATGAAAGAAAAAGTTTGAAGAGCTTTATATTTAATAAAGTATAGACTATAACCGGGGTGGTGAACCTTTTTGGATCAACGTGCCATTTTTTCTTTAAGAAATGTTTAAGGAGTTATAGACGTGCCACCAAATAACTTTGACTTGGGATTATTGAGAAAATGATAAAAATTAAATACTAACAACTTAAAACTCTTTAAGTACAACAAAAAAGTACATTGTGCACAGTATAGTAGTAATTTTTTTATTTATACGTGTAATTGAAATTAAAGTAACATTATTGTGAGTTCTGTTGTGATAGATTAGATGACAAATAAATTGTATTAGGATAGTAAGATGTTACTTTTACCAGAATGCAAGCTTAAATGGAGCCATCTTCCAAACGGCTTCTAAATGAATCTTTAATATTATTCATCTCTGAAAATAAGGACTCATAGGTATAAGTAGATAAAAATATGGTTAAAATAGCATGAGCCAGTTTTCTCAAACAGTTAAATGTATCTAGAATAGAATTCCATGTTTCTCTCCAAAATTTCATTACAAGCATTTTTACTTATATTGCAAATCCATATTAAAATAGACTAGAAATCAATCAGATTTGCACTTCGATTTTTTTCAATTTACAACCAATAGAATTGGGACAAATCCAGTTTATTAAATGAAGTCACATCAAGATACATAAAAAAACTTGAGCGTTTCCGATAATTCTTTGAACTGAGAAAATCTCGCTGAAAACTGCGATTGATCACTCACGTTTCTCGTAATACTTCATATTGAACTTAGTTTTTTTTAATTAAAATGCAAACCATTTTGATCGGTGGCGTGCCCAAAATATCGTGTCGCGTGCCATCAATGGCACGCGTGCCACTGGTTCCCCATCCCTGGACTATAATAATAATTGTTAAATCCATATACACCGAAGAGCCAAAACATTATGAACACATTACACCACTTTCTGCTTACAAAACAGCTGCAACTCGCCTTTGTATAGATACCAGAAAAGTTCTCGTTAGATGACTGGTGACACAGGTTGTACCAATTGTCTAACTAGTGGTCACATAATGACGAGATATTCCGACATAGAGATGTTTTATCTCTGCGCTGCCTTTCTATTACAGCACATTTGGGTTTTATCAGATTAAGATCCACCTAGTATAAGATGGCTAAGATATTAACTGAAATTCATCTTAGTTGCTCTTCGAACCCTTATAACACAATTCTAGCCTTTTGACATGGGACAATGTTCTGCTGGAAGATTCAATTTCCAGTTTAGAAAACATGCACCATATAAGGGCACAATTGTAATAAACAATTATACTCGGAAAGTTTACCTGGACGAAGGTACCCAGAGTCACCCATGAAAACGTTCTCCAAAGAATAATAACGCCATCACCAGTCTGTGTACATGGAGGGAGCAACTGTTCAATTCTGGAAGACAGCTCACCCTGACACGACCATCGACGTGATGAACGAGAAATCGTGATTTATCCAACCAGGAAACGTTCTGCCACTTATTTATTGTCGTCTCAAAATTTCTGAGGAAATTTTTGATTTAGTTTGCAATGACGCTTGGTCAGTAGAAGCCGACAGGTGGGACGTTTGCTGCACAGTCCCATATCCAACAGTGTCCGTCGAACTCTGTGTTCCGAAACACTTGCACTTCGACCTGCATTGCGTTGGGCTTCCAGATGAGCCACTCTCTGGCTCCGATTTTGCTTTATCTAGCAGGACAGTCTCTGACGTCCTTTCTCTTAAATGGCACGTGGACGTCCAACTCGGTGACTACTTTTGTTTTCACCTAAAGGAAGGATTTGATCTGGGTACCTTCCGTTCCGAAAACGAGTATCTTAGCCACCACACCAAAACGATCGTCTTAGCGTGGAGGCTATTACTGGTTTATCTAGATATCACACCGCCACACACCATTATTTATCCACTTTGCATAAATACTAAAATTGCTCTCTTTCAAATTCTTTTAAACCCCAGCCACCTTTTCCCTCTCTCTAAAATATATGCACAAGAATGATAGCTTACCTTCGCCAGCAGCAGTTAAATACCATTTTATCTTAATCTCGTGGGTTCCACATGATCCAGACGAGTTCATTGAAAATTTTGGAGGTGTTCATAATGTTTTGGCTCGACCGTATATGCTTATACAGATACTTATATAGATTCCTAGAAGGAAAAAATTGGAAGCATGTCCTTGTAAATTAGACAGTAAAATGGATTTGAAATACAGTAATTGTCAAAGCTTTAATATTGTGTAAAAGTATTTGAAGTTACAATATATGAAATTAATAATTTACAGAACATGAACTATATAGAAATTTATGTGTAAGAGGGAAAAAAACATCAATTTTGTAAAGATACTTACAGTATTTTAACTGAGAAATTCTGAAATACACAGCAACTAATCCAAGGCTTCGAATATTTATTTCCAAGCTCTCACGTGCGACTTTCCTTGAGATCCAGAAGCAATTTTTCCCAACTCAATGTTTTGAGTTGAACATTGAAAAGAAAAAGTAGAAGCTCAAATCCAATTCATATCTAAACAAAGGAAAGAAATGAAAAATTCGAGATTATCCACCATTTCTACTCCCATTCCTCCGCAGAAACGGGAGAAATTTGCGAAAGAAAAAGAATTATATTTCCCTTTTCAAAACAAAATAAAACTTTTATTGCCTAGATCTCTTGTTCAAAGTCCAAAATTTTTTTCCCTTTTTGCAGATTTTCTTTTCTTTTATTCCTTAAAAAAAGAACGGAAAAAAAAACTTCATTGTCTTTTGTCAATACGGGTAGGTTCAATTACAAGTCAGAAATGGAGTTTGAAGCGAAATGTGTGACGAATCTATACGGAACTTTATCACTAACCTTCTGAGTCGAACTTTTTAGGGAAATTTAATTCCCTACCTATTTCCAATCAACTCCAAAAAGCGGACAGGATTCCTTGTTATGCAGATTAGATTCAGTATTTAAGTCAAACGAAATAGTAAAGTTAGAGCAGTAGGAGATAGAGATTGAAGCAGAAAGTTATCGTGGATGTAAATTGAAGATTTCTTGTTAGAGTTGAGTTAATATTAACGTCGCACTGTTCAGCTACACGAGGGCTTTTGGCGACGGACCACGTAATTTTGAACCATGGTCAAGTGACGTGGACGACACCTGAGCTGGCACCCCCTCTCCTAACTACCACACCAACGGGAGGACGTTTCAGCTCTCGACAGATTTAACGTGCATCGCTGCCCTACACGGCGGGTCTTTAGTGGTACTGGGATCGAACTCATGACATGCCTTCCATGGTTGGATACCTTAACCACTGGGCTACCGCAGCCCCTTCTTGTTAGAGATATTTAATCTCAAGAATTGAGATTCCGAGTGGTAAATATTGAATTGTGCTTAAAGTCTCATTAAAGTTTTAGGAGTGGGATTAAAGTTAAATGTTCAATAAGAACATTATTAAATATAATTCTGGGATCTCTTATCGTGGTAATTTCTGCGTGATCGTTATTTAATAAATTAATTAATTGGATCATTAATTAATTAAGTTAACTTAAAGGATATTACCTTTAAAACCTCATAATATTAGTAGTCGAATTTGTTAATAAGTCTTTGATTCTATTTGGATAAGATAACCAAATAAAGAAAGTTGTTTATAAAAATGGCTACTGGTTCTTACATGATTCCTATTTATTCTCGTTCTCAAAGTGAGGTCCTAGGAGACCTTCACAATGGCGCCCAACGTATAAATCCCGAGAATAGAGTCGGATCCAGTTTTAGAATCATTCCGGAACAATATTTTTCGGGGATTGAGAACATAGATGATTTTTTGGAGAATATTGATCATAATCTCGCTTATTATGAGATACCTGCACAATTAGCATGTGCTTACTTGAAGGGTCATCTCAAAGGACGGGCACTCGACTGGTTCGAAGTTCTAGGTTATAGAGTCATTGAAGATAAGACAACAGACTACGCGCACTTAAAACAGGCATTGTCGGAACAATTCCCCGTGGTCAGAAACAGGTCAGAACTAGAAACGCGATTTTATTCCTCATCACAAAGACGAGATCAACAGCCTTCGGACTTTATTTATGGATTGTTGAAAATTCATAAAGTCCTTAAACTAGAAATGTCGGAGGAAAAATTAATAGATCACGTCGTTAGACGATTAGAACCTCAAATTTGGGATTATGTCGAAGTTAGACATCCACGAAATACTGCCAATCTCCTACAAATCGTTGATAAATACGAAGAACGTTTTATGCATAGACAAATCAGAGGTTCGAGTGAGGGATTTAGAAGTTCAGGCCCTCATGAAGGCAATCGTTTTAATACCCGGCATAGACAGGAAAATTGGAGGGAAAACAGAAATAATGAGAGATACGCCAATAATAGCCGACCACAAAGGGAATTTAATCGATTCGAAAACCAAGGTTTCGCAAATCGCAGATTCGAGTGTAGACGCCAAGGTGGACAATCGGATCCACCATTCCACAGTCAAGGCGGTCGACAAAGTGGGTCGAGAAATAGTTCATTTCGAGGTCAAAATGAACGAAGTAGAAATTTAAACTTTTAAGCGATCGATGTGAATATGGGGGTAATCGATCGCGGGGTACGGAAAATCCTCCAGTTTGGGATCATCGGCCTATCAGAGTATCCTCTATAAGAATGACCCCAGTCGAATTACCGTATGTCCCTATTCTATTAAATGAAACCTTTATTACAGCACTATGGGACACGGGAGCGGAGAAATCTTTTATTTCGGAGGAGGTATACCGCAATTATTTTTCATACCGACCTCATCAAAAGACGAAAGACAGAGTCGTGACAGAACAGGGAGCCCCGTGCAGTCATTTGGGTAGAGTCGAGTTACAAATTAGAATCAGGGAATTTCAGAAACCCTGGGAATTCCATATACTTGATAACATGCAGTATCAGTGCATTTTAGGGATCGATTTTATGAAGGCGTCACTATTAACATTAGATTTTGATCAGAAATCCTTCATCATTCCCGATAATCTGATCAAACAAGTGCCTAAAGAGGAGAAACCCGTTGATATTGATCTCACAGAATCAAAACTTGATGACGAGCAACAGAGGCAATTAAAAGCCTTATTTAATAATTTTAAAGGGTTATTTTCCGATCAACCGGGATTAACGCATCTTGTATATCATGAGATAGATACTGGAGACAAGGGACCGGTAGTGTCGAGACCATACAGGTACGACCGGGTCAAACAAGGCATTATTGATTATCACATAGATAAGATGTTACGGGATGGTACAATTTGTCCTATTAATTCGCCCTATGCATCTCCAGTCGTTCTAACACGAAAGAAAAATGACCTTCCTCCAGATTCTCCCGAGGCGTATCGTTTCGCGATCGATTATCGGAAACTAAATGGAATTACCAAATATCATCGATATCCATTACCGCTGATTGATGACTTACTCACCAATATTCCTCACACCAACGTCATGTCCACTCTAGATCTCAGAAGTGGCTATTTTCAGTTGGCGATTAGTCCAAGGGACATAGAAAAAACAGCGTTTATCACTCGCAATGGCACTTTTGCATTCCTACGCATGCCTTTTGGTCTTTCTGGGGCGGCGCCTAATTTCCAACGGGCTATTGATATAATTCTCAAACCTGTTATTGGGCGTTTCGTGTTAGTGTACATGGACGATGTTATTATAACATCTCCATCGTTTAAAGACCATCTCGATCATTTAACTCAGGTTTTTACCTTATTGCGAGACGCAGGGCTAACGTTAAATACGGAAAAATGTCACTTCGCCCGTGACAAACTCAAATATTTAGGCCTGATTATTAGTAAAGAAGGAATCGAAACTGACAATAAGAAAATTCGGGCAATTATACGGAAATGAAACCTCCCAAAAATAATCGAGAAGTGTCAAAATTTTTAGGGATGACGGGTTGGTACCAAAAATTTATTCCGCGATACGCAGATATATGCGAACCATTGTACCAATTAAAAAAAAAGGGGGCGAAGTTTAACTGGTCGGGAGAAGCACAGGATTCTTTTGATCAGATCAAACGCACACTAACGGAGGCACCGATTTTGCAATTACCAAATTTTTCTGAACAGTTCAATTTATTCACTGATGCTAGTGGGGTCGGAATTGGTGCTGTGCTTCAACAAAATCAAAAACCTATTGCTTTCGCGTCTCGAACCCTTAATAAAGCAGAACGTAATTATACGGTTACCGAAAGAGAATGTTTGGCGGTGATATGGGCTCTAAATAAGTTTAAAACTTATTTTGGACCCCTACCTGTGAAAGTGATCACAGATCACGCAGCGTTAACAAAGTTAACCAATGGTAAGAATTTATCAAGTAGGATGATCCTATGGGCGTTGAAATTGTCAGAGTTTAACATAGAATGGGAGCACAGACCTGGTGTTCAAAACGTGGTCGCAGATTTTTTATCGAGAAATCCAGTAGACAGTGTCGAGGGGTCACAAATTTCGTGCGCAGCTCTTAGAGCCCTCGCAATAAATTCCCGTGAACAATTTATTAAGGAACAAAGGGAAGATCCTGAATTAGGACATATTTATCAATACTTAGAAAACCCTGATGACGGTTCTGTTAATGCGACGGTATGCGAGAGTTGGTCCCAGGACTTCAAATTAATAAATGGTCTCCTCTTTTATGCGAAGTATTTTTCTAATCTGGGAGAACTAAGAGTTTATATTCCTGGTTCTCTTCGAAAAGATATAATGAAAGAATTTCATGATCTACCACTGGCAGGACATCTCGGAAAGAGGAAGACATATCTTAAACTTCGTGACACGTGCTATTTTCCATTTAGGAGAAAATATATATTTGAATATGTTTCAACCTGTGACCGGTGTCAAAAGTTTAATTATAAAAACGCGCTACCAGCTGGTCGTTTAATGCCTATAGTTTCGAAATATCCAAATGAAATTGTAACGCTAGACTTATTAGGCCCCTACCCCGCATCCCGACCCGAGAGATATAAATTCATATTACTTATATCTGACCACTTCACTAAGTGGTGTGAGCTGATTCCTCTTCGTAAAGCTTCAGCCCAGGCAATAGCTAATGCTTTTTTTTGATAAATATATAGCGCGTTACGGAGCTCCGATTTCTTTGATAAGTGATAACGGTCCCCAATTTATTTCTGACGTGTTTGAACATCTCAGTCACAGGTTGGACATCAAACATATGAAAACGGTAACGTACCGACCACAGGCTAATCTCACGGAGAGAGTGAATAGAAATTTAGTTCAAATGATAGCTTCTTTTGTTGAAGAAAATCATGAAAACTGGGACCAATTTCTACACGAGTTCGCTTTCGCATTACGCACGGCGGTAAATGAGACGACAAATAAAACTCCGGCTGAGTTGTTTTTGGGAAGGAAAATCATAACTCCGTTTAGCAAGCTCATAAATGTTACAGAGGATACGAAATATGTTGGTAGGAACATCGAAAGATTATTCGATGAGGCAAGACGAAATATGCAAAAAAAGCATAAGTCTTGGGAAAAATATTACAATCTCAGAAAGAGGGATGTCCACATCAAAGTGAAGGATTTAGTTTTACTTCAAACACATTTCTTAAGTGCTGCGGTTAGAAAACAGGTTGGAAAATTTATGCCTAAGTTTGAAGGTCCCTATAAAGTTTTGGAAATAAAATGAAATAATTTAGTTATTTGGAAAAACGGAAGCAATATAACTGTTAATATTGATCAGGTTCGAGTGTAGAGTCAGACACGAGTGTAGAGTCAGTCAGACACGATTAGTTCGGATAGTCCGGTAGAAACTCTGTATGACGAACAAGAAGTTAGTCATGGGTCGAATAGATCAAATCAAGGGCAGTTTAAAGAGCATAGGAAAACCTCTAGTCAGGAAAGTGAGGGGTGTAGATCACGGCAGGGTAACACCACACGGGAGATCCCCAGAAATAAACGTAAAATTAATAGTACTGCGTCGAAGGACCAAGCTTTAAAACGATCCAAGATATATAGGAAGAGATCACGGCAAGGGTCTGAACATCAAGACCGGAAAAGACGCGCTCCTGAGCAAAGGCAGGGAGTCAAGAGGTCGATCCCTTCCTCGGTCTCGTCCAGGAATTATAAATTTCAAAAACATAGTACCTCTTCACCAGGAGTAGAGTCCATTGCAGGTCCATCAAGGTTGACTGATCGCAGGACTACTACGACTACAGGCGAATCCCGAATGGAAGTTAGTGGACGTGATAACCAGACCCGTCAGACCAGAGCGACAACGAGAGGACGCAACAAACAAGCGGAGAAACCAATCCGGTCGAATCAAGCCACTACAAGGAGACCTTGCCCATACTATCTACGGAGCCGTATACAAGAAAAAGACGGAATTCCTGAGGAGCTGAGCAACATCGAAATCAACGGCATACCTCACAGCACATTGCGAAGAAGAAGCCTCAGTATGGAAGCATTGGATGGAGATCCAGTGCATAGGATTTAACAGACAAAATCCAGGTTGTATTGTTTCTTTATCTTCGCGATACGAACAAGTGAAGAATTTTTGCAATTAAAGCAAGTCACGGACGGACTCTAAGATTAAGAAGACTGACAAAAGTGGACACTGCATTGTGTGTGTTTTTTTTTCTATACCAGAAAAAAACGGCTTTTGTGTTACTTTTTGTATTTTGGAGAAAACATCTGTAAATTTTGCATTTGTTTACTTCGATGTATGACTTCACTAAGATGCGACAATTCATTTGGTTGTTTGTGTTATTTGTTTATTACAAAATGATTATTATTATATGCTATGTGTGTTTATATGTATGTTTTGTTTCACATCTGGTGCCTTGGAGCGCGGCGAAGTTAGATAGGATTAACCATTAACACTAACTAGCGCATCAAGTTTTTCGAATGGGAAGGCAAAGGAACCAGATATTTATTGTATATGACATTCATGTAACAAATGTATAACTTCATGTCTGCTTTTACCTACTTCTCAAATGGATATCAATTTTTCAGGGTAGCTGACCCTGAAGTCTTCGATGTTCCAGTGCCACAGAAGATTGTATTTCTTTTTTGTATAGTACCTAAGTAAACTCTATGGGGCTGGTTTTTTACCACCACTAGGGTGGTTTTTCCCACGCCTCCTTCGCCGAATGGATAGAGTGCAGGGATTAATTTAAACTTGTGAAGTATTATGAGGTTTGGCAATTAAGTATATACATCGTAATTTTGTCCTGTTTCATTAAGGAAGAAGTTTCAGTAATATATAGTTAGAAGTTAAAATCGTCGGAACTGTAAGACAAAGATAGGAACTACGTAACTTATTTTCAGGACGTATGTGCCCTTCGAATAAATCCCGTTTTCTTTTTGGAGGGGATTGTGACGAATCTATACGGAACTTTATCACTAACCTTCTGAGTCGACCTTTTTAGGGAAATTGAATTCCCTACCTATTTCCAATCAACTCCAAAAAGCGGACAGGATTCCTTGTTATGCAGATTAGATTCAGTATTTAAGTCAAACGAAATAGTAAAGTTAGAGCAGTAGGAGATAGAGATTGAAGCAGAAAGTTATCGTGGATGTAAATTGAAGATTTCTTGTTAGATATATTTAATCTCAAGAATTGAGATTCCGAGTGGTAAATATTGAATTGTGTTTAAAGTCTCATTAAAGTTTTAGGAGTGAGATTAAAGTTAAATGTTCAATAAGAACATTATTAAATATAATTCTGGGATCTCTTATCGTGGTAATTTCTGCGTGATCGTTATTTAATAAATTAATTAATTGGATCATTAATTAATTAAGTTAACTTAAAGGATATTACCTTTAAAACCTCATAATATTAGTAGTCGAATTTGTTAATAAGTCTTTGATTCTATTTGGATAAGATAACCAAATAAAGAAAGTTGTTTATAAAAATGGCTACTGGTTCTTACATGACTCCTATTTATTCTCGTTCTCAAAGTGAGGTCCTAGGAGACCTTCACAAATGTAGACAAGAAGCAAAAAAACTTATTTAGATCTGTATCGAGATATCGAAATATGGGGATGAACATCAAAAATCTAGAGCCTTTATGGAAGGATTTTATTATTATACCTGAAATAAAAACACATGGGGGGGGGAAAAAAGAATCCTAATGTTATGGATAAGCCGAGATTCATATGTCCGCAGTTAGCTTAAGCTGTATGTTTCGTGAATATATATTTGTTATTGCAGACAATAGTATTCAATAAATTTCTCGCAAAAAGTATAGTAATTTTTTTATGATAAAACTTTTGAAAAGTTCTGCATAAATAATTAGTAGTATTAAAGTTTCATTATCAGTGACTTCATAAAGTAAACACTGTAAACAATTATCCATTTTTCTTATGAAAAATGTTTTTTACAAAAGTTTTTCATAATATTATATTATATATAAATTATTTTAAATAGAATTAATTTTGCTCATAAATTCCGCAGAGCTTAATGAAAATCTTACATTTTTAGTTGAGTCTTGAATTTCCCATGAATCCTTACTAATATTATAAACGCGAAAGTTTGTATGGAGATGTTTGTTATTCTTTCACGAAAAAACAACTGAATGGATTTTAATGAAACTTTACAATAATATAGCTTATACATCAGAATAAGTCATAGGCTATGTTCGTGCACTATTTCTCTACATATATTTTAAAATCTCTAAAAGATTACGCCACACATTAAATGGCTAGGACTAAGATAAAAAAAAACTTTATTTGATCATTCTCCATACGCACTTATTCTTCCTCTGGTTACACATACACTGCACACTACACACACTAGATCCCTCTCGCGACAAATATTCACTTGTTGTTGTGGGCGTCACAAGAATTATTTGTTCAACACTGAACATCCACCCCCAGGTTGAATGACACATTCAACAATTTTCAAATAACACAATAATACACAAAACCAGCAATACACACAATACCAACCCAATAATACACAACACAGAAAACACTAATACTCAATAAAAGTAATATTGTTCAATACACAAAAGGTAAAGTACTCAAACACACAAAATTGAATTGAAAAAATACACAAATTTGAAACTTCCACATACATTATTCACTTGAAAAGGGTCGAATACAAAGTTTATTTATAGGACGTTTAAAATTCCATTTCTTTCGATTTTGAAGTGTACTCAAATAATTATTTGACCAACGTTTCCAAATATGTTGCATGATTTTTGTTTGTTTTTGCCACACTTTTAACCTGTTATCATACACTCCAGTTAAACTTGGCTTTACAATGGCTGTATTGGGACGACCAACTAGGAAATGACCAGGGGTCAAAGTGTCATATATCCCACTCAACACGTTCTTCACACAAAAATTACACAAATTACTCTCGCAATTACTAACAATTTCTCTACGTCTTTTAACTCTAATTATGTGCCAACAGAATTGGTTGCATTGTCTGAAAATACATGCTTTGATTTTCCTCGTCTACTAAAAAATCACTTTTAAGAGCTGCAATGAAGGCCTTACTAGGAAAATGTAACTATTACTAGGTGACACGCCTTTGTCACCATCCACACGAAAATGCACACACATAGATTTTATTTAAGACTCCTTTTCTTTAATTAGGATATTTAATCCAGAAATTTCACAAAAATCAATTTCCACTTTGCTTAAAGGAAAACTCTGAGAAATTATCTCGGCTGGCAATTGACCCATAATTTATGAACAAGTAACGGGTTTTGCCTTAAAAACGCTGTACTAAAAAAACACATAAGTAAATATAAAATCAGTACATTCACATAAAAGGTATCACTAAAGGTTATCTTAAAAATGTTGAATAATAAGGAAAATACTGTTTACATACAAAGAAATACTCATAGGAAAATTCTCCAAAGCTAATTAAGTAGTATAGAAAAGAATTAAGATTTATGATATATACAAACAATGATCCTTAACTTTTCCTCACTCTTTATATTCATATAGCACATAAGTGAAGAACCCAAAATTATTTTACACAATAACATATTAAACTTCACAAATAGCATTACTAAATTAGTTCTAAGAGTACACATGTAAACACTAAATACGTATATAAATTCCATAATAGACAGTTTCTTAGCAAATTATGAAAACTCCACTTTTAAATGAATATATTAAAGTTAACATATACGCATATACAACGTTAATTAAAAAAATATAATAATAAGGATACATTCTATGTATTGTCCAAGTCCAATCCACAAGGATTAATCACTATCTCCTGGGCTCCTCCTCAAGAGTGTTTACTTGGGGGGGGGAGTCAAATGTCCATTTCCGCTCCTGTTTTAACTGGTGGTTTTAAAGAGGGGACATTCAGCGTTGTTTCTCTCTTTTAGTTCTCCATGTACTCTTAAGAGCCCCGGTCATTTTTGAGAACGGATCCGATTTCACCTCTTAACGTTTCTCCAGCCGGCGTCCACCGAAGGGGAAAGGGGGAGTCTCTCCCTTGCAAATTTTCTCCCCATTTCTTCCCGTCCTACAACGCGGGGTTCACGATTTTTCCCTCATAACACAAATCACCATGAATAGTCACTTTCGGTTTGGCTAGCTGTTTAAAAACACTATTTCGAAGTTTTGAAGAGTCTATGTCACTCATTCTAGACTAAAGTCTAACCTTTTTTCGCATTGTTGGTCACCTTATAACACCAGATCGTTGGATATTATGCAGTTTCCGAGTAGATTTTTCTACTCCTCTCTGAACTTGTGAATATTTACGCCAATGATGTTGCCCAAATATAACGTTGCTTGAGGCTTTTAAATTCGGCTTAAACCACACACTTTATGTTTTACTTCTTCAATTTCATCATCACCTAAATTCACTGGCTCTTTACTAAGTATCACTGGATTAATATCCTTTTTAGCTGTCTCCTTTATCACATCGACTGATAATTCTTCTTTTTCTTCACACATCTCATCGGCAGAAATTAACAGTACTCTAGGTAAACCTTTTTCTTCCTTAACAGTGTCAGGTTGTGCTAAAGCATATGGATCCACACTAAGCGTTTTGGTTCGTTCACTTTCAAGAGGAAGAACCCTCTCGGTTACTTGAGTTACCTCCATGTATTAATCTGACTTTTCCTATCCCATTTCTTCTTTCAATACCCTTCTTTCACATGCACTAGCGTCAAACACTATTCGCTGTTTCGTTGTGAGAGATTAGTTATTTATTTTCACTTGGTGAGGAAAATAAATCACTGGGTCATTCGTTGAAATAAAAGGATTTGTTACCTTCTCAATTATTCCCTCATCCAAATAATTCCTGAAAACCTTACAATACTCAGAATACAACACCTTATCACTTTGCATTTTTCTTATAGAACTTCCGAGTCGTCTTTTCTCTAAATTAAGATTATCACTCAACTCATCACTATTTCTTTTCCACGGGAGTTCTACCTCATATCTATCATTTTTAAAATGTACACTCTGCTCAAACATTTCTAAGCTAACGTGCTCCTCACTATTACAATTCTCGTTTTTGACACCAATCGATTTTATCACCCTAAAAGACTTTAATATTGTATTTAAATTGCAATCTCTAATTAATCCACAATGAATATTATTACCCCTCACCTCACCTACACTTCCGCTAACGACATATCCGAAAACCGTAATCTGTAAAAGTAGTCGAGAATCTCCACAATAAATTTGGCCTGGTCTCAGTAATTCGTAAAATATTCCCGCCCCTAACAACACATCAATTTTACCAGGAATATTAAATTTTTAATCCGCTAGTTTAATTTCGTTTGGCATATCTAATGAAACATTTATTACTTGAGACGGAGTCAAATCAGTTATCTTTTTTACAACTAATAAATTTAGCTCCTTTTTGAAACTTAAATCAACATTAAATATAGAGGTCGTAACCCTTCCATTTATTGTCATTGTTGACTCATTTTGTGACAAATCTATACGGAACTTTATCACTAACCTTCAGAGTCGTCTTTTTTAGGGAAATTTAATTCCCTACCTATTTCCAATCAGCTCCAAAAAGAGGACAGGATTCCTTGTTATATATATGCAGATTAGATAAAGTATTTAAGTCAAACGGAATAGTAAAGTTAAAGCAGTAGGAGAGAAAGATTGAAGCAGAAAGTGATAATAGTGAAGTTAAATTTATAATTGAAGATTTCTTGTTGGATAATTTAATCTCAAGAAGACTTGAGATTCAGTGTGGTAAATATTAATTTATATTTGAAGTCTCACTAAAGATTTATATTAGGAGCGAGATTAAAGTTAAATGTTCAATAAGAACATTATAGAATATAATTCTGGGATCTCTTATCGTGGTAATCTCTGCGTGATCGATATTCTAATTGTTAATTAATTGGATCATTAAATATTTAAGTTAATTTAAAGGAAATACCCTTGTTTAAACCTCATATAGCTATTTCTTTATATATTTGTTATTAAAAGTCTTTGATTCTATTTGGGAAAGATTACCAAATAAAGAAAGTTATTTATAAAAATGGCTACTGGTTCTTATCTGACTCCTACTTATTCTCGTTCTCAAAGTGAGGTCCAAGGGGACCTTCACAATTATTTAAACAAGATACTAACAAATTAATTTTCTCATTCTTCAATTGTAATCTATCCGCACAATCTTTAGTATTAAAATTTGATTGACTCCCCACATCTAAAAGCCCCCTTACTTGGTACAAGGCACCAAATCTATCTCTAATGAGACATTGAATGTGTGACGAAGCCGGTCGCTTTCACCTAATTGTTAAGATTGGGGCGACAGACGTGGAGAAAATTCCAGACATTTCCCTAATTGCTGGGAAAGAATTTCGCAACTGGGTGGTCAAAGATTCGGACCCTCTTTTCCCAGGCTGTCCCGACCATCAAAAAGAGACGCTGTAACATTGTGCTTTCGTTTTCCAACGATTCGGTGACGACAGCGCGTCTGAAAACTTACAATGTGCACCGAGCCATCGGCGCCCAACGGTCAAGAGATCAAATGGGTCGAAACCGACATGGGTGGCCTGAGAACAAGAGATCAAAGAAGGAATTAGGAGGCGAGAGAAGGTAGGAGACGAGAGACATATAAAGAGAGCGAGAGAGTACGAAGGGAATGGATTTGAGTGAGCCGTTTTTGGAGGCCCCTCTAGTGAGAGAATTGATCAGGGAGCTGGTGAGGTCCCTTCAGCGATAGAAAAAAGGATTGTGATTCCGCGAAGTACGGCGGATTCTGAACCGGAGAAAATTTACGTGAGAGGACCGGATTGGAGGCCCCTCTAGCTAAAGACTGGTGATACATCTATACCTGAGTCCGCGAAGTAAGGCGGATTTTGGAACGGGGGAAATTGCAGAGGAGCACGGTGGATTTGGAGCCAGCGAACTCACCCAGACTCGGTGTGGATTTACCGAGAGTGAACCCTCTCTTTTTACGTATACTATGTATAGGACTTTCCTCTAGAGTGTCAATTTAGGACATTATTTTATGCGAGAGATATGAGACATTGCAGCGAAAGAGATTCGAAATCTGTGGACTCTTTTGTTAATTACTTGTCATAGAATTTATTTTTTTTTTGATGATTTTCTTACTGAGAAATAAATAGTTTATCCCAGAGCTATGTGAAGTTAGTACAGCTATACTATTTATGTATCTGGTGACAGCAGGTTGCATTTAAATGGAATAAATGCTGGAATTTACGCCTGAATAATAAAAAGGATTATCTTTTAAATCGAATGAGACAGACCTTTTTGTGTGTGTGTGCGATATACGAGAAAAATTGTCACAGTCAAGAGTGTGAACTGTTTATACCAACGGAGTTAAAGGTTCGCCGAAGGAAAAAAGGGTGCAGCTGTGAAGGGGAAGTGCTTCAAACGAAAAGGGAAGAAGAGAAGGAAAGGCGCAGCATCCCCCGTCGTGCGAGAGGGTCCTTTTCTTTGAGATTATGCTCGGAACAGAGTAGCTATTTATTTATTTGTTAGCTTAGTATTGTTTGGAAATCTAAGTGAATTTTGTGCTCATGCTAATGAATTTTGTTTGTCAAGAGTCTAAAAGAGATGTTTTGGTATGAGAGTGTGTTTTTTTTTCTTATGTTAGTTTTACTTACGGGTTCAGAATCATAGCATTGTGTTTTTATTTTATGATATTGAGAGATGCGTACGGTTGTAGTGTAAAGTACATATTGTCAATTTTTGCATAGTTACTTTAGAGTTTTTTAGCAATGCCAATAGGATTATACTGTTTTGGTATATGTGTGATTTCTTCATTTATTGTAGTATTCTTGTTTAGTTGTTTATTGTGTATTTTTGCATGATACCTTTCCTTTTAAGATTAAGAAAGGGTGACTTGTTAGATGTAGCAAGGGAATTAGGGATGAAAGTCAACGGTGTTCTAAGAAAAGTAGAAATTAAGGATTTAATTTTACAAAGTGAGAATAATGATATGGAAAAAATTAAAGCGGTGATGGAGGGAGTTTCAGAGGAAAATAAAGAAAGGGAGGAAAAAGAACGGGAAATACTAATCAGGGATCAAGGGTTTGAGGAGCGAAAACAAATTAGGGAATATGAGCTGGAGCAGTTAAGATTGTCTAACGCCACTGATACGGTTAGTGTATTGTCTGCCGACTTAGAAGGGCAAGGGGTAAATAGACGTGTTAATTTAAAAGCAATTTCAAATCTTCAGCAATAGCCCGCAATTCATCTTTTTAAATTTACCTAAACTCATTTTCACAAAGTAAAGTTATCTCAATCACCAATGAAACAAATTAATCACAAATTAATTATCCCAACCACAAATTAAACATATATAAAGCACAAAATAATTATATCAACCACAAATTATACACCTATACATCACAAAATAACTATTTCAATCTCAAATTAAAGTTATTTCCACCACTTGTATAAACCACAAAATAAGAAAATCGATGGCTGATCTCTCGACAAGTGACAATATCAATTTTCTCTCCACTAAAAAGACGCTTCCTTTGTTTTCATTTGTGCTTTTTGCGTTCTTTATCTTCGGTCCCGGCCATTTTTGGCTCTGATGGCCCATGTTCGCGCACTAGTTCTCTACATATATTTTAAATACGCTCTTACTCTTACTCTGGTTACACATACACTGCACACTACACACACTAGCGCCCTCTTGCAACAAATATTCACTTGTTGTTGTTGGCATCACAAGAATTATTTTTTCAACACTGAACAGGCTATAATTTGTGAAGATATTGTGTGAAGTTTCCAAAATATAACGATAAATGCCAAGAAAGTAGGAAAAAATTCTGCCATCTGCAAAAAAGCCTGCGATAGCAGTTTCTATAATTTTTGTGTGCAGCAAAACTTTCCCTTTTGTTTTGTCTACACCATGCCTCAGTGCGCGCTCGCTTTTAATTTATTCCTTAGATCAGTGTAATCACTATTTTTCGTATTTCATAATAAAACTAGATTTCGAAGGGAGAGGTGGTGACAAGATTTTAACATAAAATAAATACAACAGAAAATAATATTAATGTATTACAATTCGAGATATAAATCATTTACACTATTTTAAGTGCACATCACACAAAATTTGTAACAATGTGTTACTTTCACTGAGCAGAAATCAGTTTAAGAAGGTGTTTTCAAAAATCGACTGATAAACGAGTTACGGGGAGTTATGAATAAATAAAAATCATTTTTATCAGCTATTACACTCATGTCCATAAATTAAGGATAATTCAGAATCACACAGAAATTGAACTCTAAAATAAAAATTTCACCTGTAGAATAATCACACACATCTTGAAGAAGAATATGCAAATTACAGGAAACCACCAGATGGCGCGGATAGAAAGTCACAATGACGAGAATGTAAGAGAGGGGTATATAAGGAATGGTGGCAAAGAAGTAAAATTGTTCACAAGCGCTTTAAAAGCCTTTCAATGCAAAAACCACATAATTATGACCCAAAGGAAGCATTTGGATGTTTTTTACGTGGTAGAATTATTGGACGACTGGACTTGGACGTACCCAGCTGGAAGTATCCGAGGACTTGGAATCGCCCAGAGTGTTATCTCCAGGCTTTGGCAACGATTCCAAGATGATGGTAATGTGAGTAGATGTTACAGCACCGGTCGCCCCCGAGTTACAACGCCTAATGAGGACCGGTATTTAGAAGTTACTGCCAAAAGAAACAGACGGAGCACAGCATCAGACCTGTCTCGTCAGCTCTCTTCAGCTACCGGTACGACAGTTCCAAGGCAGACCGTGTACAGACGCTTATGGCACATTGGTCTATATGCTCGTAGGCCTGTCAGATTTGTTCCACTTACCGAAACTCACTGTCGCCTGCGATTAACCTGGAGTAGAGAGCATGCATTGCGGACACCACAACAGTGGTCTTGTATGATGTTTTCCGACAAGTCCAGGTTTAGTTTGCAGTCTGATTCTCGCCGGACTTTAATGGGGAGAGCGCCAGGTACCCGTTACCACCAAGATAACACCATTGAACGACACCGTTACGATGGTGCAGGAGGGCTCGTTTGGAGAGGAATTATTCTTGGTTCCAGAACTGACCTGCATTCTCAGAGTGTAACGATGACACGCCACATCTATCGAGATGTCATTCTGTAACAACATGTACGTTTGTTTCGGGCATCATGGGTGCTGAATTTCTGTTTATGGATGACAACGCACGTCCTCACCGTGCAAACATTGTAGACAAATGCCTTCAATCGGAGGATATCACCCGTATGTATTGGCCAGCATACTCACCGGACTTGAATCCAATAGAGCACGTGTGGGATATGCTTGGCCGACGAATTACAGTCCGTCAACCCCCTCCCACCTGTCTACCGGAACTTCGGAGGGCATTGCTTGATGAGTGGTGTAATATTCCCCAAGATCAGATTGATAATTTGATACTCAGTATGCGTAGGCATTGTAAGGCCTGTATTGCATCGTCCGGGAGACATCCTCCGTATTAACGATCATACTAACCATGTTATACTGTTTTTTGTAAATAGGTTCTTTTTTGAAATTTGCTCCAGCGAGTAAAAATCGCAATTTTTATTAATTATGTCAAACATATAGCATCTGAACAAGCTTTTAAATATCGGAACTTAGATTAAATGAGATAGCAATGTAGGGTATTGTATGACAATTGATGTTAGTTGGTGGCAGTTGGTGGCAGGTAGAGAAAAATTAATATAGTTCGTGGTTCAAGTCTGAATGAGCTTTACGTGACGGAGACTAGAAGTTATAAGCGATCGAATATATGAAGATCAAGTTGCACAGCAGTGCATACAAAGACAAGATTAAGTATAGGACAAGATTGATCGTTTCTCCAAAATGCAAGAAGGTAGGATTAATTATTTAATATTAGAATCAGGGATTAGGTGGTTTACTTATTGATAGTGGTCTGAATTAGATTAAGTCGTATTATAAATAAATATATATATATATATTGTGTGTTGCGCATTTTTGCATCGTAGATTCTCTCCCATTAATTATTATAATTAATTTGTTAAAGGCTTAAGTTGAATATCTTAATAAAGTCATATTAAGATAATGGTGACTTTTCTAGTTCTTTCGTTAATCCTACACCTCTAGCTCACGCTGATACTACGAGAGATATTCTCCCAAAGGGGGGAACTTCACAAGACGGCAAATCTGAAAGTTAATGTCAGCCAACCTTCATCTATGTTTACTCTTGCTAATCTCCATGCAAGAAAACTCTTTTCTCACAAATATATAAAGACCCAACCTCTCAGTAATATTTATTCTTTTGTGCATAGAAATTTTTCAGCAGACAAAAGATTTGTAAAAATGAAATAATATCACAGTATTACACGTTAACAAATTCAAACTACAGCTCCGCCGGTGCTGTACCAATACCATAAGTGACGGAATTAGAGAGAAAATTGAATTTAACCTTAAAATCTCTCCTGAAATCTTTTGATGTCCTCCAAACTCTGGAGATATAGCTAGTCTTAGCAATAAGACTTTAAGGCGCTTTCTGTTTTTCTATTAAAAGCGAAGGACCAAAATTGTTTCATTTGGTTGATTGCTTGATTTTCAATTAGATTTCATTTTGCGTTCAATGATTTTATATGCTTCCTCTATTCCTGCTAAAAAAAAAACCTTTCTATACAATGTCAAATTCAGTTCATTTAATTTTTCAATACATCAACTGCGCGGATATTATCTTATAACTTCATTCCTTACCTTTTATATTTGAAATCAAAATCATGGGATATCTTCTTGCACAAAGATATCATTCTGTAATGCCCTGACTAACTTTATCCAGGTTCGATCATCTCACACAGTTGTAGTAAATTACGTCTTCATACACTACCTTTATATTCTCAATAAAATATTTTAACTGTCTTTAAGCCAGTGCTTCTCAAACTTTCAATACTTGCGACCCAATATTCAATAATAATTTTCATCGCACCCCCCTTCCATACAATAACAATGTATTGAATTCACTAATACTACACTTTAATGCTAAACCTACTATATACGACTGTAACCTCAAGTGCGAAAAAACGACTCGCTCAGCTCGTGCGTTATTTGACCCGGACGTATATATACGTCTTTCCAAAGTACGATCTTATCTGTGAACTGCTATCCATAAAAAATTATGACGAAAGCATTTAGAATGCAATAAAATGATCTTGACAATGTTTGCGAAGGGTTTACTTATTTCGAATGTAGAAACTTACTCTTTTACTTAGAATGGAGAAACCAGCAAGCAATGATTTGTGCTCATTGCTTGCTGGAGCAATTTTCTTAAATTAAACATAAAATGCATTGCGCAGTAATACCTATATTTATAAGTGTATATCAGGGTAAAAGAATGTAATTTATTTTTATAAGGTCAGAATTTTTTTTATTTGTTTACTTTCAGTAAATTGATAAAATTCTTTTAAGTAATCTTTTTTTTTTCGACTTTTCAATATGCTCGGTGCGACCTCATAGGGTTATCACGCCCCCTAGGGAGGCGCGCCCCACAGTTTGAGAAACACTGCTATAAGGGAATGTCCATACTCCGACTCTACCGATAGAATCAATTGCATACTTTAAATCTAATACAGATTCACAAAGGCTGTCCTGATGAGAGATACAACGAAAAGACAAGATATTACTGTCGATGGCTTGCGTTTGTAACTTTGTTGTTGTTTTTTTAAATATTTTCCTCTGAAATCTCTGCCCTATGCAGTACCGGCTATTTTGTTTCAAGGCAAGCGCCACTTTACTCCACATAATTCACAGCATTCTCAAACAAGTTTGAGTGTGTGTGATTGAGTGAATATCGCACTGTGTGTTCAGCAACACGAGGGCTTTTGGCCACGGACCTCGTCATTTTGAACCATGGTAGAGTGATGAGGACGACACCCGAGATGGAACCCTCCTCTCCTAACTACCACACCACACCAACGTTTAAGTTTGAGTTCTCGACAGGTTTAACGTGCATCGCTCACCTACACGGCGGGTTTTCAGGGGAACTAGGCTCGAACTCACGTCACGGCCACGAATCCGTGTTCTTGACCACTAGGCTGTTGCCGTCCAAGCAAGTTTAGAGTAATGGCTCTATGGTGCCATCTAAACCAAGTAATTCAGTGGTGCTTCCATCAGACCCGTAAATGTTAAGTTTAGTTTTATTTTCAAAGAGCACGGGATTCCAAAATGTAACATATGCTTATTTATCAATAATTTTTGATAGGAAACTGTATGAGCCTTTTTTCCTCAGACGCGGACCTTTTTAACAAGCTTTTATATAACTTGTATGTAACGTCTTGTATATAAGTCTCACTTGTATATAACGGAATCTTTGAACTCGATTTTTACCCACTTAAAAAAGGTCAGATTAATTCGAAATTTTGCACACTTGTCAAGGACCGATGACAATAAAATAATTTCATAATTTTGTTTCATTGTTCTGAACAGGATAATCAGAAGACAGGATAATCCAGATTTGGTGACTAATTCATTATACCATTTCCAGATTTGGCAACTAAAAGATTAAGATTAACTCTAAAAGCGAAAACGTTTTTTTTATTTTTTTATTTATTTATTTTTCTTTTTTTGCGTCAGCAATTTCTTATAATATGAGCAATTGTCCAATCTTTCTGAAAATGGAAATAAAAAAAACGACTCGTGCAAGCGAAAAGAATTATTTGTTCTAACTCAGGATGGACAAACTTTTTTCGATCGTGGGACTAAAATTTAAAAAAAAAAGTGTATAAATAAATGATAGTTAAAAAAAACCTAAAAATACATGTGCTTTTAATGTAGATCGAACTAAAAAATGAAAAACAAATTGCAGTTTAAAAAAACTAAAAATTTTTTCACTCAGACTTTTCTCCTATCAAAATGACTCAGTAAGTCAACTGATCTCAGTACTTGTCAGAACGTTTCAGGTGAAGTTTGAAGTGCAACAATATTGTTCGAAAGATCTTTAGACTATTTTGCGCAGCGCTTAAATGTTATATATATATATATATATATAGTTACAACTTTCTTAAAAATAAATATCTCTTGTTGATGTTTTGCGGATTCCAACTTCTTTTCCTAATTTGCTATTGGATCTCTCACTTTACAGCGTATTATTGTTCCATAGACATTCTACTGGGATAAATTCTAAATCTGTCACCAATATTTTTGAAAAGCTTACCTTCTTTTTATGACGAGAAATAATCAGTATTCTAACATGTTCACGATTACGATTACAAACCCTACATAATTTAAAATAAAATAATTTGCGAAATAAAAAAGCAAAGACAAACAAAACGATGTTTTTGAGCGACTCCAACGCATAGATTTTTTTAAGTGGCAAAAAATAAAGTTTTTTTTAACGATTTTTTTTTTAGCGTCTGATCATG
The DNA here is from genome assembly GCA_019973935.1 of Trichonephila clavipes. NCBI lineage: Eukaryota > Metazoa > Arthropoda > Arachnida > Araneae > Nephilidae > Trichonephila > Trichonephila clavipes. The sequence continues at coordinate 380,847 of BMAU01018087.1, read as the reverse complement.
TTTGAGTATTCTTATTGTCTGTATTTGCATTTTCATTTTTCAGAAAAGCTAACGAATAGTTAAACAATTAGTCAAATAAGATTATAGTATTCAGAAATAAATTTAGGTGAAATGAATAAATTTCGGAAATATTTCCTAATTATACTGCAGATAGTTGGCTTTTTCTACAAAATTCTGAAATATCCGATCATTTTTGAAGTACCGGTTGATTCAAAATAAGTGTGACCAATTTCAAAGCATCACAAATTTTTATTGAATTAAGTTATTTTCATAAAGTTTTCAATGTGGTTTCCTTTTACGTTGCACATTTTGCGTAAGCGCTTCGGCTAAGCCAAAAGGGCGTTTTGGCTATTTTGGGTGGTATTTTTCCAACTTCCTATTTAATTGCTTTTTGAAGCCGTTGGATTGTTCTATCGTAATATGTGTTTGATTGTTTTTTTAAATATTCGAATGAAAATAATAGCATGAACACAAAAAGGGGATGTTGGGGGTCATTTCTCACGAAGCACATCATTTATTTTTTAATTTTTTAGCCATTTTATAATTAACTTTGTATTATGATTTGGTGCAGAATCGTGGTGAAAAACAAAGTTTCTTGAGAGTAAAGATGTTTACTTTTTTTTTATCAAGTGTTTCAAAACTTTGTTCTTACAGTATTTAGCATCAATTTTAGCTTTTGGTTCAACAAAAATTGCTTTGTAAGGTCTTGAGAGGACATTCCCTCCCATACCATAACACCACACGGCCAACTTACTTTTTGCAAAACAGCTGCGTCTTTGTAACGTTTTTCTGCCTTTAATATATTGTATCTTCGTTTTGCGTGTTGTGAATGACAGATAAAACAGTGCTTCATCCGAAGTTATCCATATCTTTTGTACCTACCTTTGCATAACATTAAATACCGAGACCAAGAGCGCTTTCTTCGTTTTTCTACGGTCTTAGCTGACATTTGAAGACAGACTGATTTATTCATTTTTTTTATAGACAATTTTCCTTATCTGACGACAAATTGTGGATTGCGATACCAGTAGTTTCAATGCTAAAGTTCTTTGAGGCAGAGGATTTTCTGCACAATAAGTCTTTTCAGCTTCTTTTTTTTCTTTTTCTCCAAAGACTTCCTTTTGTTCACATTTTTTCGCTGGAGCTTCTGATTGTCAGCCATATTTTATTTCTTTTCGAAGTTTAGTTTATAATCCATTAGCAAAATGTCTTTTCTGATTTTTAAATGCTTTATTTATAACAGAATTTGAGCAAACATCCTTAAGAAGCTGTAAAATTTCGTTTCGGGTTTGAGGATTTAATTTCGGAGCCAAAATTTACTCCCACTAATAAAAATGGTTAGATTGGTTATTTAAATGTTTCATTTTTAAAATATAACTGGCGGCAAAGCGATAAAAATTTACCATTCACTATTACGTGTCATTAATATTGCTCACACTAATTTTGAATCAACCGGTAATTGCACATTTAAGCAAAAGTAGTAATTTTGCATAAAAAGTAAGGTGCATGACAGCTGTGTTTCCAAATATACGTGTAAAGATCTGTACATAATTTGGAAGGATATATGTATGGCAATACAGTTTTTTTTTTTAAATCCGAAAGTAATTTTTTATCCGGTAGTTGCACTCTCAATAAAATTTGCATTTGCTTTTTTTTTACTAACTCCTCGGTTAGATTGATATGTGAAATTTCCGTTTAATGTTTTGATACGTTTCGGGGATTTGCTTCTATAACATTTCGATATCAAATCGACAAAGCAAAAAGACTTCAATTGAATCGCAAGACTGATTTCTAATACGGAGAAATTCTGTTGGGAGTATCATGGGAATGCGGAGTTACCAAAACGTTTTTGAAATCGAAAAAAGTCCTGATTTTTTTTTATCATCGATTCAAAGGGCTTTTACCGAGCAGTCTTCGAGGTGAAAGTCAAGTTGAGATAATTCACTCCTCGCAATAATTGACAGAGACCTCATACAATGGAGAAATGGGCCCTACACTTTCGTCTGTGAACTTTCACGTCTTAGAGCTCCAAAGTGTCGTACTCAGCTTGCATGAATGAAAATTTGTATATCTGAGCAGCTTCTTACCAGGATGGCTTCAGCGTATTCTTATCTATCATGAATTATAAAATCAAGCGAAAATCAGGTAAACTCATTTATTCACAAGTAAAGGAATTGAATTAAAATGTCCTTAATATTTACTTTGAGAGATAAAAAGTATAAAATAAATTTGCAGAATTTGCCTTAGAAACTCCTTGACAGTTCAATATGGTATCTCAAAGCCTTGGTTTTCGATTTGTAACCTGCCTGTTTTCAGTCGAATATGAGGGTTTGAATTTTGAGCATTTATTGAACAGTTGTGCGTTAGAACTGAAAACGCAATGTATCTATCGAAAATCAAAGTTCTCTGGCTGAAGTGGTGAGGAAGTTAAGAGAGTGAGACGCCATCTCATATGTCATCCTCTTCAATTGATCATGGTTCAAAATGACGAGGTTCTTCACCCCTAGCGGGAGTGAGTGCTTGAATATTAACGTTACACTATTCAACTACATGAGGGCTTTTGACGACGGACCTCGTCATTTTGTACCATGTTAAGTAATGAGAACGACACCTGAGCTGGCACCACCCTCTCCTAACTTCCACACCACAAGGGGATGACGTTTGACAGATTTAATGTGGATCGCCCCCTACATGGCGAGTTTACAGGGGTACTAGACTCGAACTCTTGACTCGACGGTCAAAAGTCCGTTAGCTTGAACACTATAGGCTACCGCGTGCACTCTTCACCGCTAGCACTTGTATTTCTGATGATGCTAAAATAATAAGAAAATCAAATACGGTTCACGTTTCACAATGATTTACAGCTATTATTTTATAATTTTCATCCATTGTCAGGTGACAAGAAGTTTATTGATTTATTGTTTATTAGTCTCAATACAAAATTATTCCAGGTTTATTGGCAATAGACCTCGTCTTTTAAACCGTAATCAAATGAGGAGGATTGGAACCTCCTCTTCAAAGTACAACACTGCATCAATGCTAAGACTTTGAATCTTGACGCATAAAAAGTGCATTAGCTTCTCATTCTGTCGGTTCTTTATACGCATCAGGAATCGAACCCTCGGCTCAGCGGGAAAAACGCCGGTCCAGTGTGCAAGATCGCTAGGCAACAGCGGTGTTGTCGTTTTGCTTAGGATGTACTAAAAATATGACAGTTTCTAAGTTCTCCGAGGTTAAAAAGAAAACAAATATATCGTTTGTGAAGTTCTGTTTCTCTCAATAATCAAAGGTTGAAAAAAATACAAACGCATTTCTAGTATAAAGAAATCCATTTGAAATAGTATATATCCCCGAAGTTTTCTTTTTCCATCACTTCAAAAGTTAATTTTAACCTCTATACTAGATGAAATCCTTTTTTTTTCTGATAGTCAACTCCCCCGCATACTGTTCTTAAAGGATGTGGTAATTCTCTCAGGAAATGATATTTTTATTGATTGGTCCTTCTAACATTTGTTGTTTGTCCAAAATTCCAGAAAAGCAATTTGAGGTTGCTTTTTTCTCTTCTCATTTATTGAAATAACTTTCCACGAAATAAAAAAGAACAATCTGATGTATTTTCTTAGAGGAAATTTGTTCAAAAAGAAATGTTTTCTCTTTGAAATATTTCATTTTCGTACCAATATAGTTCTAAATTTTTTCTAGAAACACATTAGGATCTTATTTTGGAAAAATCGTGTTTGTCTGCGTTGTGTATCGCAACGTTTTTGGTCTACGAGTTAATATCGGCTTGATGCTGTTAAAGGTTAGTCATTTATAAAAAATTCTTCTTGAGATCAAGTATTTTAACTAATTATATGTAACAATTTTTTTTTATTATTATTCCTTTTTTATTTTTTTTAACAGAGTACAAGAACAGCAGCTGAAATTGTAACTTATTCTCTCAATATCCAGACCTTGGAGAAAACTTTTAATCTTATTATTGGTTTCTTTTTAATGAGCAACAGTTTCTTTTCTTTTCAAAGTAGGACCTTAAGCGCAGTTGCAGTTTGAATTAATGACTCAAACTGAGAATTTTACTATGAACCTCAAAAATTTGGTCGTCATGAACGCAAAATTTCCTTGGAAATGCCTCAAGTGGATGCAGATGAAAAGCATTAGAAAATTCTAGAAAACGGAACAAAAACTTAACATTTTGTAATTACAAAAATTAAATTAAATTTTAAAATTAAGAAACGATTAAATGATCAAAACTAAAGATGTTTTTGAGGAAAATAAATTAAACTGGATTAACTATTTTATTTTTTTTTAATGCTGTCTAGATGTAAAATCTCTTAAGTATTTTCATGGTGCAATGAGCCTTTTTCTAGTATAATTCTTATAGTCTAGAAAGTAATAAATTAATTTCTCAAATTTTCGTTTTAAGGCATCCGACTAGGTTCGGAGATCAATTTTACAGAAATTGATTTATAGAAGAATTTTATTGTGTTAAAGAACACACAAATAAGTTTAAATAGTCCTAATTATTAAATAAGTAACATGTATCACACCCCTTGTTTTTGAAAAAAATATTATTTTTATAAAATTTTAGCAAGATTTTCATTGTTGAGAAAAGTATAAAAAATACTTTGGACATAATGTAATTTTAATTTCATTTACATACTGCTTGAGTCATCTGAAGCAACAGGAGCTTTAATGCTATGATTATTGTAAATAAAATATTGTTTTGAATTCGATTCTGAACTGATATTTGTCAGAGATTTACAACAGAAATACTACAAGGTGTTAAATTTTAACTTTCTTTCGATTAATTAAAAAACAATATTCTGATTTGCAAATGATTACATTTGGAAGTTTTCGAGTCTAGAAAAAAGAACAATAATAAATATTTTTATCCATTTACATATATTCTTAAGTAGATTGGATAAAGTCTCAAAAAATTTATGAGTTCCCGTTTATAGCTTTAATAAAACAATACACATTAGAACAAATCCTAAAATTAAAAATAAAATACAAAAACAGAAACTCCATCATAAATAAGAAAGAGAACGCAGCAAACAAAAATTAAAATAGTTGGACCCAGTCAATAAACTCGAATTTATGTCGCGCCATTTCTTGCAACAGTCGAATCATAAAAAAAAATATATTTTTACTTTTTTTTTTATTTTGTGAGGAATAACATATGTCTACAAAATAGAATGAAAAAAAGAAACTACCAACAAAACATTCAACTATTCCGGATATAACCTAACCGAATTTCGAACTTCACAACGCAAATTCTTCTTCGGACTTCGAACTGTCAACATTCTTCCATTTCTTTCGCTTACAAAGGACATTTCTACTTGCGACATGTAAAGAAGAGAGAAAGAAAACTTTTTTTTCCAAGTCCATAACAGAATCCTTAATTTCCTGCATATGTTCCATTATTCATAACGAAAAAAGCATTGCTCTCTCTGCCTACACGAATGAAATGAATTTTTATCCGAATTTGGCGGAAGTTGTCATTCGATATACATCGCATCTTTTTTTGGAGGCGATAACATATTCGTAAACATGATGTGTTTTGGCTTTAGTTACTCTAAAATAATTTATGTTTAATTAAATGTATACTGATAGGAGGGATTAATCATTTTGAGTAAAGGAAAGTTTTGGGACAGATAAAATTAAATAATTTATTTACACAACACTTGCTTTTCTACCTACAAACTAAGAAGCAATTTAGTTAATTAGTAAATACAATCAACCATCTTCATTTTATTTACAGATGAGTAATTATTCAGTAAAATTTCAGGAGTTTGTGGAGCGTGAGTGAGTGAATATTAACGTCGCACTGTTAACGAAGGCTTTTGGCGACGGACCACGTAATTTTGAACCATGGTCAAGTGACGTGGACGACTTCTGAGCTGGCACCCAACTCTCCTAACTACCACACCAACGGAAGGACATTTGAGCTCTTGACAGATTGATTGATTGATTGAATATTAACGTTGCACTCTTCAGATACATGAGGGCTTTTGGCGACGGACGACGTAATTTTGAACCATGGTCAAGTGACGTGGACGACGCCTGAGCTGGCACCCCCTCTCCTAACTACCACACCAACGGGAGGACGTTTCATCTCTCGACAGATAAAACGTGCATCGCTGCCCTACACGGCGGGTCTTTAGTGGTACTTGGCATATGAGAGTAAGGGCCTGACACAAAGAGATGGCGTTCCAATCGGCAAAAATTTGTTTCCTCTGTTTACACTTGTCATTAGTTTCAATTACAAGAAGTTTGCTTAAACGAATTTTTATGAGTGAATATAAACGTCACCCTATTCAGCTACTCGAGGACTTTGGGTGACGAACCTAGAAATTTTGAATCATGGTCAAGAGACGAAGACGACACTTGAGCTGTCACTCCCTCCCCTCTCTCCTAACTTCCACACCACACCGATAGGTGGACGTTTGAGCTCTCGATAGATTTAAAGTATCCGACTACGCTCGGAATTGTTTTGCATAAGCATATATTGTATAAAAATGAATATTTTTTATATTTAGTGTGTTTTAGATTATAATACACGTGTACAATTGATTTAAGAACATTACAATAAAAAAAAATATTTAAACGTATTATCTTGGTAAAATATTTACACAGAATATCTACTTTCAAAACATTCTGCTTTTATGAAAAATGCTTCTATAATAATATTTTGTGAATATTTATAGCTCAGACCTCTGTACAGAGCCTAAAATAGGATTTTTGAAATATATATCTTAGAAGTGGATTTATCTACATTTTAATGCATCGGAGTGGAAAATTAACAAAAAGACACCGATAGTTATTTCAATTGATAGTAATTCTGAAAATGTGAATTTTTCAAATATCCTAGTTTAGGCTCTCTGAAAAAGCTATATACAAGTAAAATATAATTATTATAGAAGCATTTTTCATGAAAGAATAATTTGTAAAAAAGTAATTCTAATTTCATTTTTTGCCACTATATTATATTTAAATAACTTTTATTGTAATTTCATTCTTAAAATTTTATATATACATGTATTCTAATCTAAATTACACTAAATATATATATATTAGTTTGTACGCTTTTGCAAAATCACTGTTCCGAACGTAGGCGGATAACCTTAACGAGCATCGCTCCCCTACACGCTGGGTATTCAGCAGTACAGGCTCGAACTCATGGCACGACGGCCACTAGACCGTTACCTTGACTAATAGGCTACCGCGGCCCACCCGAATTTTTGCAGTAGACGTCCAGCGTGTTTTTCGTCAAAATGGACAAACTTTAAGGTAGTGCAGTCATTAAATTTTTCATTTTGGTTCGATTAAGTCCTAAGAAAATTGATCCGAAGTTGATGAAAGTTTACGAGGACTGCTACTTTCATGTCAAGCATTAAAAAAGGTGCAGATGAATTTAAATGGGGTTGCACGTCCCTCGAAGATAGCCCACGTGAAGGACGGCCAACTGGAAAATTTTAGAATAAAGATTTCCATTAATAAAGACCGTGATTAGTCAGAATAATTGGATGATGCAGTATTGCCTCACTTTACTTTAAAAAGAGCGAACGTGGCAGTCTTTGAGGGGATAAGCTGTGGTGAAAAGGATATTTCCCGTCAGGTAGGTAAACTAAGGAAAATAATTATCACGCAATAGATAGCGCGCTGGATTTCTAATCCAAAAGTCATGGGTTCGAGTCCTACCTGCTGGGATGACCTTCTTTCTGAGAAAATGCGATTACTTTTAACCATACTGTTTTATTGGAATAATTAAATTTGATTATTAAATAGTAGCAAACAAAAATAATCAAACACCATATATAGAAAGGAAAATCGCTTTCTATTTTGCCACTTAATATTGCGATTCTGTCATATGTATATACATATTTATATTAATTGCAGTTTTTTTAATAAAAACTAAAATAAAATTTTTCTTTGTTGACCTAAGCGTGGGGGAGTTGACTAATTTTTTTATTTATGTTTTATAAATAATCGCAAGGAGCACAGTCAGATGATGGTAGCCATTTCTCAGGAGGAAGAAAATGTACTTTATCTTTCAGCCATTTTTGGTTGATTTTACAGTATGACTTAATGGAGAATCTTGGTGAAAAACAAAGTTTCCTTAGAAGTAAAGATGTTTATTTTCTTTGATCATGTGTTTCAAAAGTTTATTCTGATAATATTTAGCATCAATTTTAAGCTTTTGGTTTTACAGAAAAATTGTTTTGTTAAGCCGTGAGAGGACATTCCCATCCTTATTATAACACTTGACGGTCAACTTGCTTTTTGCCAAACATCTGCGTCATTGCGACGCTTTTCGCGTGAAATAAGTTGTCTTCGTTTCGCCAGTTGTAGATGACAGATAAAGAGTGCCTTAGCCTAAGTTATCCATGTTTTGTATCTACTTTTGCGCAAAATTAAATACAGAGAGCAAGAACGTTTGTATTTTCAGACATTTGGTGACAGACTGGTTTTTTCACATTTTTATAGCTAATTTTCTTTGTCTGATGGCAAACTGTCGATTGTGATAACAGTAGCTTCTTTGTTAAAGTTCTTTGAGGCAGAGGATTTTCTAAAACAATAAGTCTTTGCAGCTTTTTTTTTTCTGCTTCGCCAAGGACGTCCTTTTGTTCGTTTTTCTCCTGGAGCTTTTGATTGCCAACCAAATCTTATTCCTTTTCAAAGTTTAGATAGGAAAGACCTTTTTCTAATGGATTTTACTAATTTTTAAATGCTTTATTTTTAGCAAAATTTTAGAAGCCACCCTTAAAAGATTTTAAAATTTCACCTCGGGTTTGAGAATCTAATTTCGGAGCCATAATTTACTCCTAATAAAAATAGATTAGTAATTTTAAAGTTTCATTATTAAAATAAAACTAGTTGTAAAGTGATTAATGTTTATCATAAACAGACGCTTTTAAAATTGGTCACATTGACTTTGAATCAACTTGTGTTGGAGGCGAAGGTATGGCAAAAGCGTTATCTCAATTTGAACAGTTTTATATATTCTTGAAGAAAAGCACCGATTTAAATTTCCCCATGGAGGTAGCGCATGCCTCAATGGATGACTGACCAAAAAGACTAAGCCTATATGAAGTCCAAAGGGGATGATTTGAATAAAAGGTGAAATATGTCGATTTAAAGGTAAATTAAATTTTAAAAATATTTACCTTTGAATTTCATTGCAAAGCTCTTATTTTAACTCTTTTATAATTGTTTCAGAACTTGTTGTACGACTAGGTAAAATTAGATGGAATTTGAAGAGGAAATTTTATTTACTTAAAGAACTGTATTAAAACAATTTTGCAAATCTCTCTCTCTCTCTCTCTCTCTCTCTCTTCTCTCTCTCTCTCTCTCGCCTTCATAATATTCACTTCATTCATAAATAATATAATGAATTCTGAACTCGCGCGCGTGAACTGACATACTCTTTAAAATACATTAGAAACAAGTAATATAAAAAAAATTAAGTCAATTCCTACTTAGATCAACAAAGAAAAATTTTATTTTAGCTACTTTTTATTAAATAGTTACAATTAATATAAATATGTATATGCATAGAACAGAATCACAACATTATAAGTGGAGATTAATTTTTACTAATTATCATTAAAGTATCGTATTGTCCTCCCAAACAATCGTGTGTATAAAATTTCAGTTCAACTGAATGCTTTAAAACGTGAAGAAAAAAAATTTTAAAGTTTTGACCCAAGTTGCTAAAAATGAAACCAACGTGGCTGTATCCGTAATTCTTTAAATTATTCGTTTCAGTCCATTTTAATTAATTATAATTAAACTATCTTATTTTTACCCAAAACAATAGTGTATAGAAAATTACAGATCAAAGGAATGCTTTAAAATATGAGAAAAAAACCTTTTCCCATTTTGACATTAGTCACCAAAAGGGTCGCTAAGTCGCCAAAAATTATGCCAACGTGGCTGTATTTGTAATTCTTTGAATAAATAGTTTTAATCAATTAAATTGTATTAATCAATTAAATTACTGAGTTGTCATCCAAAATAATCATGTAAATAAAATTTCAGCTCAATGGAGTGCTTTAAAATGTCTTATTAACTATTGAAAATTTCACAAAGATAAATAAATAAATATATAGAGAGTGTGAGCTAATAGTAGGAATTGAATAAATGACGAAACACCGTAAGAAAACGTTAACTATGTTTTATTAAAATTCAGTAAACTTTTTTCACGTGCATAACAATGACAATGGTTGAACCCAGATGCTGCTTCGGTTAACTAATATGTTCGGATCAATCATTAAACTTCGACCCATTTAACGTTAGTAAAGTCCCCAATTCGCTGGTTTCTGTGTTCGTTTGAACTTTGGCACGGCATGGGATGTTTACTCTCTGTCCCAGCACATCAGTAGAGCACAATCGGAATGTAGGATCCAGCAACCTGTACGAAAAAAAAACAAATTTAACCTAATGTTAGAAAAGGGGTCGGCAACCTTTTAGCTATGTGGTGCCAAGCCAATCTACCAATTTGATTCAGTGGGCTACACAAGACATTTTTTAAACAATTCGATTCCCGTGGTAATGCATAAAGAATCCAAGATACAAGGGTCAATAATAAAGATTTACAGTTTTATTATAAATGAATTTTGCATCATTTAAAGATATTTCTTAACATAAAAATAAATAACATAAAATATAAGTATTTCTTTCACAAAAGTAGAAAGTTAAAAATTGTATATATATATTATGTAGTTTTTCAACATATTTTTTTTTATTAATTTCAGAACAAAACATAAAATAAGTATTTCCCTCCATTAAAGTTAAATAAGATAAATAAAAATTTGAATGCTAAACTAGTGCTTGCACCGCTCTACTTTCATATCGCAAAATCAGGGGTATGATGCGTGACTTTCAATTTGAAACGATTCTGAGTATTCATTTGTTAAGTGATTTCTTCGCGTACTCGAAGTTTTTTCACACGAGGAAAGACTTTTTCACTTTGGTATGTAGAAGCAGCGGATATGCAAAAGCGGAAAGAGCGGAGTACATGCAATTTTCTCTTTAAACAATTAAATCTCTCCAGCAATGATATTCAATAATTTACAAAATAGCTGTATATTATCTTTAGAGTTATTCAAATTTTTTCGTTATTGCATACATGTCCATAATTCTGAAGATATTTGTCAAGTAAGATTCATTACAAATTTATCAACTTCCATCCACTCAGAAAACGATAAATTTGTTGGGTAGTGCAGCGTGCCACAGGTTGCTGACCCCTGTGGTAAGACATTTTATTTTTAGTAATATCACTCGCTTAGAGGTATTCAAAGAATATTTTTATATGTATTTACTTTAATGCCACATTGAAGCTGTTTTGTTGATGACCAGTCATATAATTCTAAAGCCTAGTCAGATAATTAAAGTTGCTCTAAGAAAAATCTCTCCCTCTCAGAGTGGCATTTGATCAACAGGGTGGTCACGAAAAAACTCATACAGAGGCATTTTTTTCTGTGAACAAAGTGACCTTGGAGGTTATGGTTATAAGTAATGAAACTAGAATTTTTTTTTCTGGAGAGAGACATGTGTCGTCCTCGTCATTTGGTCGAAGTTCAAAAACACAAGGGCCGTCACCAATATAAACCTCATATCGCTTCAGAGCGTGATGTTAATTAACACTCACTCTTACAAATCTATTGTTTTCTTCTTTTAACATATGAAATTATATTCCCTCATCGAGCCATAAAAGACAAAAATTATTTGTAATGAAATATATCAGTTAAATAAATGTTAATGTTAAAGAGGTATTATATAATTAAATGGTATTTAAAAGTTTCATTTATTTTAGCTTACAAATTATAATGTGTTAATATGCTTATTTTATGCTGCTGTGTATATAATGTTATTTCTTTTAAGAAAAAGATTTTTGATATTGAACTCTAGAAATATTAATCTTGGTATAAAAATACTGCACACATAAACAGCCTTACCATAGACAACACACACACACAGTGCTGTTCTTTTTTTTTTTTTTTTTTTTGCAGAATTTATCTTGAAATCATGAAAAAGTTTTACAAACGTATTCCCAAAGTTGATGAATAACTTTCCCTTAAGCAACGAATTCCATTGGAATACAACTTCTGCCAGATGAAAAATCTTTCTCCCCAAAAAGAATATTTTGAGAGATGGTACAAATAATTCAGATAATACAGGGGAAAGCAAATGGAACTCAAAAATTGCACATTTTCAAAATAAAAGAATTTACTATTCAAAAGTATTAAAAATCGAAATTTGGTGAAAAGTTTGTGAAAGGAAAGAGACAAGACCGTAAAAGTAAAGGTACATTAAAGTCTCTCTCTCTCAATCTGGTACAATTCTATTAAAACCCAACCTTTGGTGGAAATTTTTTTTCCAATCGCGCCAAGGTGTTTTTTTTTTTTTAAAAATCCAGACAGAGAAAATTGGGGGAAATATGGTGTTATGTCCGAAAGAGTAAAAGTGGGGAAATTATTCCTTCAAGAACCAATATATGAGAAATTATATTTCTAAAAAATAGGAATGGCATTCTGAAGAGAATAAATAGATGTCCAAATTGCACAAGTGAAAATTTTGAAACTTATGGGAAAAAATTCCATGAAAATTTTAACTTCTCAGAAAAATGAATTTTAGAAATGAAATTGATGCTCGAAGGAGAGAAATTGAAATCTTTAAGACTTTAAGACAAATTTCTGTAAAATTTAGCTTCTTAAAAAGATTAAAAGCATTCTAAAGAGAATAAATCACACACACACATGCAAGCCTCTAGTGACAAAACACACCAATCGAGCAATGTACTTTAAATTCAAAACACTTTTTCACTACAAATTTCTCCACAACTCTTCCAAACCATATAGCGTAACAATCTGAATTTCACATTTACTCAAATGACTTTTGCTGAATCAAGTACCATTCCCTGTGCTCTTACACATGTAGATTCTCTACTTTCGAACGGCATCTCCATTCATAACCATCAATTGCATTCTTTTCTCACAGAAGCACATTATTCCTACATTTCATGCGTTCATACTTAGCAGCAACCAAACTTAGCTTTCACGATTCAATGATATTCTTTTGCCTCCTTTCTCCCAAAGAAGGAAAAAACCTTGTTAAGCCTTACACACATATTCTAAACAAGTAACAGCAACTTTGTAATCAATGAACAATTTAGCGCGAAAAACATTACTGCTTTATATATTTAGTAGGGTTGCCAGAGAGTGAGAGTAAAACACGTGGTACTATAAAGCTGCACGAGAGCTATGGGCGACACTCCTTGTAATTTTCAAACTTGGTCAAGTGAGGAGGACGACACCCGAACAAGAATCCATCTCCTTACTTCCATTCCACATCAACAGGGAGACGTCTAAGCCTCGATATATTTAATATACATCGGCAACACTTTGCACGGTGGGTTTTTAGCGGTACCAGGCTCGAACTTATGACAGGCCAGCCACGAGTCCCTGATTTTGACTACTAGGCTACCATGGTCGCAGTAGGATTGCCGGAAAAAATTATTTGAAATTACAAGCGGTACTTATTAATCGAAGCTGATTAACAGTTCCTAATAACTATCTGTTGTTTTAAAGTTAAAAAAGGGTAGTTAGCTAAGTGACAAAAAGATCAAAATCCTTGGGTGTTCTAAAATAAGATCTAATAATTAATCTTAAAATATTTTGCCACTAGAAATTACTGGAATAAAATTTCAATTGGAAAAAGCTACAAAAATAGAAACAAGATTTGAAAAAGAATGGGAAGAATAGATATGATTATATATGAGCTTTGTATAATTTTTAAAACTGAATCGAAAAGCTTGAAAATTAAACAGATTTTTTTAAGGTATTAAATCTCAAATTTACGCATAAAAATTTCCAAATAATGAATTGATATTAAAAATTCCTAAGAATTAAGTCCTTCGAAAAAAAGTTATACTATGAATACAATGGCATGTTCGACCAAATTTACCTGAAAGCTCTTTAATTTTTAAGAGTGTATATAATCTCGAATAAACTACATAAAAGCAAGAATGAGACAATAGCGGGGAGAGGAATGAAAAAAGAAATATCGACAGCCAAGAAAAAATAGATCGCGGGAAGGGGGGACTTTACCCTCATATCAAAGATAATAGAACAAAAGAAAGCTAGTTCGGGTATTTCGAGATCATAAACTTCGTATTTACGTGAAGAAAATAAGCCTGGGATAAGTTCAAGTAATAATGATGGTAAGTGTCATTTGTGGTCATATTTCAATTGGACTATCACCTTAGATATATACTTAAATAGTAAAATGTTACATTTTACGTCTCAAAAAACAATGATCCAGATACGAAGATTGGATATATATATATTTCACTTAAATTGATTCATTAGTTCTAAAAAGAAATTGTTTCATTTTTAATATTTTTTTCAATTAAAGTTTTTCAGGGGGTTAATAGGATTCCTGGATGAAGGACCTTTTAAATTTCCCGGTCAAATGTTGATTTTATTAACGTTCCATTTAAAGGCAGCAAAAGACTATTGTCGACGGATCTCTCAATTTTTGACTAAAATTAAATGATGAAGACTACACTTGAGCTGCCCCCCCCCAGTCCATGCTTCCACTCCATGCCAACGGGTGGACTTTCAGACTCGATAGGGTGCTAGTTAGATATCACGGAGCATGGCGCCAACCAGCGCTTGTTGTCGCTATCGGAATCCAAGATGGCGGACTAGTGGTATCAAATCGTCAGGAAGAAAATTTTAAAAAATTTTTTTGAGATAATTTGAATATATTTCAAAAGAAGAATATAGGAGAAATAGAGAATAACCAAGATTAATCAATAAATAATGAACAGTATAATCTAATAAAAAGTTACATGTACTAATATTATGCAGCATATAATAATGTTATAATATAATTTAATAGTAATTATTATAAATAATGTCATATTTATAAATAAACATCATAATGTCATATTTATAAATAAACATCATAATGTCATATTTATAAATAAACATCATAATGTCATATTTATAAATAAACATCATAATGTCATATTTATAAATAAACATCATAATGTCATATTTATAAATAAACATCATAATGTCATATTTATAAATAAACATCATAATGTCATATTTATAAATAAACATAATGTCATATTTATAAATAAACATAATGTCATATTTATAAATAAATATAATAAAAAAACAATTATAAATAAATAATATTATATGATTATTATATATATTTTTATTATTTTTATTATTTATTTTATTATTATTTTTATTATTTATTTTATTATTATTTTTATTATTTATTTTATTATTATTTTTATTATTTATTTTATTATTATTTTTATTATTTACAATTATATTTTTATATATTAATAAAAAAATTACAAAATATATATTAAAATTAATAATGAATATCAATTAAAAAGTATTGAAAACTTACAATAATCCAAAAACTACAAAAATATCAAGATAGCCATATTGAAATGCTATCGCCCATCTTGGCGATAATAAACAACTTGGTGCTTGCCCCGTGACATCAAACCAGTTCCCTCGATAGATGTCATGTGCATCAGCCCCACTACAAAGTCCTTAATGACATCAAGGCTCAAACCCTTAACTGGATAAACTATGAATATAGTGAATGTGAAACAATTATCGCTCCGCTACCGCGATCATGTGCTGATTGATGACTTCTTAACGCAGCACTATGAAGGTACGAGGAGGCTATAGGTAATGAACCTCGCATTTTTGAATGACGAGGACGACACACGAGCTCGCATTCCACTTTCAAAACTTTTAGCCCCTCCTCCATGCGGGGACTTTGAGCCTCGTTGGATTTATAGTGTCTCAGCCCCTCTGCATGGCAGGTCTTCAGTGACACCAGCAACTTAATCTCGATAAAATCACCGGTGCTAGTTTGATATCATGGAGCAATGTACCAAGTTGTTCTTTATGTTCGCCAAGGCGGATGATAAAATTGCAGTTACCTTGATATTTTTTTCTTTTGATGATGTGGTTGCCATGGAGATGTTTCTTATAGTACAATTTTATAGGGGGGGGGGTTCTCGCTCTAACCCTATTAATTTAAGACGATTTTAATTCAAATTCTCTAAAGAAATTTAATCATTTTCAATCCATTTCTTCTTCACTTGCTGCTTTAATCTGGATTCTACATTGGATTCTACACTGTTTTCGGTGAATACCAGGATCTTTTTTCTAAAGGATTATGAGGGATGCTTTTCTAATTATTTCAGACCTAAAGGTGTTCCTAATTCTTACTTATGGTCCACTTTACTTTTAATGTCTTCTTTTCTGTTTTCTATGGAAGATTTCGCTGATTGCGACCGTCATTCTATGCGACAAATGTGGCAGTGAAATGAAGGTTATTTCCGAAAAGTGCCTGAAATTTGATGGTCGAGTCTTTTACTGCGAATCTAAAGGTTCAAATTCACCCTGCCAAAATAAAATATCCATCCGATTTAATTCATTTTTCTTGGGTAGAAAATTGCCATTTTCCGCCAGTCTTCATCTAATTTATGAATTCTTCAGATGTTTCTCGTTCTCTCAGATTCATAAGGAACTCTGAGTTTTTTTCGCAGGTGTTGCCGATTGGCCAAATAATGCGTCCAATATGTTAAATTATATTGTGGTTCAAGATAGAAGATTTGGAGGAGGATAAAACTGTAAAAATTGGGACAAGGAAATTTAATAGGAGTCATTTCGTAGAGGGACAGTGGGTTTTTAGCGGCGTAGAACGCGAGACAGAACGCAGTTTCCTGGTTGCAGTTCACGACAGGACGGCAGAAACACTTCTCGGCCTGATCGAATCATGGATCGAACCATGGAATCATGGATTCTTGTTGTTGCACGCCCCCAATGGCCGCCATTTCCTACTTTGAATGAATGAATAGAAAGAATTTTATTAACGATTGAAAATTTGAATAAGATTATATGTATAACATTACAAAAATGCCTTTCTGTGGTAGTAACTTACACCTATCAATATTTAGAAATATTATTTTAAATTTAATAAAAAGAAACAATGATTTAGTTACTGATAACATTTTGAAACATACTAATTTTGTGAAATTTTGCAATAATTGTTTAGAATACAACTATCCAAGTAAATTTATTTTTAAATATATTTCTATTTCAAATTAAATATATTTTTATCTTAGTTCAATATTTTATTTAAAATTTCTTCTATTTATAGTTCATTTTTTTTAAAAAATTTAAAATATTTTATATATAAGCGCTTATTTTAATTGCAATATAACTATCTAGTATATAATTATCCGCGTAAATTTACTATTAAATATTTTTCCCTTTGATATTATCTTTTCTTAACTTTGTTCTTTGTTTTATTTAAAATTTCTTATGTTAGTTCATTTTAAAATATCTTAGTGGTTAGTTTAATTCCAAAATAACTATCCAGGTGGCGTCACGGTTTTCTCCTTGTGTTGATGTTCCAATCCCTTACGTCATTTCGCGGGGGATTTTAACGTAGAAGGTTCATTTTTTTATTTCCAAAGTTTTTGTTTTACATGTAAGTTTATATTCTAATTTTTTCTATAAAAATTTCTTTTTATTATTCCTCTTCTTGAGAGATTCATTATTGTTCGCTTTTCTTAATTTCATTTTACTATATCATCAGGTTCATCTTCCACGTATTAGAAATAGGCTTTACTTTTCAACATGGCTCTTTTTTTCCTCTATTACGTCGAAAATTTCTGTTGTACGGGGAAGGTTGGATCCATAAAGAATTGCTAACCTTAAATCGCTGGCCTAATTCAGTGACAGCTTTAGAAATCGTAATAGGTCTCCAGTTTAGTCCAAAGATTTTTTTGTATCTACATTTGTTGTGTCTTGTCAATTCCAATTTCTTCCTTCTTTAGCACTGTAGGTTTTAGAACTTCTTCACTTTTATTTTTTATTATACTATATATATAAGAAGAGAGTGAACTAATAGTAGGAATAGAAAAAACATGATTTGTCTGCATTGTTTTAACAATGCTCACCTGGTTTGGCTGAAAAATAGGTTTTCGACGCCAACTTTTGTCTTTGTTTTAAGAGTTACATTTTTATAACAATAGAGACGAATCTAATTTGGTGCCAAAAAACGATAATTTAATTAATGTTTGTAAAACTGTATTAACATCAAGTGTCATCCACGATAAGTTTAAAAAATTATTTTAACTGGATTGGATGAATAGAAATTATTTTATTAACGATAGAAAATTTGAACAAGATAAATAAATATATAGAGAGAGTGAGTTAACAGTAGGAGTTGAAAAATAGGAGCTGAAAAAATGGGAAAGATCATACTGATTAGAATAGAGTTCCAATCTTTCTTTTCTGTAGTACCAAAAGCCGAGCTTCGTTTTGTAGCAAATGAAAAAGTTGACTCTCAATCCGTAGCAATCGAGGGAGACTTTCACTTCTCTGTCTTCCTGCAAATAGAAAATATATTCTGGTTGCAATATTTGGAAAAAATGAAAAATATTTGCATTTTCCACCTTGAGAATGAAGGCTTTGCCCGTAGAAATGGTAACGGGCAAAGTTTTCGAAAGAAGTCGCGCGTGAAATTTCTCATTTTCATGCTTTCTTCATCGAAGTGAAAGAGGGCGAAATGGTTCAAAGACACGCCTTTTGTCGTTTGAAATGCGTATGGATTTGTTATTTTGTTCATTTCGTTGTTTTTATTTTGGAGTAAATTTCGGGGAAAAAAGTTTTTGAAGATATCGCATCGTTTTTTCTCTTTTCCGGTTTTAGTTAAATGACCATACTTTTCAAAAATTCAATTTTTGAATCATTTATTTTAAAAAATTGGTCAAGTTATGATAAAAGTAGTAGGGGGAAGAAATATACAGCACAACCAATGTTTACCTTTAAATCTATGTTACGATATGTTAAATGTTAAAATTTCCTGTTCACTAAATAAACATTTTAATCATTTATTCGTTTTTACATTTTATATAAAAAAAAATTGTGAATTTTATCCATAAAAATGATAACATAAGCTACGGAAATTACTTCGATTCTAAAATTTTTGCGATGTACGTATAATTGAACAAGCTATTCCAATTTTAATTTTGACTTTTAACTCAAAATAACGTTAAAACATTCGTTTTGATATATTTTCAAAAATATGCTATGTATATCTCTAAGATACTTGATATTTTTTTTGATATTTTGAATTTTATATTCAATGTAAAATATCAGGAACCCTTATATTCCTTGAGTAAAATGTATAAGAACTTCATGCATTTTAACGATTTTCAATTATTTTAAAAGCCTGTTACGTTAAGAAAAACATGTGTGAACTGTAAGATTTTAGAATCATTAGAAATTCTACATCCATTTTAAAATGAAAAGTCAAAATTTTCTGAAATGTGTTCGCGGTTACTTTAAAGCAGGAATGAAATAAATTTGTAATTACTAAACATATACAGACCATCTCTAACTTTTCAGAAAAAAACAATTCCTTGTGTCTGCCAATTTGTAGCATTTACTTAATTTTACTTATTTATGTATTTTGTTGTTGTTGTTGTTGACTAATTCCTCCTGTCTAGCCGCAGGCTAGACCAGGTCCATGAGCCCAAGAGTCCTCAGGAAATCGTACACAAAAAGAGGACTGGAATAGATGTCCTCCCTTTCAAGTCCTGCACAAAACAAAAGATGATCTGGAGTTGCCTGTACCAAATTGCATTTAGTACAATTCTCGTAAATTTTCTGGCCTAAGTTAAAGGAAAGGCCTCTAATGTGTCCACTTGCAAGCCTACTAATAGTTGTTTGGACGACTCTATCCGCCTTGATGGAAAGAGCACCACCTGGTGCCTGCCTATTATACCAGGGGTGAGTCGGAGGAGTCTTCCATAGTTCTTGAATCAAAGATTTCGTTTTAGAAAAAATTTCCGAGAAAGTCAAAGTTCTTCTCGACATTAAATTTTCAGTGACACCTTCCTTGGCTAAAAGGTCAGCTGTGTCATTGCCAAAGAGACCAATGTGAGATGGAATCCATTGGAAGTAAATCTCATGTTGCTGGGAAAGTTCTTTAAGATTTTTAAGAATTGAGACCGATGTTTTGTCTCCAACATTTGTCCAGTCGCTAAGGTGTTGGATAGCACTTCGGCTATCACATAATATCCATATTTCATCAGGAGATGTCATCGTCTTGATGATTCGGAGAGCTTCATCAATGGCAATTAACTCGGATCTAAAAACAGAACAAAAGTCCGAATTCCTAATTTTGATATTATGAGAACAATTAGGAGCCTTTATAAAGATGCCACTGCCACATGAGTTTTGTTCGTCTTTGCTACCGTCGGTATAAATTTGCATTGCAGTAGCTGGAATTTTGTTAATAATCTCCAATGCTAATTGACGTAAATATTCAGGTGGATCTTGTATGTATATGTATTTTGAAATAGCATGAGTCTTATTCAAAACGATACTACTATTAATCTAATATTAATAAATGTCTATTTTCAATCTTTCTGCATTTGTGGAATAAGATTTTATTAAGGGTTTTATCTTTTTCTGTAGGTAATCTGAAAGAAACACAAACGAAGAAACATTTAATTTCAAATCTTAAAATGTACATATACACAAAGGTAATAAGATGACTTTAGCATTCTTAAGATATATTTCAGCAACTTCTACAATCGCGTAAGAACGAAAACCATGTACGTTCTTCAATCTTTCACACCTTCCTACCTAGTGAGGAATAATTTTCTGATATATCAAGAAAATTATTCTGCTTCAACGTTGCCACACACACATAGAAACGGACGACTTAAGATTTGGACTATTCGCACAGTTGTTTTAAATTTTAATGGACCTTAAAAATAGGTTTTTCAATTTTTTCTAATTATACCATTATGAGCACATCCAAATTAAATTTTGAAATTTATTTTTTCTTTCACATATTTCCTTTCTGATTCTTCAAAAAAAACCTTTCCCAACCTCTTTTCTTCAACAGTAAAAAAATTAAAACTATCAGCACTCTTAGATGAATAAAAACTGAATAGCTTTAAAATGTAGGATTTTAAAAGAAATCCCATTCTCAATGATTAGGTTCCCATTTTAAGTTTCAATTAGCGAAAATATGCTGGAAACACAAAGTGTTATTTCCAAATGTATTTCGACAACTAATGTAATCATTTTAGTTTGCATCTGAAAAATTCTTTCCTGCATTTTTTTATCTTACAAGGAGAGGGCATGACTAAGGAAATTCATTTGGGGTCGAGACTTGGTGTAATAGTAGTACTCCTTTAGAGTGTTCAACCCTCAATGTAATTCCGCTGAATAGTCAGTCAATTCGGAGGAAAAACCTTCGAAATTCATGCTTAGCATTTATACAGTTGAATTTCAATTTCCTCCAACGATTTCGTAGCTTGGTTGATACATCGTCGGCATACTATGCGCGAGGTCAGGGTTCGATCCATCAATCGATTTTTTTTTTCACATTTCATTTAATTATTTTTAAAATTAAACTTATTTATGAAAGGTTTATTAAATATTAAATGATATTGTGTAATTATTTTGTATTTTATAAAGTAAAAAAATACTGCAATTATATAAATATTTATATTAAATTTTATATAAATATATTTTATATTAATAAATATTTATAATAAAATATATAATAAATATTAAATGATATACATAAAAATTAGTTACAAATAGTTTCATAATGTGAAATAAAATATTCTATAAAATATTATGTATAATATAAAGTAATTTGTAAAGTGTATTATTAAATTAATTATTTTATAATTTTATAAAACATTTAATAAATCTTTTTTAAATAAATTTAAATTTTAAAGTTTATTTATAAATAATTTTAAAAAATTAATAATCATTTCAATAATAAATAATAATAATAAATAAATAATAATTTTAATAAATTCATAATTTTAATATATTGATAATTCTTATTAACGTTAATTATTTTAAAAAATAATTTTGAATATTTTAATTAATAATTTTAAATATTTTATTAATTTTAAATAACTTTAATAAAGTTTAAATAATAAATTTATTTAATTTCTTTTACTTTATAAAATACAAAATAATAACCTAATATATCATTTAATATTTAATAAACCTTTTTTTTTTCATAAATAAGTTTATTTAAATTTAAAAATTAAATGAAATGAAAAAAAAATTGATCGATGGATCGAACCCGGACCTCGTGCATAGTATTCAGACGATATATCAACCAAGCTACGAAATCGTTGATTGATTGATTGAATATTAACGTCGCACTGTTCAGCTACACGAGGGCTTTTGGTGACGGACCACGTAATTTTGAACCATGGTCAAGTGACGTGGACGACACCTGAGCTGGCACCCCCTCTCCTAACTACCACACCCCACCAACGGGAGGACGTTTCAGCTCTCGACAGATTTAACGTGCATCGCTGCCCTACACGGCGGGTCTTTAGTGGTACTGGGCTCGAACCCGTGACAAAGCAAGCCACGGTCCGATACCGATACCACTCTGCTACCGCGGCCACACGAAATCGTTGGAGGAAATAGAAATTTTAATTGTACAAAAGCTAAGCATGAATTTCAAAGACTTTCTCCGAATTGACTGGCCATTCGGTAGAATTACATTGAGGGGTGAACACCCTAATTGAGTACTACCATTACACCAATTCTCGACCCCAAATGAATTGTCTTATATATAGTCGAGCCCTCTCCTTGTTAATATAATTTTCTAAAAATGACGTGATAAGATTTGCCAGGAACAAGGAAAAATATTTCTCAGCAGGTAACAATTTATCACAGAAGTTTAAATGTTCAAACTCACATTCACGATGTTATACAGTCGATTCTCGCTAATACAAACCTTCGATAATACAAACATCTCGCTAATTCGATGTATATGTTCAGCCCCTAGAAAAAAAATATCTTGATATTTCGAACTAAGACAACACGTTTTGGTACACTCAATATTTCGAAGTAAAATCTGTGGCTGGCAGACAGCAACAGAAGCACATAATTCGAAGATATCTTATAAGACTCCCGACAATTCGAACATTCACTATGGTGTATCCTGTAGCAAACGGCACCAAATAGGACTTGGGCCGGATTGGAACCTGCCTTGAAGAACCAATGGTGTTGGAGACAGTATTTGAGGGGACCGGGTGCGAAACTATTTTATTTCCAATGAGGAAGGGAAGAGATTTGGAGGGGCGTGAAGGAATCCTGTACAGTAGTTAAGAAATGTGGTTTGGAAGTGAAGGGGGAGAAAAGCGATACAGAGAGAGAAGCTATATAAGAAAAAACTGGGAGAAGAGCCTACCCAACGTTGAAACTATCAAGCATACCCCGTAGCTGAGTGTGAAACTTATTTTCTTTTAATAATGTATTCTTTTAAAACAAGAATTAACTTCTATATGATATTTATACTGCATAATATATACTTTTTAAAAGTACTTTAAAATAATTTTATACTAATGTACAATTGTTGTTTTATTACATAGTTTCGGATTTAAATGTGGTTGAAAAAAATTTTCTTCGTGTGTGTTTTGAGAAATTTTTCCTACCCTCTTGATAATTCGCAGTTTTTTATTTGTACCTTCAACTTCAAATTATCGAGAGTTGACTCTACATCGGAAAAACTTGAGGCTTGGGAATGTTGTGTTAAAAACTGTTAACATATTTGGAATTAAAAACTTTAATTGATTAAAAAACAGTCGTCTTACTATGCCAAAACGGTGAATTTCTGTTTCTTAAAACCAGCCTTAAATCTTTTACATACTAAATAAAAATTATAAACATATATAAAATATAAATGCACAAAAGTGTCTACATACAAATATATGTTTTGGTTTTATAAATCGATCCTCTCCAATGAAAAAAATCGCCAAAATTCGACAATATAGACGTAATAAATCATACTGAACTGAACTGAACTCAGTGAAGCAATAGCCCATGGCTTACCGTGTCCATCTCAGTTTACGTGACCTTAGGCGCTGGGGTGCATGTGCAGATGTTTCCGTCAAATGGTCAGTCTGAAGTAAAATCCCTAGTGTTCATTTCCCAAAATAACTTGGTACTCATTTATGGACCCACTGAAGGAATGAAAGGCTAAGTCGACCTTCCCCTGCACGGGATTTGAACCCCGTACCTTTGGCATGGAAGCGTGTTACACTACCACTCAGCCACTGGGCTTCCACAATAATACATAAGCACCGAAATAATTTCGTTCTATAAGAGCTACATGAAGGCTATCGCGATAGACCTCATTCTTGAAACTCACTAATGTGATGCCAATCCATGATTTCTCTCGAATTTTTATAGCCATAAATTTCTGAGGAATTTCATCCGAAATAGTGTGTGGATGGTATAGGAAATATACCCGCAATAGCTTAAACTATTCAGGTTATTTCCTACTCTGTACTTCTTTGTGGCAACCAAGATCCGAAAACAAATATGTATAACACAAAAAAAATTTCCTAGAATGCTTTTCAGTGGGAATTCACTCACTTTTCATTCTGCCAATACATAAAAAATATTTTTCGATAAGGAATTCAACAAAACAGTGCATTACATATTGTGGTAGTTTATGCTATTTGTAAAATAAATAACTTATATAGAATACTAGTAACTATTCCTGTTTCTTTAAAGCTAAATCTATTTACTGCAAAATATTACGATAGTATACAACAAATAACTGATATATATGTGTATACAACAGAATCTGTACTTTTCAGCAATACAGTAAAATTCAGAGTATATTCTACTTACAGCTCTTTCAATAACACCGATTCAGCCCCCAAACAGAAGTATTAAGTTTTATATATCTGGGAGAAAGTAAGGATTTTTTTTTCTAAAACAAATTTGAACCATTTTAAAATCCAACACACAGCTTATTTATATCCAAGAAAAATAACTTACGGTAATCTTAACGATAAATTGTCATTTCGTGTTATACAAACACAAAAAAAATTATTTTTCAAAAACTTTGACCATCCTTTTATGTAAAGGTATTCAGTTTTTTTCTGTATATAGCATTGGATTCAGCCATTGTTAACAAATGCAACAGCGTTCACTCACCGTATGATACACATAAAGCAATAAAAGGGGAAAAGTTGGAAAGCTACATTTTTCAACAAGGAGGCCACGGGAAAAATATTAAAGTATTTTTAAACAGTCTGTTTCGAGAGATAGCAAAATCAATTGCTAATTTTTTTTTCCTGATAAAGTTTATTCCTTTCAGAATAAAGTAATATCCAAAGAAAAGAAATGACATTCGAGAAATATTTTACACATAATAAAGGGAGGAACGGGAAAAAACCTTGACACATTTTCGGTAGTTGAGAAAGATGCTATTTTGAAGCGAAATCTTTCAAACTTTATTAACCAACTTTCGAAGACATTTTTTCGCAAAGAGATGATTCTCTAATAATTCGCTGTCAATGCGGATAATGTATGGGAATGTGTTGTTTCATAATAAATTAAGACTTCTAAAAGTAGTCTTAAAAATATGAAATACATCATTTTTATTCGTTTATTTCTATTTTTAAGGAACTTTAGTTTTCATCGAAATAATTTATGCATAATATAAAATTCTGATTTAATTCACTATAATTTTCCTTGTTACAAAATATTTCCCAAATTGTCAAGAATTAAAAAATTGTCTGGCACGTTCACAAAAATTTATCTAAAGAAAATATAAAAAGAAATTTTATCTCAAATTTTGATAATTTAGAGTCTCGTCCTAAAATTATGTAGTTCACATAGCTTGAAATCTAGTTATTTTTTTATCAAATTTTCTCTTTCTTTACATTCTTTAACCAATAAAAAAGTTAATTTATTAAAATGTATCAAAGTCATAGCAGGATTTAATTTCACACAAAAAGAATCCTCCAAATTTATATTTTTATCAACAGCATATTTTATTAAAAGAAAAAGATATGCTTGGGATTAACCGTTCACTAATTTCCCAATTTTTACGCGAGTCAAATTATCTGAAAATAAACCTAGGAAATAGTCTGAAAACGGAGAATGTTGATTAGTTGAGCTTTATGTTGTGAAACTTATGAGAATAGAATTGAGTTCATAGAAACTGGCATCGCCATTTTGAATGCAATCAAGTAATACGTAGTATGGTCTAAAAATTCGATGACTAGAAGAGACAAACCTTACCCTAAGTAATTCACAGCCCTGAAGCACATCCACTTTAAAAGTAATCACCTTGGGCGACGATACACTTCTAACTGCGTTTTTGTTGTTACTTATGCCAGCTGATCGGCAAAAGCCAGATCAAGGCCCACGAAATTCATCATGGCAAAGGGCTAAGTGACACCTGTCGTTATCCGCAGCTTTAAGCACCATACAGGTGACAATCATTTAGCTCGGTTTCACCCCAACATTGAGAGAGATCACCCTGAAGAGTAAACAGGGGCCTCCCGCCAATCTCTCGAGAGGAATTACGGCTCGACGGCTATTTAATGTACCCCCATGCCGCGAAGGCACTATACATTTACAAACATCCATGTCTTCTCCAGGATTCGGGCTCAGGCCAAGCACAGCAGTCAGGGTCACTAACCACTATACCGGATGGGCGTTCTTCTACCAGCGTTCGTATAACTTCTGGATTGATTGAATATTAACGTCGCACTGTTCAGCTACACGAGGGCTTTTGGCGACGGACCACGTAATTTTGAACCATGGTCAAGTGACGTGGACGACACCTGAGATGGCACCCCCCTCTCCTAACTACCACACCCCACCAACGGGAGGACGTTTCAGCTCTCGACAGATTTAACGTGCATCGCTGCCCTACACGGCGGGTCTTTAGTGGTACTGGGCTCGAACTCGTGACCAGGCAAGCCACGATCCGATACCTATACCACTCGGCTACCGCGGCCACGTATAACTTCTGGAAGCACAGCTAGAAGCCATTTTTCACAACCTCCCCGTAAGGCTTTCTGCGATGGTGGTTTCACCTCATTTGTTGACACAAAATGGCGTCCCTATAAATGTTTTTCATTAATGGGAACAGGTAAAAGACCCACGAGGCTAAGTCCAAGGAATAGGAGGGGAGGTGGAAGCACACATTAGTGCGAGTTTTGGCGAAGCACTCTTACCAAATTAGATCCATATGCTGATGCATTGACACGCAGAATGTGTATCAGTCGCCACTCTGCTAGAAATGACATCGCTTACGACCGAAACGAATTCCCTCAAATGACGCATAATTCATAAATGCTCCTTGTTAATTGTTCGACCTTCAAGAATAAATTCTAAATACACAATTCCTGAAAATCAAAACGACATCCATCATTACTTTCACTCTGTTCCGATCATGCCGGAATTTTTTCGATTGCAATGAACCTGGTGACTTTCAAGTTGAGGACGCATGCTTCGACTGGATGTGAAACAACATCACGTTTCCTCACACGTAGTGATGTGGTTGAAAAAACCTGGAACATCGTCAGCTTTGTAAATTAAATCACCCGATATTGTCATTCGTTGCTTCTTTTGTTCAGTTGTCAACAATTGAAGGACAACGTGCTGGGGCACTCTGTGAATGTTGAGATCTTCCGTTAGAATGCGCTTGCATCTTGTCTTCGAGAAGTGTGTAATCTCTGTTATTTGTGCAAGCATTTGGCGACGATCTTTTCGAACACATTCAGACACCAACGCAATATTTTCTACGTTCCAGGAAGTAGAAGGTTGTCTAACGCGTTCATCGTTTTCGATGGATTCTCGACGTCTTTAAAACTCCGATGCCATTCATAAATATTGTATCTCGTCATGGAAGATTCACCGTACACCTTTCTTAGCATTTCCAATATCTTCATTGATGTTTACCTAAGCGCTGACAGAATTTAATGTTGCAGCTCTGTTCAAGAAAAGTCCTTTTTCTTGGGTCGTGGAGCAAAAGGTAACAGCTGCGAACGCGGTTAGGTCGCATGACATGGACTAAGCCAACCTGCGCAAGTAGGGGTGGGTTGGGAGAATTTATTTCAAGCTGTTTAATTTTAGGTAGTTGCTTTCGTCGTAAGGAATGGCCGCGATCCCGAAATTTTGGATTGTACCTCGTAATCACATCGGTACAATCTCAATCCTTTCCAGACTGGGATAATTATACTTACCTCACCAAATTCAGCAATCGAACTTGTTTATCAGTCAGTTTTCATCTGTTTAATTTGCAATTCATTTTATAAATAGTAATACTTCCAAATGTTTTTCATAAGTTTGTTGTGTTTACAATGAGCTTATCTGTTTTCATAAATTTTCTTGGAAGTAATTTGTAGAAATTCTTAATTTCATCATCATCTAACATAAAATATTTCGAATTCACTATTCCTTTTGAAGGTTGTAGTATTCACATAATATATTTTAGAAATTTCATGTGAGGAGAAATAAAAGGAAACAAAAGGTATATAAATCCGTTTCAACTGCGTACAGTAAGTTGTGGTAAGCCTGTTCCCTTTAATCATAGAGGTCTTAAAAGTCAAAATTTTACCTAATATGCTAAATTTTTTAATTCCTTTTCTTAAATCAATCTCGTTCCCCAAAAATATTTTAATGTACCATCTCTAAAAAAACCTGATGAAGGGTTAAAATAGAAAATAAAAAGGACGAATACCAAACACTTTCTTTAATTCTTATCGCAACAGAACAAAGTTTATACCATTCTTAATGGCTAAAGAGGATCAATCAAGGACTTAAACAGATTAATAAACTTTATAAAAGAATTGATTTCTAAAAGGCGTCTCATTATTGGCACCCTACTTTTGAAGAAATAAGCCATTTAAAGTATTTGTTTACTTACGATGAAACATTTCCTCCATTACATAGCATCAAAATATTTTTATTACGCTTTGTACTAACGCTTTTTACTTTGTACACTCTTTATTGTATTTAATACATACCTTGTCGTGATATAAGTTTTGATGCAATTATAAAGGAGTTAAAATAGAAAACTTTGCAAGGAAACTAATTCCTTAACCTTATATTCAAAATGATCTCCTAGTGAGCGGCCGCCGACCTCAAGATCATTTATCGAGGCACTTACTACCTCCGTGGGAATATCCATAGCCTTCAAAATGTCTTAAGACTTCAAAGTGAGATACCATTTTGGGTACATTTTTGCCTCCAATACAGATCCCAATTTATAATCCAGTCGGTTTAAATCCAGACTGCTGCTCTTTCTATTCTATTAAATCAAGGGCACTCTTTCCATCATGTAGGGTTTGCCTTCGTCTTAGGAGCAAAAGTCCTGTTGAAAAGTACAACAGCGCCCATTGAACAAGTTTTCGCGTTCAGGAGCCTTACTGTTTTGTTGTTTTTTTTTTCATAATAGTTTCACTTCCTTCAAGTAAAAATGAATCCCTGAGACGCCTTCATATCTGACACCCCTCCAACCAATTACGGAAAACCGGATAATGACCGGACTGGGCGCGTTTCTCTTCTTTTTAGCTTCTTGGGCATTCCTTGTGTATACACGGTCATTCTGGTGGTTGGTAGATTCTTCAACGTCAAAATTTTTCTAGTTGTTAAGCAGAATAAATGGATAACCTTTTAATGCTTAAATATTTAACAGCTCGTAAAAATCTCCGATGTGCTGCACTTCTTTTTTTGATGCAGAGAAATATTTCAGCACGTGTTTCTCTTCAACCGCACAGAAGGGCGTTCACACATTATGAAAACAATTTTGTAATTTCTTTTTTCTTATACATTTTGAGATAAAACTTTGGAAACTTAATAATTGTATACTAAGGTTTTGTTTTGATTGGAATGTAAAATAAAATATTTTAAAGATGGCTCCTAAAAACTATATACGGCTCGAAGATTACGAAATTACGCTTTCAAAGGAAAAATATTCCCATCGACATATTAAAAAGCGGTGTAAAAATCTCGCTTATTGCATTTCAATCAAAGGTATTTACAATATATTAAACTTGAAAGGGAAAAAGCTTGTAGCACAGATATCCTAAATTAATCATCTTCAATGATTATTAGTAATACTAATTTTGCCACGTATGTTTTTCTGAAATAAGGTACTCTGGAACTAAATTTCTTGATAACTCGACCACATTTTTTCTAGATTCTACATCTCACTATATGGGAAGTTTCAGGCCAAGCTGTTGTCAATTGGAAACAGACTATATTGCTAGCTGATTTATTTGTTTTCTAACGTTACACTCAGCATCGAAATGAGTTGATAGACTTGATAAATTTGAACCATGGTCATCCGAGCTGGTAACTTACTCTCCAAATTTCCACATCACTTAGAAATGAGAATTTTGAGTCTCAGCAGATTTAATATACGTCTGCTGCACTACATGATTGGAATTTACCGACATTGGGACTCGAACTCACGATTCGGTTGCAAAACCACCGGCCGCGAGCACGTGCCCGCTCATCCACCGCCTTGCTGGATATTTCATGAGTAAATCTTTAAGGGAATTCGAAAACTTGAACACATAACACTACGCTAAGACTTCAACTACCATAAAATGCAGTAGCTATTTACACTATCGAGAAACTACGGAACATTTATAATGCATTCTTATCCTCTAAAATTTCAACAATTCAACCTTGATTATTGGAAGGTAAATTTCTCTTCTCAAAAGAAATATCTTACTGTACATTTTTCTGACAAGAACAAACGAAGCTAATTCAATCATTTTCGTTTTGAAAAAAAAGTTTAGGTATTCAAAGAGTAATCCGCGATTCAATGCTTATAACCAAAGGTTTAATACTTTTTTTTATCAGCATCGCACTTTCAAGCAACGCTATTGGCAACAAATCTCGAAATTCTGAACCTTGGTCAAGTAATGAGAGTGACGTCTTATCTGGCGCATCACTCTCCAAACTTCTATACCTAGCCAACGTGTGAATTTCAGCCTCGACCTTTTAACATGCATCAGTTCCTATTCACTGTGCGTCTTCGGTGGCAGAGGAAATCGAACCCATGATGCGAAAACCTCAATCACGAGTTTGAGATCATGATCCTCTCGACTACGTGACCACAGTGGTAAGGATTTATGTACGATAGAAAAAATTCCAATTTGGAACAATAAATTTTGAAAATTTTAAGTAAGGCACAATAAATGAATAATAAGTATCTTCTTAAAAATCAATTATTTCCTGTTACGACCCGCATGTGCAGAGGGCGCTAGTAGTCCTCCTTGTTTACATTTCGTCAGTATGCTTGTAATGCATCCTCGGAGCGGACGTACCTACCGTCCTCAATAAACAAACATTTTTAAAGTATACAATCCACGCCTTTTGCTTGAGCAGTTAAGTTATACATAACTCAAAGTCTGCTCATAATCCGTTATAGACATTTCTAGAATAACCACACCATTTGTGGTTAAAATCAGAGCTATCGACCTCACCCAGTTTTGTGGTCCGTCGAGCCGGAGCCAAAATTCAAAATGGCTCCAAAAGAACTATCAGAACTCACCGTGTTTAACAGAAGGAAAGCACATCTGCTCGGTCAGATCACACGCATTAGAAACTCCTTGAAAATGTGGATTCATCATTGAATCAAGTTGAAATAAGAACTAAACTCGCATCGCTTTCTGAAGTGAAAGCAAAAATAGACAAACTTCGGACCGAAAGCTACAGGATTCTTTCAGATGAAGAGCTCATGGATTTCGAGACCAGTTTGGACACGATGGAAGTGGACGCAGATAATTTAGAGGTGAGTCTCAATACCTTACTTGAATCTTCTAATGTGGATACCTCTGAATTATCTGTGAAAATGATTTCGCTAATTACAATGTGAAACTGCCACCCATTAATTTACCGGAATTTTCGGGACAATATATTGATTGGTTGCAATTTAAATCCCAATTTGTATCATTAATTCATGATAACGCTTGTTTATCAGACTCGCAAAAACTATATTATTTTGCAATCTGCCCTGAAAGGCCATGCAAAACAATTGCAAACTGTAAACGATTCTTACTCATCTTTATTTGAAGCTTTAGAAGGTAGATACGAAAATAAAAGATTAATTGTAAATAGTCATATTGCTGAACTTTTTAAATCCTAACAAAATAAAATTTGAATCTGCTTTTCATCTCAGAAGTTTAATAGATTCAATTCAGAGTCATCTTAGAGCCTTAAAAACAACTAGAATTAGAACCTAACGCTTTGTGTGAATCAATGTTAATTTTTGTTATAACTCAACGTCTAGATGATGAATCGCGTAAACAATATGAAATGGAATTACATTCTAATGATTTGCCTAAGTGGAATAATTTTTTAGACTTTTTAATAAAAAGGAGCCAAGCCTTAGAAAACGTACAAAGAAATTCTTCGTTGAAAAACAAGAACGAATATTCTCCAAAATTCAGATCATTTGTCGTGAAAAGCAATGAAAAAACCTGTCCGTTATGTCCTTCAGAGACACACCCAATTTTTAAGTGTAAAATGTTTCACGAGATGTCTGTTGAAGAAAGAAGCAACAAAGTGAGATCCTTAAACCTATGCTTTAATTGTCTAGGCCATCACCTTATTAAGAACTGTTTAAAACTGAACAGGAAATGTAGGGTTTGTAATGCGAACCACAATTCTCTTCTTTGCAAAACAAGTGTCCCCCGAGCGATAAACAGAAACCTACCCTCTCCACAGAGTTCATCAGTTGTCATTTATGACCCGAGTCCAGCCTATGTAATAAATTCTCAAACCGCGACGTGTCTTTACAATGAGAGTGGGGAGAAATCCATTTTGCTTTCGACCGCGAAGGTCAAAGTTCAGAGTGCGACAGGGGGTTGGCTTATAATGAACGCGATCCTCGATTCAGGAAGCCAGAAATGCCTTTGTAGCTTGGAAGCGTCAAATTTCCTCGGGTTGGATAAATACTCTATGAATTCAACTATTGTAGGCTTGAATGGAGCTTGCATTTCAGTGAGGAAAGGAATTTCCGCTGAAATTTCGAACGGAAGTTCATTTAAAAGAAAACTTAACTTTCTCATAGTCCCTAAAATTACTGGTTGCGTTCCTACACAGCCATTGGATTTAACAAAAATAAAATTGCCTCAAAATATAAGATATGCAGATGCGGAATTTAATATTCCCAAACGAATTGATATTCTCCTGGGAGGTGAAATATTTTATGAATTATTAAAAAGTAAACAAATAAAATTACATGACAATTCAATAATATTGCAGGACTCCGTATTTGGTTACATTGTAACAGGTTCCATTCAAAACGAACCATCGAACTATTATTTTTGCAATTTCATCCAAGATCAGGTTGATAGAAATTTAACAAAATTTTGGGATTTAGAAGCAATAGGAATTAAAGCAGAGTCTAGTTGTGACCCAGACGACCAAGCCATGCAACATTTTAAATCTTCAGTACGTTTCAATAGTGGTCGTTATGAAGTTGGGTTTCCTTGGAAGAGCCATACACAAGAGTTAAATGACAATTTTTTTTCCGTAGCAGAAAAACGTGTAAAATCCTTAACAAGAAGATTCATTCGTGATCCAACTCTGTACATACAATATTCCGAAATTTTGAAAGAATATGAATCTCAAGGAATAATTGAAAGGGTTCTAGAAACTGAAAACCAACTGATAGAGCAGTATTCTATTTACCGCACCAAGCGGTCTTTCGCCAAGAAAGCCTAACTACAAAATGCGCATTGTTTTCGATGCAAGTTCCCATGAAGATGGACAACCATCTCTTAATGACTGTATATGGTCAGGTGAGAATTTAAACCCAAACATATTCCACCTGATAATTTCTTTCGCTTGAACACGATTGCTATCACCGCAGATATAGAACGTGCATTCTTGCAAATCTCATTACGTGACGAGGACAGAGATGCAGTTAGATTTTTGTTTCCAGACATTAGATCAAATCAAACAGATCCCTACAAGTTTCAAGTGTATAGATTTAAGCGTGTGATGTTTGGAGTCAACGTAAGCCCCTTCTTGCTCTCCGCAACAATTAAGCATCACATCGAGAATTACCGTGAGCAATATCCAGCAGCAACTGAAATGCTTGACACTTGTCTCTATGTTGATGACGTAATCAGTGGTGCTGATGACATCTCCCAAGCCTTAAAAGTATCAAAGGATGCTGAAACAATCATGAAGAATGCCAGCATGAAATTACGCAAATGGAATTCAAATGATCAAACATTGATGAGAACTTGGGAAAGGGAAGGCCTTGAGACACATCCTCGTCACCCGGACGACAGTTCCAAAATCCCTTCGTCAAAGGTTTTGGGGATACCATGGGATGTTGTCCACGACTATTTTACAATTGATGTTAAAGGACTTCTGCAATTGGACACGTCAAAACCCATCACAAAAAAGAATTGTGCTTCAATCAGCTGGGAAAATATACGATCCAGTTGGGTTCTTGTCACCCTACACGATTAGGCTCAAATGCCTATTACAAGAACTTTGGCTACGGAAGTTATCCTGGGATGACGAGCTACCGCCAGATATTCATGCAGTATGGTCACAATGGTGGTTAGAACTTCCATTTTTATCAGAGTTGAAGATTCCACGAAAGATCCTCGATTCCAGTGGAGATTCAAGTGAAGTCCAAATCCATACCTTTTCCGATGCCAGTCAAAAAGCATATGGAGCAGCCGCCTTCTTGAGAGTCAAGCACAAGGACAGAGTCAGCGTTGATCTTGTAACATCCAAGAGCCGTGTTGCACCTCTGAAAAGATTATCCCTGCCTAGATTGGAACTGATGCGCGCTCTGCTTGCTGCACGCTTAGCAAAGGAAGTCAAGAAAATCCTAGGTCAGAAGTGTTCAACCAGAGCCTTTTTCTGACGGACTCTCAGGTCACCTTACATTGGATTAAAGGTCCAAACCATAGATGGAAACCCTTTGTTGCGAACAGGGTTCGCGAAATCCAATCCCTCACCGATCCTAACTCGTGGTTCCACTGTTCCGGCAAGGACAACCCAGCAGATCTACTTACGAGAGGAATCAGCGTAGACGCTCTTACAACCAACTCCAAGTGGTGGAATGGATCCTCGTTTCTACGTCAAATTGACTTCCAGACCAAAGGACTAGATGAAGCGATCCCAGAAAGAGTGTATTTAACGGAAATGAGAAAGAACTCAAATCCAAAAGAGGACATTTCCTTGACATTGACAGTGACTAAAAACAATTTCCTTGAAAACATTATTGATATTTCAAACAACTATGTAAAATTAATTCGTGTTGTAAGTTTTTCTTTACAGATTCATACACAACTGCAGAACCAGAATTACAAAGATAAAGGGACCCCCTTACTTCACAGGAGGTAAGTCATGCTGAGAACTGGCTGATCCACTCATTGCATGAAAGGGAGTTCTATGAAGAAATGCGCAAATTGTTGGCAGGTGAGCCTATTCCTATGAAAAGCAAATTAACTCCACTTAATGTTTTTCTTGATGAGAGCAACATCATTAGAGTAGGAGGCAGACTTGAAATTCAAATTTAAATGAGAAAGCTAAATTTCCCATGATTTTACCTAGTAGAAACGTTTTAACTGATATTATATTGAGCCATTATCATAAAAATATTTGCATGCAGGACCCCACTCACTTTTATATCTTGTTCGTCAAAAATTCTGGCCACTCAATGGCAGAAATAACTGTCGTAGAATTATTCATGAATGTGTGAATTGCTTTAAGAACAAGCCCATCCCTATGAATCAAATTATGGCTAACCTACCGAGAGATCGTGTAACACCGAATTATCCCTTTAATGTCACGGGCGTTGATTTTGCAGGCCCATTCTTCATTAAGTTTAAAAATCAAAGAAAAGGGGCATTAAATAAAATTTATGTAGTAGTCTATGTATGTTTATGTACAAAAGCAATTCATTTAGATTTTGTGACAGATCTCACATCCCAAGCATTCATTGCAAGTTTAAAACGTTTTTTTGGTAGGAGAGGAAAGTGTGCAAAAATCACCACCGACAACGCTAAAACATTTGTTGGCGCAAATGCCGAAATTAAAAAATTGTTCAAAATGATTAAATTACCTGATCACACGTTAGCAGAATTTTTGACAAATGAATTGATAGAGTGGAATTTTATCCCACCCAGGTCCCCAAACCATGGAGGGCTATGGGAAGCAGGAGTAAAGGCATTTAAATTCCACTTAAAAAGAGTCGTGGGGAACGCACATTTAACTCTCGAAGAGTTCATCACAATACTTTGTGAAATTGAGGCTGTGCTAAATTCCCGACCACTCACTCCTTTGACGTCAAATTTCGATGATTTCGAAACACTGACCCCTGGACACTTCTTAGTAGGTAGACCCCTAACATCCATAGTTGAACCGCAAATAACTAATATAAACGAGAAACAGTTGTCGAGATGGGAAAGAGTAAAAAAAATTACCCAACATATATATAGGCTTTGGAAACGCGATTATTTGAATAATTTACAAGAACGTCACAAGTGGAAATTTAACAAAATAATGTTTCTGTAGGAACCTTAGTTTTAATCAAAGATGAAAATCTTCCTAGTACGAAATGGAGTACCGGAAGAATAACTGAAATTTTTCCTGGCACCGATGGTAAAGTGCGAGTTGTGAACCTGCGTATGCCAAACGGAAATATATTAAAAAGGACAATCAGAAATCTTTGTATATTACCTGTATGAATTTTGTTATTAGTAATTATTGTATGTGTATAAATTAACTTCAATCGTATTTAAGTATCATAAAATGTATTGTGTATTTTTCATTTAAGTACTGTAAATATTGTGTATTTTTCATTTAAGTACTGTAAATATTGTGTATTTTTCATTTAAGTACTGTAAATATTGTGTATTTGCATTTAATATTGTGCATGCCTTTTTGCTTTGTAAATATTGTGTATTTTGTATGTAAGTATCGTCAATTGCATTATGTATTTGTATTGAAATTTCATTTCAATGGCGGGGACTCTGTTACGACCCGCATGTGCAGAGGGCGCTAGTAGTCCTCCTTGTTTACATTTCGTCAGTATGCTTGTAATGCATCCTCGGAGCGGACGTACCTACCGTCCTCAATAAACAAACATTTTTAAAGTATACAGTCCACGCCTTTTGCTTGAGCAGTCAAGTTATACATAACTCAAAGTCTGCTCATAATCCGTTATAGACATTTCTAGAATAACCACACCATTTGTGGTTAAAATCAGAGCTATCGACCTCACCCATTTCCCAAGAGAGAACTATAGTTTATTCGAAAATTGAACAAAATATTTTAGGGAATTTAACATTCAACTTTTTATTAGATAGCAATACAAGTTAAAGTTCTATTTGTAAACATTTCCGTTTAATTAAGGGAAATTTAAGCTATTTGCATTTCACTTTTTTTCAAATCATTCCAATCACTACAGATCGTAATTAACTAGGCAAATGTAATTAATCAAATATTTTTTCAGATGTAATTAGTTACAGAAATCCTGAATAAGTTCGGGTTTTTTTTTTTTTTTTTTTTTTTTTGCTTCTTTCAAAATTCCAAGTGGAAAACTTTAAGACTGTAGAATCTTATTGCACAGCCTGTGTAGTGGTAATCATTTGAAAGTAGGTGGTTAATAATGATTTAGAGTTTTAATTTAAATTAATAAGATTAAAATTTTATTCTGTTAAAATGGAGAAACCTTGAATGAAATTTTGAAAATCCTTCCACACACAAATAAAACAAAGAAAACTTTACATTTCCCAATTGCTTTTTTTGTTGAATTAAGGAGGCTACGTTCGGAGCCTTGATTTGTGAAAAGCGTATAGATAAATATTTTTCTTATATTTGGCGTTAAATGAATTAGAACATATATATATAAAACTTTTTGAAGGATATTAGAATAAAAAATTATTTAAATGTAACCTTTTGGCAACAAATAAAGATGGAATGAAATTTTCAAAACATTCTCCGTCTATGAAAAATGCTACTATAATAATGTTTTGCCTATACATTGCTTGAACTTCAATGCAGTGGTTGATCTAAAGTTTTTGAAAAATTATCATTTTCAGAGTTACGATTAAATGAAATAAAAACGGGTGTTTTGTGTTACAATATCTACTGATATAAAATATGAATAAATCCACTTCTAAATTATGTATTTCAAAACTACTAGTTCAACCTCGGTATATAAATCTTGGCTATGCATAGACAAAATATTATAGAAGCCTTTTTTACATCTGGAGAATGTTTTCAAAATATGTCGTTCTTTCTTCCGACCTTTTTTTATGCGAAAGAATAAATTGCATTTAAATTTTTTCTCGTGATAGCTTTCTTAAAACACTTTTATATGAATATTCTAATTCACCTGATACTAAATTTTAAAAAAAAAACAGAATATCCATTTATACGCTCTTTCAAAATCATAGTTTCCAATGAAGTCAGTCCTCTTAAGGTATACATTTACATGTCCATTAATACGAAATGGAATTTTTTGTCATAATTATCTTACCAACTACATAATGTTGCAAACATTGTGCACCTTTCGTACTTATATTTTCATTTTCTTGAGAGCCAATTTCCCGTTTTAAAGGAAAACCCTTAATTTATAAAAAAAGATCTTGAATGGCTGAAACGCGAAATTGTTTTTAATTAATTTTCTTCAAGAGTTTGCTAATATGCAGGTAATGATTATTTTATAATATATAGGGTGTCCGGAAAGCATGACTATACTTCTGAAAGTTAATTAAAAATAAACAAAGATTTTCCTTTCGTTTTTTTTAAGTTCCATAAAGAAAAAATAAAAGTTTGTGCTTAATGAAATGCAAACTATACATAGTGCAACATCCACGTTTTACAACATTCTCATGTCCAGTTGGAGAAGCCATTTTTAAAAGTATAAATTGCATAGCATGGTTTACCGAATTTAAATGTGCAACATATGTGCAGCACTAATGGGGTACCACCACACTGGAGTGTGGAAGAGAGAAAAAGTTCCCCTGGCGATAGATGGAAAGCGGAAATCCAATACCTAGATCTTTAGACGTAAGACTTCTTGTAGGGAAACATGAAGAGGAATTCGTGACGCTGATTAAATTAAAAGTAGAATTATAGTGATATTCAGATTATTGACCCCGAAATGCTTCCTAGAACGTGGCTAGAAAATTTCGTATAGACTCGATGTGCTGCACGTAATTAATGTTCATCATATCTGGCGACATTATCATCTGGCATTCAAATTATATGGGCTATCCGATTAATTCTATTTATTTTTATGTAGTTAATGATGTCAGGTTGTTTATAAGTTCTGTGCAATTCAAAATGGTGTCTTCTCCAGCTATTGTTTTCACTTACACTTCCAAGTATACTTTAAAGTATTTTTTCGCAAAAGATGCCATTCGATTTTCTTCCAGTTTTGTTATTCTCCAAATCTAAAATTTACATGTCAGAACTGGTCTAATAAGAGTTTTGTAAACTAAAAAATGTGTTTCTTGAAAGAAATTTAGATTTTAAAAAACTCAATCCATAAAAAGCCTCATTTGCCAATCGATTCTAGATTCTAGATGAGATATTCTGTTATTAGAGGTAATAATTAATCCTAAGCAGGTAAAACTCTTAACTGTATCAAATTCGCAACTAATAACGTATACATATTGAAATCATGTAATAAAGCATTTTAAGAAAGACTTCGTTTTTCTTTTTTCTTTAAAGAAAAAAAATTAAGGGATATCTTTTTCAATTCCTACTATTAGTTCACACTCTTCCTCTATGTGTATACACATATATACATATATATGTATACATATATCATTCAAATTTTCAATCGTTAATAAAATACTTTGTCCATCCACTCAAGTTCAAATACATTTTTTTTAACTTGTAGTAGAGGACGCTTGATGTTAATACAGTTTTTCAAATATTAATGCATTAATTCTATTTAATTAATGAATAAATAGTAACAAACAAAAATAACAGTCCAACACCATATAAAAAATGGAAAAAATTGCTCATTGTATCCCTGCAGCGCAATGGATAGTGAGTTGGTTGATTGATTGATTGAATATTAACGTCGCACTGTTCAGCTACACGAGGGCTTTTGGCGACGGACCACGTAATTTTGAACCATGGTCAAGTGACGTGGACGACATCTGAGCTGGCACCCCCTCTCCTAACTACCACACCACACCAACGGGAGGACGTTTCAGCTCTCGACAGATTTAACGTGCATCGCTGCCCTACACGGCGGGTCTTTAGTGGTACTGGGCTCGAACTCGTGACCAGGCAAGCCACGATCCGATACCCATACCACTCGGCTACCGCGGCCACGATAGTGAGTTGGACTTTAAATCCGAAGGTCGTGGGTTCGAATCCCACTTGGGATGGCCTAATTTCTGAGAATGTGATTTCTTTCTACTATACTATTTTATTGGAATAATTTAATTTAATTAATGACTAAATAGTAAGAAACAAAAATAACAGTCCAACACACTATATAAAAAGGAAAATGGGAAATTGAAAGGAAAATCACTTTCTATTTTGCCACTTAATATCGTGATTCTGGCATATGTATATAGATATTTATATTAATTGTAATTATTTATTTTATTATTAATCGTATTTCTTTCTTGACCTAAGTAGAAAAAATTGACTTACTTTTTTTATATTACGTATTTTGTTTGTTTGTTTTTTGTGATTAATATTTGAATCTGTAGTTATACTTTTCTTAAGCCCGCTATAACTGTTCATTCATGGAGAAAACATTTTTCATTTTGTTTACTTTATTCTTTAAACTAGCTCATTACATTCTATTTGTATGAAATCCGGCACAATGAATAAAATTTAAATTTCTTAAAGGGCAAATGATTCCGAAGGTTGAGGAAATATTTGACCTCAATTTAAGATAAAAGGAAACAAATCTCAAACCTAGTTGAGGCTTTTAAAATTATTTACAAACTACTTTTCTTGAATTTCAATAAACTAGTTATTTACAAAGCAGAAGTAGAGATTTGTTTTCTTAAAGAAGTACTGTATTCTGATTATTACTCTCCGTGTATGATTTTCTTCAGTTTTAAAAAAAGTTCTACTTTCGGTTTGTTATAGCTATTTTTAAATGTACTCTGATTCACTTGTTCAAAGCTACAAGGAAGTATTACTTAAAACTTTTCTATTTTGACTTGTACTTAACATTTTGAATGCGTTACTCAATGATTGTTTTTTAAAAAATCGATACTTTTATTTTTGAAATTGAATTTTAAAAATATATAAAGAGATTTTTATGAAAAAATTGTAATTATTTGCTTAATAAATGCTTCAGAACTTAAACTTCTTAATTATTCGTACTTATAGTATTCACCCTTTATCTTTAATGCGGTAAAATAAATTGATTCTATATAAGGAAGTGTATTTTTGAGAACATTTTTTACTATCACAAACAATGCTATAAAATAGAAAAAACATGCAATTATGTAGTGTCAGTTTAATTTGAAACTGAAGAGATTAAAGTTTGATAGCTTATAAATTCAAAATATCTATATTGCAAAAAATATTTGTATCTATTAAGAAGTTAACTTAAAAATTTTTAATGTATTTTTGCGCACTTTTTTTGAAGAAAAATTTTAAAACATTACAAATTTGTCAAAAAAAATATCCTTCAAAGATACGAAATGATAAATTCAATAATTAAGTAGATAGCTTTTTTTAAGAAAATGTAGCGTGCTACATCGTAAGAATTCCCTCTTAAACTAATACAGGGGTATATATTCTTTGAAGTTTCTTTTAGAGTTTAACTGCCACCACCATAAATAGGAAATGTAGTATGCAGATTAAGTTCTAAGATATAAAAGAGTGAGCGAGAGGGGGCGTGCGGAAATTTTTAAAGCTGTCAATTTAAATGCAAGCGACTCCCTAAGAATAACTGAATTTTGAATATTAGATTTATTAACTCATAATACGTTGTTCCTATATCCAAAAACCAATTGACGTTAATAGTGAAGCTTAGATGAAAAATTTCGACCAAACCTTATTGGTCGTTGGATTATAGACCTCAAGCTTTCAACGTACCTGTAATCTTTCAGGTAAGCAAAATTTTGCTTATTCAAATTCTAGTTAATTATCCTCGGAACTCTTGAATAGGATAAATTAATAAATAAATTGATTTATCATTTATGTTCGTGCCTATTCCTTGTGTCATAGCATCTACTCCTATTGTAAGTTCGGGTTCGAGTCAAACTCTCGAGTACGGGACCTTAGGAGTTTAAAGATCAGATTGTGGGAATGGTTACAAATTGTAGAGCAAGAACTCAAAGAAATAGTATCCCTTAAAAATGCAATCAAGGTTTTATAATTTCCTTTTAAATAAAATGTATTTTTTATAATCTGAACAATTACTTTTTGTTATGTATATTTTGTTTAAATTTAACTGTTGTTCTCGTGTCCATGGATTTGGCAAAGAAAAATAACTCTAGATTCCACCAAAGATGGAAACTATTGCCGATTCTGGAACTTCCTGGCTGTAGAGTATCTTCTGCAGTGGGTCCATAAGTAGAGTAAGCCCAAGTTGGTCCAAACTTGAGTCCGAACTCAAGTTGGTCCAGAACTTTCAAAGCTGCGCATTGGAAGATATGTTTTGATGTAAGTGATTGGAATTGTGCGTAATTTTAACACTGTATGAAAGATATTGTTTTATCAGGATGGGTGTTCATGCCCTTGTAATGTCGAGTTCTTAGTCTTGTGATTTTGCGTGTTACGATTCTTGCACAATCGAAGTCTAATGAGTGGTTTCTTAAGGCTTGTCTTCGGCTAATTTTAAAGAATAAGACCCGAATTTGGAAAAAATTTTAAAGAAATGAAACATTAATACGATATTCTGGTTTCACTATCATTTAGAGAGCAGAAATTTTTTATCATACTTCCCGTTTTTAACAGAGTTTATTCATTTTTTTTTTGGTATAAAAATTCTAGATCTGGTCACAGCGTTTGCATCAGCAGTGAAGTGGTAGTAGAATGTTGGCCATGGTTAGTGGCTTCCTTAGCCAAGAAACAAAAGCGCTGATTTCTCATGTGCAGGCGTCCATTGTAGTACACAGGTAATGCATCTGTACGATTAGGAAATTTATGGAGGAGGTGATGTTAGACTCTCCACTTATGACCTATAAAGCCGATTTAGAATCTGAAAGGATTATCAATCCTTCCGTAGTACCCATAGCTTGTGAGTCTGGCAAGTATATTTTTCCCTAATGGAGCTACATTTTAGCAGCTTTTGCTGACACGGCAAGTTCCCAGATGTGAGAGCCATTTCATTGCGATACCATCTATTGCCGGCCTCACTACCCAATTTGGACGCTCAAATTTTAATTCACGCTCTCGACGGGTGTTAAATATTACTTTGATTTATTTTTCTGAGAGTGCCAGAGCCAAATTGATACTCAAGGAATCTTTTACGTGGCACGTAATCACAAGACATACGTGTCTACCAATTCCGCATCCAGAAAATCTATTGACTCCAGTCAGGGTCGAACCTGAAACGTTGGACTTACGAAGCGGGAACGCTACTTCTAAGCCACCAGGGCCGACAGACATGTAAAGGTGGTCAGGGCTCAAATTTAACTTATAATTCTAAAATCAATTATGCATTGCACATAATTTTGAAATTTATATAACATTTGTTTGACGTGGATATAGTTTGAAAAATAAGGACAAATCGGTTGATTGAAAATAAGGACAAATCGGAGAACATGCCCTACTTTAAAAATCCCAATTTTTGTATAAACAGCCACCATTTTGTATAGATAACTACCATTTCAATGTATGACACATCTAAAAAACCGAAATTTTTGTCTTTCAAAAATTTTGACTGTGCAGAAGATCAATTCAAAAGAAACAAAATCAT
The DNA here is from genome assembly GCA_019973935.1 of Trichonephila clavipes. Taxonomy (NCBI): domain Eukaryota; kingdom Metazoa; phylum Arthropoda; class Arachnida; order Araneae; family Nephilidae; genus Trichonephila; species Trichonephila clavipes. Next base: position 337,068 of record BMAU01018087.1, on the reverse strand, counting down.
ATATTCCTTAAATAGTTTTCTATTATTAAATAAAATCCGGTAAATTCCTCTATAAAATTTATACTAATTAAATATACAAAAATATTTACTAAAAATTAAATTACATTTAAATTATGGCTGTAATTTTAGATAATTTAACATTCTTTTATACAATAAAATTTAAATACCTTTCGATAGAAATTTTGCCAATGGCTTCTTTATAGGATCATGCTATTTTTCATAATTTTTTTACGCTCCTCTTTTTTTATTTATACCTTTTGTGTTTTTTTCTATTACTTTTCTGCATCTTCATTGCTTTTTGTTGTAAGTTATTTAATAAAAAACGACATTTTCTTATTCTTCAGAAAACAGTACCCCTATTTTCCTCGTACATTTTTATATAGAAAGAATAAATTTTTTCATAGAAGGGGATAAATCAGTAATTTCTTTTGGTGAACGACAAAGTATGTGTCGATGCCTCCTGCTAGTAAACGCTTCAGTGGTGTTGACGAACATTTCATTTTGGCTAAGAAATATGTGTCTGAAAATACTTTGGACTAAAGAAGTACTTTTTGAACTTTCAATATTGGTGACTTAATTTTCTATCATAAATTTCATCGCGCCCCCTCCGTACAATAAGGATGTATTGTATGCAATGACTATTACGTTAAAGCTACAATACAACTTTAATTATAAACCATTCAAATTATCAAGATTATTGAATTTTGTATATAATTTTGTGTATGACAAGCCAATGGAAGTCACTAATAATCATTAAACATGTTCTTAACTTATTACTGATAAATTATCAAATACATTTTGCTGCACTGATGCGTCTATAAGTACACTCAGGAACATTGAAAATGGCGACCCAAGAAGAAAGCATCGGATTGAAATAAAATTCAATACACATAATGACACAGATGAGATATTCCCTTGATCTCAAAAACAAGACAATTAAACTAATACAGGGAGTGCAACAACACAAATACTGGGCAACCTCAATAGCGCGTAGGACCATCTCCAGCTGCAATACATACCGCCACACGGTCCGGCATTGAGTTGATTAGACACCTTATGTTGTCCTGAGGCAGATGGCCCCACAAATCTTGAACAGCCAACTCTAAATCATGTACAGAGTGACACGATCGATGGCATCTGCCGTTTTAACTGATCCCACACGTGCTCTACAGGGGACAAATCGGGGGACCGGTCGGCCATGGAAGAGTCTGAAAATGACGTAGGAAGTGTTGAGCAACGCATCACAATTAAAGTGGACCGGCTATCATAGGCTATGGCCGCCCATCCCCAGACCATTACACCTGCTGTGCCGGCAGTGTGACGTAGAACAGTGTGAGGGGAATTGTACAGCTAACCAGGGCGCCTCCACACCCGTACACGGTTATCATCTGTCCCCAAAACAAACCGGGATTCATCACTAAACACAACCTTTTGCCAATCTGTGACATTCCACATTGATCTGGTTTGGCACCACTGTAGACGCAGTTGCCGATGTTCCGATGTTAAAGGGAGTGCACGGAAAGCGCGCTTGGATTTAAGATTTGCTACTGCAAGGTGTCTGGAAATTGGTTGTGGAACAATTGCTATTCCTACGTCTGCTCGTATAGTTGAACGAGTCACTGTGGGGGCCACCAGTGCTTGCCGCACTATACTTCGATCCTCTCTCCTCATGGTGTTCCTGGTCGCTCCAGACCCGGTTTTCCGCGCGTGGATACTTTCTCGTGTCCACTGCTCCCAACAATTTCTAACGGCACACTCCGAACGATCCACCTGGCCAGCAACACGGCGCGTCGACCAGCCTGCAGTTTTCATCCCGATGATCAGGCCTCTCTCAAACTCGCTTAACTGTGAGAAATGTCTTCTAGCACGTTTACCTGGCATGTTTCGCTTAACAAAGTCTTCCTACAATCGGCGGGTAATCGTCACGTTTATCAATCTTCGAATTTGCGCTGACTCATATAGCACCCTCTTCTTGATTGTAGCGCCACCTCGGCGTGTATGAGTATGCGTATTGGCACAAAACTTGGATCATTTGCATGACATATTATGCTGTACTTATTTGCAAAGTTTTGCGATTGTACTTAGCTTCCTTCTTGGGTCGCTATTTTCAATGTTCCTGAGTGTATATTATATGGTGCAAATGCATCAAAAATTGATTTGTTTTGCTTATTTTCAGTAAATTAATAACTTTTATTACCCATTCAGGACCATGATCACATGTGTTATCGCTTCAGGGTCCACGGTTTCATATGTTAAAATGCGTTTTCACTGTTCTGAGGCCCGTGGTCGCCCCCGGTTTGATCTATATTTGGAACGTATGGAATATGTAATGATAATAAACTATAAATTTCGGCATATTTAGTTTCAATAGTGATTTTATATGAATTTTTAAAAGAGTTAATACTAACAGGAAAAAATCACCTGGTCCTGAAAGGTTAAATTGTTTTATTTTCGATTTTTCAATATCCTTGCGTCCCTAGCGTAGGACTATCATGCCCTCTTGGGGGCACGCCCCACAGTTTCAGAGACATTGCATTACAGAGCTTTAGTAATAATACAATTAAAGACCTCACACATACGCTCGGTTGAAGAAACTTAAATCAAAACTTACCAATCGAAAACTATTCTGTATCTTTAAATATTCACTGTTACTCCATATCTCACTCAAATTCATGCCCTTTATAGCAGTAGCCATCACACCCACACTGAGTTCCGGCTTCGTATGCAATATGTTGCAGGTCTTAAGCCAACCTGTTGGAGAAACAGAAAATTAACTTTTAAGCGATTGCCCCTTTTTTCATCATTTTTATAAAATAGTTTTAAACAAGTTATAAAACGACTTTAAAGTATTGACAAAATATTCAGAGTTGTTTTAATATACCGTCAGATGTTGTTTCTATTCAATTCTTAAGCTTATATTTCATAAGCATTGCTAACTTATAGCTTTTAGTACATTGGTACATTTATCAGATGTATGCATACTTCAATAAAGTTTCGCAATATTAAAATAAAATTTAAAATAATTTGATATTTAATCATTTTAAGTTAAAATTTCAGTAATTATATTTAAAAAGCTTAATCAAAGTTACTGCTACAGAACTGAGTTATTAGTATTGAAAACAAATTTGCTAAATAAAAATTATTTGTTTTGATATTATAAGTCTGTTTTAATATCAATTAGAACAAAAGTTCCAAATGTGGGTGTTGAAGATTTTGAAAGAGGTGGTGTAGTAAACAAGTAATAGAAATCATGCAAAGTGAATTGGTTTTAAAATAAATCTTTGACTTTGTGAGTTCTAAGGCAATATTTGAATTAGAAGATATGTGTCGACTAAAATATTTGATCTAGGCCTTTATTTAATCATCTATGAGCCAATCATTACCTATGTTTGTGCTCTGTGGACTAAAAAGAATTTTCAAATGAATATTATAGATGGATAAAAATGTATGCTAACAAAGACGCGTGGTGTCCTCAAATACTGCAAAACAAAGACAATTGATTGTAATTAAACGTCATTTGTTTGATAAACCAGTTTTAAATATTTAGAAAACTTAATCTACAAATGCCAAATGAGGTGTTGAATTTAATTAGAACCAAAAAAATAGACATTACAGCGTTTGTGAGGGGAATTTTCTGTTCAAATAAAACTTGAAACAAGTTGAATATAATTGCTTCACAAATTTATCATTTGTCTGTTATAAGAAATCTACTCACTTATTGACTTTTGAATGTTTTCGATGGTGATTTTAATGAACGATTCAAGAATATTCTGAATTTAAAGACAGAATTTTTGTTTTGCATCCCTTCTTACATGAATACGTTGTAGAATCATTGTTTTCTAATTTTACTTTGTAAGTGCAAAAATGCAAACTATAGTTACATTGGAGGAGATATTACTCATTACAATTAATATCCATAACTAATCGCTTAATGTTTTATAGATTTGAAGGAGAAATTGTACTTTGTTATTGAAGCATATACTTAAAATATTTATATACGAAATAAGTTTCATTAAAATAAGTATAACAAGAAGAATGCTATATAGAAGCATGCTATCTGTGGAATCTTACTTTCTCAATAACTTAACAAATACAATCTATTACAAGTAATATGCGTAAAAGAAAATCAAATTACTGTAATGATTGAAACTTATAATGTGAGTGGAAAGAGACGTTTTTTTTACATGGTAATAAAAAGTTTGGTAGCCTATATTTTAGACTCAATTTTCACATTTTATTTCCTTTGACACGAAAATATTCTGTGATATCTCATCGTCAAACCCCCGTCATCCCTTTTTTTAAATAAATCTCGTTAACAAATGCTAAATAATAGATACCCTCTTTTAATGCATTCGCATTTGAATTCATTAGTTTGACAAACATCAAATCCAAAAAATGATTGGTTATAAATTTGCAGCTATGTTAAATAGCAATTCCGATTATTTATATCCATTTTAAGGTATTTTCTTACAGCCGAAATAGAAGATGTTTGGTCCTTATATCACTTAGGTTATATTGCTTCGTTATTTTTTGAAGCATCTTTCTAATATTCGTTGTTAATCTATGGTTGTTTCAAGAATTTCAAAATACCCTCCTTGATTCGTCAGTATCTAATAAAATATCTAATGTTATCCTTTCCAATCATCGGTATTAAGGCATTTAACAGGCACACTTCATCTCAAGGCAATTGGATGGTTTGAATTAGTGTCGTCAATCCATACCTACAGAGAGGGCAATTGACTATCAATATGATCCACAGTCAAGAGACGAGCGCGACCTCCAAGATACGACATCGTATTTCATAGTGAGTGAGTGAATATTAACTTTGCACTATTCAAGTATTCGAGGGCTTTTGGTGACAGACCTCGTCCTTTTACACTATGATCAAGTGACAAGAATGACACCTGAAATGGCATCTCCCTCTCCTAGTTCCCACACCACACCAAGGGGAGGACATTTAAGCTTCAACAGATTCAATGGGCATCGCCTCCCTGCACGGTGGGTCTTCAGCGGTACTAGGTTCGAACTCATAACATGTCGGCCACGAGTTCGTTACTGTGTCCAATAGGCTACCGCACCCACAAGATATTTCACAGTCCTAAAATCCAAATAACGGAGCTCTCATTCATTTTAAGATCAACTTTCGAATATGTGCACAATTTGATTCTTTAATTGAGAGAACTCTCGAAAATCTCCAACCATAAATCCTTTACTTAAGGCTGCATAAGCATTTTGAAACAGGGTTACATAATGGCAACAATCCCTTTTACTCTACGCTAAGTTTGCTCAAAGAACGATGTCACGAAATCCATGATCCACAAACAATTACTCTACCAACCGGACAGCCATGGCTCTCGTCGATTTTATCTTAGGGGAGGATAGGATAGGATACTTTGTATAGGAATTAGTCTCCAACAACTCGCTATATAAATCTAGTACTACATTCATCAAAATAAAACTACGTGATTTTTCAGGAGGAAGAATTAACAAACGAATACAGAAACAAAGCAAGCTTTATTTACCTACTTTACGGGTGTTCTGTGTAAAAACGTCAGTTAAACGGCTTTCACCAATGCCATAGTCCACTTCTGCCACAATACCCAATATGGTACTATAAACATTCTCAGCATGCGTTATTTCCGTGTTATCCGAAAACTTGGTCTTTTACATGAGACAAAGTTTTTAAACCCTCTTTTCACTGTGATGCTGCAGGACCGCATGAAAGGACAACACATACTGTCGATAACGTTGATTATGCCAGGGGTGGGCAGACTTTTCTGGGGTACGGGCTACTTCTAATTTTTTCAAAGTGTTTTGGTCCACCCAGTGGCGTAGGTGTTGTGTGTTGAAAGTATACAGACGGACCTTCATTTTACAAGCCTCTATTTTACGAATTTCTCTATTTTGTGAACTTTTTTTAGAACCAAGAACATTTTACTGCTTCTTAGTTAAATAGCTTTGAATTAGCGAAGTATATTTTCTAATCAACGAAATTTTTTTCTTATGTCTCGATTTTTTTCTCCATAATTTTTAAAATACCGTATTTACTCCAATCTAAGCCGCACTTTTCCCAATACTAATACTACTGAAAATCGGACGCGGCTTAGAATCGAAGGGGAAAAAATGTGTTGGATGGAGTATACAGAGCAATTATAATTTAATGGATGTATTTAAAAGTTTTAATACTGATAAAATAACTAATTATTTACTTCTCTTATTCGTTCTTTTAAATTTATTTTAATTTCTTGATATCCATAAACCATTTTAGATTATTTTTCGATTTTCACAAAACATTGTTGAGAATTTGGGGAGGGGCCACTGTCGTAACTAGCTCTGAGAGGGCCCTATATCAAAATTTCTTCGGGACCCTTCTTTAGATATGCGAGTCTTGTTAGTGGGTCTGTAGTTACACATGTTGAGGTCCTGTATCCTTGATACGGCGGTAGCTACGCGCCTGGGCGTGGCTTAGAATCAATGGTGGCCTTATTTCGAATAAATACGGTATTTCTAGACCTTCGTATGATAGAATGATTATTAGGGTTTAGTGAAGGTGGTCACCCCAAAATGTATTGGTAATCCACCGGTCGATCGCGATCGACTTAATGCCCACCACGGATGTTTACCATTGCCATGTAACCAAATTTTCCCACATAGAGCACCTGTAAGGAGTGTAAATAAAACTTTAATTGTTTCTGTATACTTTCAAATCTTTTTTTCAGCTGTACTCTTCTTAGCTTTTTTACTACAGCGTTTCGAAATCCTTCCTGCAGGGTATTATGAATAACTCCGTATTTTAAGGAAAAATCCACTCGCAAGTCGATTATTACAAAAACTCACAGTAGAAAAACTTTTCACATTCACTTCATTGTTAATATTCCATAATAATGTTTCAGATTAAAATAAATCATTTTATTTACCAGATCCAAAGAGATTTCAAAGACTAGTCTCAAATAACAAACAGCAGCTCACAAAGTTAATCTATTAGAAACCTTACAAAATCGTTTCCATTGGGGATACATCCATTAAAACCTGGAACATCAAGGAGAACACTGTTACCCGAAACACACCTATAAAAGTTTCACGAAAAAGGAAAAGGGGTTTCTTTATCGCTCTAAATCAACTAAAAGACGATACGAGATTACCACCTCTTATTGGCAGCATTAGTTATAATGTATCAATTCCACGAAGAAAACAATGGCGGGAAAAAAGTAATGCTTTAAGTTGCAATCCTTCTGGAAACTGGATACTACGTCGTTACCAAGATATAAATTATTTGGTAAGTAAATAAATAGCTGCAAACGTGATCGGGTGTTTGGTTTTAACACCCGAACATCTGCGGAGTTCACTAATGTCCTTCGGTAGGTGACGTCATTGAACACTTAACAGGGTTGTCTCAGGAAAAAAAGAGGGTTTTAGATCTTATGTGAATTTTCCAAGAAAGGATAACGGTTTTATGTGTATTTTTTAGCCAATGATAAAAGGTGGCATTAAGTGATAGATGTTCAATTTAGATAGGAATATATCGCTTTTTGTTGAAACATAAAATTGAGTCTATTTCTCGATCAAAGTAAAGATATTTCTCGATCAAAGTAAAGAATAATTTGATTTAAATAAGATATAAAAAATAATTTTCAGATGTCAATTCCTTTCCAGATTGGTAGCTTTTGTTAGAATGGGTTTCTCTTTAAAAATAATGCAATTGCAGCTACACAAATTTTTTTACGAACGGTTTTCGATTGAAAACAACTAATAAAGTGAATGTAGAAAGTATTCGCTTCGTACTGAAAAAATATTTTAAATTCTGTTTAAATTTATTTTCTTCATTTTGAACTAATTTTTAGTTGACTATTTAAATTACACAGACGTTTAGATTGAAAATTGCATTCCACATTATCGTCTGCTTTAATTTAATGCAATTTTTAATTTAACAAATTTACTTGACTACTTAATTTATTTGCTGATATGAAATCGTTTACTGTAAAAGTTATGTTGTCTAAGTTGGCATCTTTTGCAATTATTCTCAATACATTTTTTTTTTTTTTTAAAGAAAAGAATTGTAATGCATAATCGAATCAAGTTGAATTCAATATCTAATCAATTTTTCTATATTTTTCTGATGTTATCATCCGTTTGAAGACGATAACAGCTAATGGTAAAAATGTATTGATGCATTTAATGATAATGGGTTTAAATTATAAAATGCTCTTAAAGAACTCACAAAGCAGTATTGTTTTCCATTATTCATTTCTAAATTAGTTATTTAATGATCAAATTTTACATAGTCCGTTTTCTTCTGGATAAAACTAGATGAGTTTTTAGAGACATTTTTAAGCTAACAGTATGGAATGATTGATTGGTAAATGAAAACTTCAAATTCATTTTATTATTTAAGATTCAAAGAAAGCTATGGTTAAAATAATGAATATACTTAGATTTTTTGTAATATATTACATCAGAAACGTTTTCTTTATTGCTTTATGAATTAATATTTTTAATTAACTAAAATAGTATTCTTTTCGTAAATCAATAGAAATTTGTAGTAAGATCTTATGCTTGGGTAGAAAATGAAAAATGTTTTGCACCCCCGAAAAAGCCCGTACAACGACAGGCTAAAAGGATAGGAAAACCTGTCTGATTAGGTAAAGTGGAAAGAATTTCGAAAAAGGGAATTTCAATGACAAAAAGAAATCACATTGCGTACATACACCCAGAAGAGCTTGCATCAAGCAGGAAAGAAGAAATTTCCCAATGAAATAGTTAAACAGTCGAAAAAAAAAACCATGCAAAACGCCCGACTATGCAGCTGGTTATAACAAAGCGTCCATGGAATAAACCTTTATTCACAATATTCATAAAAGAGTGTTTTTTTAATAAGTATAATTTTAATACTTGGTTGGAGTAAAACTTATTCAAAAACAAAATAACTCAATAAAGAACAGTTTTAAAAACTTTAATGTGAGCTAAGAAAACTAAGTAAATTATTAAATTGTTCTTCAAAGAAAGCCAAAGCGCTAAGGCTTACTGATATTGAGGCACGTAAAATGTGCTTATGCTCTCACACAAATGCAATTAGTTATTTGTAGATATTTAAGTGACACTCGCATTGAAACATACATATATAACGGTATGGTGTCATTTAAATAGGATACTAGTGAAAACATGCATAGTGTAGTCTCCCCCGTAATTTCTCGGAAAAAAGTTTCAAAATTTTTTTTCTCTGGTACACCTCTTTTAAGACTAATTCTGTAATTCTTGCGGGGTAAAGGGATATGCAATCAAAAATTTTTATTCGGGAAGATCGAACTCACAAAAGGGGCTTAGACAGTGTTTCTCAAACTTTCAATACTAGCGACCCAATTTTCAATCATAATTTTTGTCGCGCCCCCCCCTGTACAACAATAGTGTATTTATTGCAATAAATTGTACTTTGAGAGAGAGACGCTAAAGTTACAATACGATCTTAATTATAAACCGTACAAATTAATACGATAAGTGTATTAAATTTTGTATATGTAACTTTTAAGTAATATATATATTTTAAGAAAATTACTTAAAATATATATTACTTGTTATGTTAATTTTTTTTCCCTAATTTTTAAATTGGAACAGATCGCAAAATGATACATTTAATTAATGATTTATTTCTCCTTCAGCATTCGTTTCTCAAAGTACAAATGTCATTAGAAAAATAGTCTAGTCTATGTTGCTCGCTGTCATATCCATCACAATTGGCATTATAGGGTACGTTTGCGTTAGTCTGGACAACCTATCGGACGTCTGCGCAAAACATGTAAAACCTCGTACAATTCCAGTCAGCTTTGGTCGACTCGATACTTCTATAGCTACCGAATCTAGCTTGTGTGTGAATGTGCGTTTTTTTTTAATTTACACGTTAATTGTAATTCACGGTAATTAAGTATTTACGGCAGCAGATTAAAACAAAATCATACATACATTTTTAAGTCGTAAGCAAACATTCCACGAAAATGAAGGATCAACAAGTACACAGACGAGCATGGTTCCGAAAATTAAATCAAGGCAATAAATATTCTCAAAAATACTTAAATTTTGGATTTACCACCAATGAAGTAAATGATGGGAAAAAAGCCCCAGCTGGTAATGTGTCAAAACTTACAAATCTGCAGAACATGAGAAAGTTGTTTCTCAAACCATGTAAAATCGTTTAACTATGTTGGCAAAGAATTCCAAAAAGTATTTTCTGGATGAGGACAACTTGGTAGCAAGTTACGAGTGGATTAGGGATCTATTTCAAGATACTCCAGAAGAACTCGCAACTTCCGAAGAAGAAATATTCATACATTTCACATTCAGTGAAAACTTAAAATTTTGTAATAAATCGGTCGTTAAATTTTGGGTAAAGGTGGATGATGAAATTTTCTGTACTGAAAACAAAAGCACTTTGCCATTACTATTACCATTTTCAACATCCTACCTTTGTTAAACCGAAATTTACTGCGTTGGCTGCTTTGAAAACAATATAGATCTCAGCTAAATACTGAAAAATAGACTCAGAGTGCCAATTTCTGATATTAAACCTTCCCTTGAAAAACTTTCCTCTACAAGACAAGCCCATGAAAGTCACTAATAATTATCAAACTTGGTCTTAATTTAGTATTAAGAAATTATTTATAAAATAACGTATTGATGGGAGGTCGCCGGTCCCTAAGGTTGCAACTGTAAATTTTACATCTGCCCTGTTGTTGTTTACAACAAATGGAATCTGGTGAATGCGTCTCTTTACCCCACCGAAAAGGGTGACGCGTTCCCACGCCTGGAAGGGAGCATTGTTCTCATAAATTATATCATGGTATAGGGGGTGTCATTAAGATTTTCCCGCGCTTGGGGATGTCACTGACCGTGAGACGGTATTCATCCGCTGACTATAGACCAATCAGACATAATGATTGAGTTAATGTAAATAATCCGCTCCAGAATACAGGAGCAAGCCGCCGTGGGATAAAAGCGGATGCACCCCGAATTGTGACACTCTTTTTTGACGCACTATCTGACACCCACTTGGTCTGACACGTCCCTTCCAATTAGTCACCGCAGGTGGGGACACCAGGCAGCGACATGACTCCTCTCCCTCGATCTCAGAGTTAAGTAAATCTTTATGCTTTAACTTAATTTCAATCTTATTGTGTTAAAATAAATTAATGATTATCTTAATTTCAATCTTATTGTGTTAAAATAAATTAATGATTATTTAACAGAAGGTCTTTTGATTTAGCGTACAGTTTATTTGTCTTTAAAAGATCTAATGTTTAAACTTAAGCTATAATGTGGCGCACCTAGGAGAATAGAACCGGATTTTATATAAAATGGATTTAATGAAATAATTTAAATAGTTTAAATTAAGTAAGCGTCGCATTATCTGGTGCCAGTGACCAGGATATTAAATTTTTTTTTTGTACCATTATTTGAATTTTTTTGATATTGTAAACGTTTCTTGATGGATCATCACGACAAATTTTCATCTCGTGTGCTACTATGTTTTATATATTGCTCGAAGTTGATACTGTGAATTTTTTTTCTTGCAGTTTTGGTGAGAGGAAGAGAGTCCCAAGGTGCAGAGATGACGCAGGTACTGGTGCTCTTTAATTTTTTTTTCTTTTTAATATTGATGTGAATTTTTTTCTCTATGCATGTATTTACGCGAGAGCCGATTAGTTGAAAGTTTTATTTAAATTTAAGAGTTCATGAATTTCTTTTTACCCCCTGCACGAGTGCTTGAATTTTGTTTAATTTAACGGTTTCGTTGTGAATTAAACTCGCTAGAAATTTTGTCTTAATTAATAATTAAAAAACATGCCACGTACACGACAATCAGACCCCCTAATGACGCAAACGGCGTCCGGAGAAATTTAACTAAATTGATCTAATCCCAATGTACGACGGAGGTGAATCGTTAGGAATACGTAGGTTCTTGGGAAAAATAAACGATGTTGCGAATTTAGGCAAGTGGTCAAACGATGAGAAAGTAACAACTCTGAAATTAAAATTAGCGGGAATAGCTGAGGAATTTTTTTATCCGACCCAACCCACAGTCAATTGACAGGATATAACGATATCGCAAGAATTCTTATTGGAAGATTTGAGAAAGCTGTACCTTTATCAACGCGTCTCCAGTTATTTTCATCATGTATCCAGGGTCTTTCTGAGAGCGTACAAGAATTCGCAGCACGCATCAATAAACTGGGAACACAGATTTTCCAATCAGGAAATTCGGCTCAAAATACCGCGGTGAGAAATGCGAACGACCAACTGTTACAATCTCGTTTCATAAGTGGTTTAAGAAACGACATCCGCCGCTTTGTGCTTTCTCGCGATCCTTTGAATTTAGACGAATCAATCAATGCGGCATTGATAGAAGAGCAAAATATGAAATTGAACCAAATAGCTAGCGAAGAGAGATCCAGTTTGTCGTCCGCACAAACGGAAAATCCAGTTCTTTCAGCATTAGCGGATAGATTAGAAGAAATCAATTTAAGGGTCGGCCGTCTACAGGAGGCCAGTTCAGTCACAGCTCGTAAATCAGGGGGAAATTCTTTTAACAGAAAGGAAAACGTTTTCAAATGCTTTTATTGTGGAATTCAGGGACATAGACAGGCAGACTGTAGAAGGAGGAGGGACGAGAACGCTTCCCGTTACCAGCCCCTCCCCCCCGGAGAAACGCGGCTAGCGATTATTCTATTTCAAGTCACCCCGGTTTAGATGGGAGACATGTCCATTTCAGAGAATCTGATTTCAGCGACAATTACGCAGCCCACAGGCATCCGGTGAGAGGGTCACACAAAAATTCTGAGAATAGGGGTTTTCAACGTTATAACAGGAACAAGACTTTAAACTCCCGCGGAGAAAGCCGTATTTAGATTTTTTTCATTCGGTAGAGGAGCGGTTTTCTCCTATTCAATCTCGAGACAATATATTCGATCTACCAATAATAAAGGCTAATGTTAAACATCACAAATTTAGAATTTTAATTGACACAGATGCATCCGTATCTTTAATGTCTAATTCTTTTTTCACTAAAATAAAAAATGATAACTTTAGGGAATTTAATATTTCAATTCAGATTAAAGCCGCAAGCGGAGACACGGTAGAAATTATCGGTTGCTATGAAATACAATTGTCATTGGGGGAATTTCAATTTCAACATATTTTCTTTATAACGAAGCAAGAGATTAACGATAATTATTGCGCTATTTTGGGATACGATTTTTTGAAATTATGGGACGCAGTCTTAGACATAGGAAAAAACCGTTTATTAATTAATAATTTTTCAATTCCGCTTATTCATTATTCACTCCCTGTGCGTGTGGTACAGAGTAACTTTATACATGGATTTTTAAAACACAAAACGTGTGTGGGTCCCCATTCGGTCACAAATGTTTGTATACATGTTGAAACATTACCTAATTCGACGTCATTGGCCACTATTCAGAGTTCAGCAAAGCTACAAACTAAAAACATTCATTTAACTAATTCGCAAATCAAGATTAATCCACAGACAAATGACACCATCTTAGAAATTAAAAACGATTCAGATAACATAATCACTCTTAACAAAAACATGAAAATAATTACTGTCAATAATTACGAAGACTTTTCTTCTGATTTTCCCGTTTCTCAAGATATTTTACCCCCACTCACGGAGAAAGATTTCAACCTTTCAGGTTTGGACAGTAAAATCAAAAGCAGATTATTTCAACTTTTAATTTCGCACAAAAGTGCTTTCGCTCGCTCTACGGTAGAATTATCCGCAGCCGCTACGGAGCATCATATAATTAGTCTACAACATGCTTATCCCATTAAATGTCCGATTCATAAAATTCCATTTAACTTAAGAAACGAATTTCGACGTCAAATAACAGATTTAGAAATGGCGGGGATTATTTCGAAATCTAATTCTCAATATAATACTCCGGCCTTGTTTGTCAAACAAAAAGAAAAATGGCGCCTTGTTTTAGATTTTCGGAAACTCAACGAAATAACTTTGACTCAAGACTTCGTTATTCCAACATTGGACGACATTTTACATGAAATTTCGGGTTCAAACTATTTTTCGGCGTTAGACATAAAGTCAGCATTTAATCAAATTCCACTACACTTTGCGGACAGGCATAAGACGGCATTCTCTACTCCCGACGGTGATAAATATCAATTTAACAGATTATGTTTCGGTTTAAAAAACTCGCCTAAAGCTTTTCAATCAATCGCACAGGAGGTCCTAGGAGAATTATTACACCACGGAGCTTTGGTTTATATAGACGACATTATTTTATTCACTAAAACTATAGAAGAACATTTTAAAATACTGGGTAAGGTTTTTGAATGCTTTGAAAGAATTCACTTAAAATTTAATCCGGGTAAATGCCAGTTTTTAACGAAAAGTTGTAAATTTTTAGGGTTTGTGGTAACGCCGGAAGGCATTCTTATAGATAAAGATAAGTCCGTATCAATTAACGAGTTTCCTGTTCCAAAGGATCAAAAACAAATTAAATCGTTCTTGGGATGCTGTAATTTTTATAGGAGATATATCAAGAATTTCGCAAAAACGCACTTCCCTTAACAAATCTATTGAGAAAAGACACTCCATTTGAGTGGACATCTGAAACGCAGGAGGCATTTGATGATATTAAGAAAGCCATATTGAATCCACCGGTCTTGGCTCTACCTGATCAAAACGCGGAGTTAGAAATAACAACGGACGCTTCTTCTCGCGGCATAGGGGCAGTTTTAGAACAAAAATATCCTAACTCTGAAGTCAAACCTTTATATTTTTTCTAAGAAATTAAATCCATCACAATCTAAATATAACGCAACGGTTTTAGAATTTTTCGCGATATATACAAAGCATTAAATTTTTTTAGACCTTTCTTGTTAGGCAGAAAATTTAAGGTTTTTACCGATCATAAGCCTCTCGCAGGATTTCTTTCTAATAAAAATCCCTCTTCCAAAATTTTGCGTTGGAAATTGGCTCTGGAAGAATTTAATTACGACATACACTACATCAGGGGATCCTTAAATTGAGTCGCAGATCATCTTTCTCGTTATATTAACATCACAATAGCTTTACCGGACTCTAAAGATCTTATTAATATGCAACGCGAAGATTCTGTTTTAAGAACTATCATACAAAAAATTGATCAAAATGATGTTAGCCCACAAATCAGCAACTATTTTATTAATGGGGAAGGTTTGTTATGTCATTTGTCCAATCGCCCCCCCCCCAGATCACCCAGGTCTAACACCACTAGAAAGCAAGTTTGCATTCCACATTGTCTAAAAGCTAAAATTCTCGAATCCGTTCATTCAGAATATGGAGGACATCTCTAATTTTTAAAACATACCATCGACTCAGCGAAAACTTCTTTGGCGTAATATGTACAAAGATACTAAAAATCTTGTTCGTTCTTGTACCATATGCTTATCTCGAAAAACGCCTTTAAAATCCCGCCTGCACCCCATCAACTTGTTGAACAAAGTACTGAACCAGGAGAAACGTGTCATATGGATATTTTCGGTCCCTTAAAACCACGCTTAAAGGTAATATATAGCTATGTTTTATCTATGATAGATGCATTCACAAAATATATTCACATTGTTCCACTTCCGGATATTAGGTCCAGTACGATTTCAAAAGCTTTCTTTGATAATTACATTGTACACAGGGGTTGGCCCACATAAATTAGTCGTAGATAACGCTACATATTTTAAGAGTTCCGAATTTGTTGACTTTTGCAGAGTCATGGTTATTCACAAAAAAAAAAGGCACATATCAAGTTATTCCGCTCACGTCAACGGTGTAGGGTAGAGAAACCCAATCAATCGCTAGCCAATATCCTTGCATCAATTTCACAAAACACAAACGATTGGGATGAGCAACTCCCGCACACCATGTTAGCATTAAATTCAGCGATCCATGAAGCTACATACACATTTCCCTTTTTCCTAGAACATGGCAGAGATATTCGATTATCTTACACTTACGAAAAGAATTCCGATACACCACAAAATAAGTATGAATATGTCGAGAAACTTTTACCGTCTTTGGAGCATACTTTTTCAATAAAGTTTTAAATAATCTAAAGGATCAGGAGGCATCACATGTTGAATTGAGTACGAGAGCGACAAAACAACATCATTACGATTACAAAATCGGGTCCTTGTGTTTTATAAAGACGCCTAACATTAAATCTAATTTATCTCCAAAACTCAGACCTAAGTTCGAAGGTCCTTACAGAGTAATAGAGCGTTTTTCTAATGTCAATTATAGGGTTCAACATGTAGAACAATTGAGGAAAAGATTTAACACGCATGTCAATCGGATGATTCCATTTATTAAGAGATTTTCATATTTGCACTTGAAAAATTTGGATGATTTGCAACCAGACGAGACGGAGGCTAAGGGTATTGTTCCAAGTCCACGGTATAATTTAAGGGCCCTTGCAGGCAATTCGGCTCGTTAATACATTTCCGCGCTAAAATTTTTTGAAGGAGACTGAAATTTTTTTTTACAATTTTTACACTTTGTCAATTTGAGAGCACACATTGAATGGTACCTGTCTCATAGTTGCACCTTGTTTTATGTCATGTTTGATGTTTTAGAGAGATCAAATTTTGTACTTAGTTTTTTTTTTGATGAATTCCAGTTCAATTTTTTATGCAGTTTGTTTTATGTCTTGATTTGATGCTTAAATGACATAGTGTTGTTTGTGGTTAATATCAATTTTAACTCTAGATAAAATATTTTTTATGCTGTGTGTTTTGTGCAATATAATAAATAAATTTTGTGTAATGCAAGTGTTATTCAATGATAATCATGTACGTACGTCAATTTTTAATTTTATAAATTTTAAAGCTTTAATTTATGTTTGCAGCAAAAATCAAATTTTGGGGTCTCTGGACACCTGTCATGAAATTTGAATGTTGTTACGATACATACATATTTGAAATTTTTTTATCATCTATTACATAATTTGTGTTATTATTATCTAGTAAATTTATTTTTTTTTCATACAAAAAGTTCCTCTATTGAATAGCTTAGTTTATGCTGATTTGATTGTGTATGATATAAAATGGATTTAATGAAATAATTTAAATAGTTTAAATTAAGTAAGCGTCGCATTAGTATACTGGCTGAAACACCAGCTCTTCGCACGAGTTCATTTTTAAAAAAATAAAACATTATTCTTGATATAATAGCTGAACTGTAAGGAGAGTAAAACTGCGTGCACGACATGGTATACAAAAATGTAAACTGATTTTTTTTAGATAAATGCTATAAATGTAAATAACTGTTTAAAAGAACTGTAATTTTAAACCTCACAGAATTAGCATTTAGAATTAATGTTAAATAATGAAAAAGAATATAAAATTCCGATGAAGAATAATTGCATTATTTTTTAATATTTAAAGTGAGAAGACTTCAAAATGTTTTAACCCAGGAGCAGGCGTGCACTCGATACTGAAGCTAATGGTACTGCGGGGGGACTCAGTCACCCCAATCATTTGTTTATATTTTTTTTTACTGTAGACGATATAAAAATCGGAATTCCAGTGAATAATTTAATTAAGAGAAAGCATACTTACCAGCTTTCAAGGACTATTCAATTTTTCTTTGATGATTTGAGAAAAAATCCAATAAAACACTTAACTAAAATGATTCAAAAGTTCAAGACCTTAATAAAGGACGCAGATCTAAGACACTTTCATTAATACTACAGAAATGTTATTTTCTGGCAAAGTATATAGTCGTATTTTGTTCCAAGTTATTGTAGTTTTAATGAGCTTTCATGATCGAGTGAGTTAATATTAACGTCACACTGTTCAGCTACACGAGGGCTTTTGGCGACGACCTCGTAATTTTGAACAATGGTTGACGAGGACGATACTTGAGCTGGCCTCTTAACTACCACACCACTCCAACAAGAGGACGTTTGAGCTCTTGGCAGATTTAACGTGCATCTCTTCTCTACACGGCTGGTCTTTAGTCGTACTGGGCTCGGACTCGTGACACCTTTGGTAATCAACAAATAGCAAGTTGAACTTTTTCTTTCTTGTGTCTTTTTGACAAGGCGAACTGAACCTTGTGGTACACTTATGGCTTCATATTTTAGGTTGATGGAGTTCTTTAGGAAGCATTTGAAAATATATGTATTTTTGCATGAATAATATGTATTTTTTCAGCAGGTTTTTATTTTGTTTGATCAGTTCCAACTTCCCTCAATAGAGATCACTGATGTCCCGCGCCACCGCTCCCGGTTTAAAAAGTATTCAGAAAAAAATACGAATGATCTAAATAACCATACCAGTAAGTTTGAAGGTCAATCAAATGATTAACAAATGTATTATGCAGCCTAGCTGAAAAGTGAATAATGTCTTCCTTTTCTTTTTTTACAACTAATGTACAGTATTTCAATAATAATTACAGTGTTGATTTGTTTATCTTCTTAGAATTTTCTGCGTTTCTCCTTTTCTTTTAACTAGTAATATTTTATGTTAAAACGTAATTAAAAAAATCTCTCATTGGGAAAATACAGCAAATTAAACAAAATGTTTTTTTCTTTAATTTGGTTTTGGGATCTAAGATAGCTATTTGATGACGGAAAAACGCCAGATGGCAAACAAATTATATCAGTGTTGTGTATTTTTTCTATTATGGAAGAAAATATTTTGTTCTACTTCTCTTTCGGTTTTTTTTTTTAAAAAAAATCTTGAAATTTTCGATATGCTAGCGCCCCACACTTTGAGAAACACTGGGCTTAGAGATACCCACCGGTACTCCGAAAAAGACAGAAAATACAAAAAACAATACACAAACAGGAAAACATAGTATAAAGACCCTTCATAAATGCAAAGGTGAGGAAGCAAATATTACATCAGTCAATCGTACAGATTGGGAAATATGGGAACAGAAACTAACTTATCGTGAACAACATTGAAAATTAGAATGTATAACCAGGAAGTAGTTTCCTAGGTAGGTTTTTACAAAATGAAATTTGTGCAATGTGGGGGAGAGGGACCAGTGAGAAAAACATTATGATCGACGTCCCCATGAGAACAGCGTAATCAATTGAGAGTGGTAAGCAGGTGACGCTATAAAGGTAAATGGGGGGGGATTGGTAAGGGAAAAAAATAAGTTGCATAGAAATGAGGGGGAGAGATTAATCTCTGCTCAAAACTACCCAAGTTTCACTGTCAATAATTTCCCTAGAAAGCAAAAACTCAAAAAATATTCTTAAAATAGTTTGTGATTATAGTTTTCACAATGGCTGGATTCCACGAGATCACTTTCGCCGGAATACTAGACATTATTAAGGTAAGACTAGTGATAGGTTTAGCACAAATCATCAAAATTGTATAGCACCTTAATCTTTCAATAAGAAAGCGGAAAATGTTTAAAGTATTCATATACTTTCTTTAAAGAACTGAGGACATTAAAAAAGTCTTTAAATGGGCTACATTTTGGCACATACAAGTCTTTGTTCAAATGTGGGAGTCATTTCAGAGGTGGCACCATCGATTGGCAGCACTCGCTACCAGAGTTTTGAAGCTTAAATTACTTTTTAATTAAATAGGTATTTTTTTTCTAAAGAACATATCTTACTCTCAATGATGTTAAATAGTTGAGAGTAAGATGTGTTCTATCGGAAAATATACCTACTTATTCAACCTAATTAATAAAAGCTTAGTTAACTGATGTATTTATTTTGAAAGTTAAGAGAATTACTTTTGATTTTTTTAAAAAATTACCTGTCAGTGAATCTTCAAAAAGAAAGAAATCGATTAAGCGAGAAAGTAAAACAGCTTTCAGTTCTTGAAAGGCAACAACAGCTCTGTTGATTAACTGTTCCTCTGTCAGAGTCGGGTGGGACGCAGTCTTCGCCGTTTCATCAGAAGAAGAGCAATATTCCAACACAGAATTTTGAATTTGTAGTAAGAATCGGGCAGGATTGCTTGGTATGTTGTATTTCAGGATGCGATCTTCCTTTATTTCCAATGGAATATAAGTAAAACTGCAAGAAAAATAATGTTGGAGAATTTATTAAATAACTTTAAATCAATAATTCTCAATCTATGGTTTGTGCACTAGAATTAATGCAATAGTAGGGTAATAGGAACGCAATAGTAGGGTAATAGGAACGCAATAGTAGGGTAATAGGAACGCAATAGTAATAGGAACGCAATAGTAGGGTAATAGGAACGCAATAGTAGGGTAATAGTAATAGGAACGCAATAGTAGGGTAATAGGAACGCAATAGTAGGGTAATAGGAACGCAATAGTAGGGTAATAGAACGCAATAGTAGAGTAATAGGAACGCAATAGTAGAGTGCGCAATAGTAGAGTAATAGGAACGCAATAGTAGAGTAATAGGAACGCAATAGTAGAGTAATAGGAACGCAATAGTAGAGTAATAGGAACGCAATAGTAGAGTAATAGGAACGCAATAGTAGAGTAATAGGAACGCAATAGTAGAGTAATAGGAACGCAATAGTAGAGTAATAGGAACGCAATAGTAGAGTAATAGGAACGCAATAGTAGAGTAATAGGAACGCAATAGTAGAGTAATAGGAACGCAATAGTAGAGTAATAGGAACGCAATAGTAGAGTAATAGGAACGCAATAGTAGAGTAATAGGAACGCAATAGTAGAGTAATAGGAACGCAATAGTAGAGTAATAGGAACGCAATAGTAGAGTAATAGGAACGCAATAGTAGAGTAATAGGAACGCAATAGTAGAGTAATAGGAACGCAATAGTAGAGTAATAGGAACGCAATAGTAGAGTAATAGGAACGCAATAGTAGAGTAATAGGTAGAGTAATAGGAACAATAGTAGAGTAATAGGAATACAATAGTAGAGTAATACAATAGAGTAGAGTAATAGGAATGCAATAGTAGAGTAATAGGAATGCAATAGTAGAGTAATAGGAATGCAGTAGTAGAGTAATAGGAATGCAGTAGTAGATCCGCGGCAACCTAGTGGTCTTGGCTATGAATTCGTGGCCAACGAGTTATGAGTACTGATGCCACTGATGATGTGAGGTGAAGAGGGCTTGAAGTTTTCTAAATCTGTCGAATTTCAAAGTTCTCACGTTGGCTTAATATAGAAGTTATTGGAGATTATCCGATGATCATTCTTCTCTTTTTCATGTTAAGATGGGTTTTCTTCTTTTGTTTGTTATTTGAACCAAGCAAGTTTGAAGAACCACCGAGAGATCTGTTAGTTTCCCTAACGAGTTCCCGATAGATTAGGGATGGTGATCGGGATCGATTAATCGAAAAATTGATTTCTCAGACCAAAGGAAATAGATTTTTTAAACTGATATGTAGCACTGAATCGATTCAGTAAATTTATATTTTATCCTAGAAAATCAGCATTCGATTTTTTTCTTTATCAATTTTATGGTAAAAACCATAAAATTGATAAAAACCATAAAAAAAACCGAAGAATTTAAGCACTATTTATCGCAAGCAGTTGTGCACATGAAGAGAGTATGATCTATACTTTACTAGCAAGAACAAAAAAACTATTTATCATCGCGTTCACTCAATAGCCATTATGTATATGAGTATCGTGGAATCGTCTCTTCCTTGTGAGCGCTTTTTTTTATTGCCGGCTACATCACGATGAATGGAACCACTTGGATCCCAGAAGACTTGGCAGAATGTTTTTTAAAAAGTTTCGATATAAAACATTAGGAATTATAAGCTATATAATCTATTTTCTAAACTTTTCAATGTAACAAATACATTTAGAAAATAAATGTCTTCTTTTATACCTGATAGTTTGATGTGGTAATTGTCAAATTCCCTGAACTAAAAAGTCCCCTGATTTTACTTATAAGAGATAGTTTATTATGATATCTTTCTTCTTTTACATATAATAGGTTTATATTTACATTGTAAATGCCGACTTGAAAAGAAATCGATTTTTTTAGAAATCAATCTTTTGGACTTCGATTTTTTTTTCTTTTGTGAATCGACTCATTAGGTTACGATTCGAATCGATGTAAAAATCTATCTTTTTCGGCAGGATTCACCATCCGTACCTGAGATGATTGCCTGTACGCAGTTTCCTCGGTAAGTATGCACTATAAAAAAATACTAGACAAATATACTAGACGTAAGCATTAAGATTGGATTGCATAGTGGAAAAATTTCTTCAGAAAACATTTATTAGCATGAAAAATCAATGTCATAATTCAATTCTCTCAAAGCCTTTAAGATTGATTTAAATTTTGTGCAGCTGAGAATAAAGTTAACCATTATTTTTTACAGCCACGTTTCATTCTATAGGAAAATTTTGTGTGAGGAATAATTACATATCCAATGACGACCAAAGAACACCCCTGAAAAGACTTAAAAACATGGATATAAATTACATCGATTCTAAAATTTCTATACAAAGCGAGTTTTATTTGTAATTCTTTTAAAACTTACGAATATAATGTTCAGATTTAAGCTGCAAGATCAAATTCAGAATTTTACTTATATGAAAAAAGTTGAGCGCAATACTTTTTTTTAATAATAGTTTTAATTTCTAAATATTTGTACATGCTCTGGCGTGGTCTTAATATTGCCTTTTCAAAAATAGCATTTTCCAAGCCATATTAAATTTTATAAAATTTAGGTTTTGTATAGTCAACAGCTCATATTAAAGAGAATCTTGATTCCTCCAAAGTGTTTCGCGCATAATATTGAAGTAGAATTGTCAGTTTATCAGAACAAAACATTGTCCTAAAGTATCAGTACACCTTCGAAGAAAATTTTTTGAAAGACTAATATTTGCTATTAAAATATTTTTTACTGATGAAATCTAACTTAAAACTATAAAAAACACATTGTTTTACTTGTAGTACATAAAAAAATTTTAGGGAGTAAAACAGTGTAAACAGTAATTAAATTGATTAGAATAACGCACATAATTCAAATGTAAACAAATATATATATCACGTTTCCTTAAATTTAATGTTGATCCTCATAACATTTTTAGGGCTGGTACCATATTCCTGATGATAATTTATTACAATTTTTATCAAGGTTCGAGTAAAAGAACATTAAAAAATTATTACGAGCAAGATATATACCTTAGATACTAAAAACATATCAACTATACAGCTATGAAAACAGTATGGGTTCTTTAAATCTATAAAATAAATGTACTTATAAAATTTTAACTCATTTGGTTCACAACTTTTTCTGATATTTACGTTATCAGATGCCAATACGTTAAAAAAATTCATTGAGATAAATCAGAAATAAACTTCCTCTCAACTGAAATTTTTAATATTAAACACAATCAGATAAACTTAAAATGCTCCTGATTTATAAATAACACCTTCTTTACTCTCTAAAACATTGATTTTTTTTCCTTGTAGCTCTTAACATTTTTATACGCTACTTTAAATTTGGTATTGAATGTCGCTCTGCATCGTTAATTCTATGGATATCAAGATGTTTGTATGATTTTAATGTAAAATAACCAGGAGTTATATTAAGTTTTTTAAAAATGTCAACACAACCCTCGCATCCATCATTAAATTGGATCACAGCATCCATTGCACCAGATTGTAAAGTTTTGAGGCACACGAAAATCTCTCTCTCTCTCTCATGTAATACCATTAAAATACTCGTTTGAATTTTGTGTTTTGCCATGCAGGCATTCAGTAAGCAGTTCTTTGGTACACAACTCTAAATATGTAGGCTTCATCATGTTCAGCACTTCTTTCGATAAGCCTTTATATTTTGCTTTTTGCCGCAAGATAGTGCTCACTGATAGTACACCAACTATCTTTTCCGATGGGACATTGCCCATGCATCAGTTTCTCGACATTTGACGAGCAATGAAACAGGACCACAATAACATTTTGCTGAAGACCAACATTGCTATGAACAGCAATCCCGTAATAGTTTTGCAATCGGTCAATAAAAGAGTCAGTGAGTTTGCCTTTACCAGACAGATTTTTATTTTTCTGGCACCTACTCACTTTTGAACATGACAGATGCATTCCTATTTTGTGACACTATCTTCTCATAAGTATCTTTGACACTGATAAAGCCCCGTCACCATAATAATGTGCATATTTAAGGCCTCGTTTGACAATAGAACATTGGAAGGCACCAACACCCATTTTTAACGCAGAACCTTGAAAATTGCTATGGCACACGTGATCTGCTGTAAAAGTTTCCGACTCAATGCTTCTGGGCATTTTAGAAATCTTTCTGCATGTGGGACAATATGACGACACACACACACACATTTCAATGTCCACTACTTTATCAGTGTCAACTGACAAAGCTGCTCCACGCCCATTCATGGAACTGTAACATCTATGCTGCCACGTTCCATCAACTGAAACGCCACATTCAACAATTTTTAGAAGGGCACTAACAGTTCAGCAGCTGCTTTTTGCATTGATAGTTCACTAACTTCTGAAATCACAGCCATGAGTTTATTCTCATGAGTAATGTACGCAGCTTTACTGAGCCGGGGAAAATTTAACGTACCACATGATTTAAATCCAGCAGAAAAACCTCTCTCGATTTGTCTCATACCATAAACAAATTATGTATTTACTTCCGGGCTGTTTAAAGTTTTCTTTGAACTAGAAGACCCTGAGTAAAAGTTACAATGTCTACACCATATAACAAAATTCGAGCACAAACCATATCTGGAATCCTCAGAAAGTAGTAAACCTTCAAAACATCTTGGGCAACAAAGTTGTAAAAATATATTTAAAAGGACTTCTACATGAGTTATTTTGTTACCAGTAAGTTGTTTACGTTCATATTCTGTCATTTCTTCATCAAAGACAGCAGGCATTTCAATTTTTGAAGAACTGGCGTTGGTACATGTTGAGCTGCTATTTTTTGAATGTTTATTGGTAGATCAGTGTTTCTCAAACTGTGGGGCGCACCCCCCTGGGGGCGCGATAAACCTACAAGGGGTGCGCGAGCATATCGAAAATAAATTGGAATGAAGTAAAACAAAATACTTTCTGACATAATAAAAAATACACATTTACACTGATATAATTTATATGTATCATCTGTGATATTACGTCATCAAAAATAAAAGCCTCTATTTCAAAACCTCATTAGTTATCTTTGATACTATAAACAAATAAAAAACATTTTATTTTATTTGCTGTAATCCCATGATGAGAGATGATTATCCATGATGACATAATAATGCTACTCTTTCAGAGAAAAAACAAAACCCAGACCCATAATCAAAAAAAGTATTAGGAAGAATTTATCAATTTTAGGTTATTGCCATCAGCTGTAGGTAGCAGAATGTATTTGCTGCAGTTTGAACTTCGAAATTACTTGTACGGTTAGTTACGTCCCTGCTCTTATGTGTGTGTATTTGTTTTTTTATTTAGGGAAGTTCTAAATAAACTATTTCTGTTGCGCTTTTTTCCTTGTAAAATATTTTCATGATTTTTGGAAAAGCACAGAGAGCACTTTGAAGGATTACTAGGCCAAGATTTATTTTTTATGAGTATTTCCAAACATAAATCATAATGAAAAACGTTCTACATAATTTTTAGAACATCCATATTGTAATAAATACACTTTTGATCCGGGAGCGGTCACGCCGAGCACAGAGTGCACGAAATCGGTAATTCTGGCAAAACTGTTTAATTGTTACCAATGGCCCTGACACTATCCTCCTGTTTGACAGTCTTAACGTGAACTAAAATATATTTGTCACATATCGCCATCTTTTTTGGGAGTTAAAAAGGTTTTTTACAATCTTAAGGTACTTGTGTTTTGACTGAGATCCCGGTGTGATTACTTTTTTTCCGAAATATTTTCTGTATCCTTGAAAGCGAGTATATTTTCTCTTAAATTATTCACTGGAATTACGATTTTTATTGTGTACTTTTTAAATGATTATAAAAAATGTATTGGGGCGACTCAATAGCCCCGCTGGACCATTAGTATCGAGTGCGCGCCTGCTCCAGGGTTAAAACATGTTGAAGTCTTTTCGCTTTAAATATTAAAAATAGAATTATTCTTCATCTGAATTTTATATTATTGTTCATTATTCAACATCAATTCTAAATGCTAATTCTGTGAGGCTTAAAATTACAGTTGGCTTAAAACTAATTATAATTTGAGCAGTCATTTAAAAAAGTCATTTTACATTTTTGTAAACATTATCGCGCACTTGGATTTACTCTCCTTTCAATTCAGGGATTATATCAATAATGTTTTATTTTCTTATAAATGAACTCGTGGAAAGAGCAGATACTTCAGCCGATATACTTTTAATGTATTAGTGCTACACAGAGGATTTTATGACTAATTAATACTAAATTAAGAAAAAGTTTAATAAGTATTAGCGAATTCCATGGGCTTGTCTTGCAGAACAAAGTTTTTCAAAGGAATGCTTATATGATTAGAAATTGACCCTCTGAGTTCTTTCTATATTTAGCCAAGAGATATCTATATTTTGTTTTCTAAGCAGCCACCGCATTTTGCAATATGTTCCAATTTATAAATTAGAGAAAGGAAAAATAACAATTATCCTATTACTTTTAAGCAAAAAAAAAAATTAGATAACATATACAAAATTTAATACTTATGTCATGAATTTGTACGGTTTATAATGAAGATTGTTGCTTTAGCGTAAAAGTGCATTATTATTGCATTCAGTATATTATTAATGTATAAGGGGGGCGATAAAAATTGTGATTGAAAAGGGGGCGCCAGTATTGAAAGCTTGAAAAGCACTGTGGTAGATTCATTACCTCGAAATTGGCGTTTCTCTTTGCACTAACTCTACGTTAGCATTACCCATTTTGAATGCAAAAAAAAAAAAAAAAATTAAAATGTTCAGCAATGAAAAAGGATTAAGCAGAAACTTATAAAGAGCTACGCAATCATAAGCAAATGTAAACAAACAGTAAAGAGCACTATATTTTCCTGCCAGATTCTAGATAAAAATATAAATAAAAACCTGTTGCAATTAAATTTTTGAAGAATCTGAAAACTCAAATTCATATTTTAAATTGTATAAATTTTCTACTATATTGCATATTTAAACAATACTTCGAAAAAAAATTGAAGCAGGCATTTTTTTCAACTTCCGGAATGCAGACTTGTACTTCCGGTTTCAAAAAGTAACTATCGAGTAAAAAAAAAAAATTCAAACCCTCATAACTTAAGTTCCAAATAAGATAGAAACAAAATTTAAGCACCATTTTAAAGAAAAAAAGTTTATTTTTTAAAATAAGAGCGACACTAAAAAGTTGAAAACTTTGACGAAAATGACGTTTTAAAGGTGTACGGGAGCGCTTCACAAACTTTCAATGTTTGCGACCCAATTTTCTATCATAATTTTCAACGCCCCCTCCCTCCATACAATAGCAATGTGTTGATGTTGTATGTACCAATAATAATGTGCTTAGATTAAAGCTACAACACGATTTTAGTTATAAACCATACTAATTAACAAGATAAGCATTCAATATTGTATATAATTTGTGTTAATGACAAACCCACACATGTGAGGACACAATTATTTTTAACTTGTTATTTTTTGAATTGATGATCAAATACATTGTGTACCAATACATTTATAAGTATATTATGTCAGTGTAAATGTGTGTATTTAATTTATTTATTATAGCCGAATGTATAATTTGTTTTGCTTTTTTATAGTAGATTAAATTTTTAAAAAAATAATCTTTTATTTTCGTCTCTCCGATTTGCTCGTGCCTCCCTCGTAGGAATATCATGCCCCCCCCCCCAAGAGGCGCGTGGTAATTTGTTGAAAAAGCTAACATCTCAAAAGATAACCTAATTACAACTCATCGAGATTCGAGAAAATCAAATTTCCATGCTAATAACTCTTAGTATTACCGTAAAAAGACTTTGATAATGAAAAAAATAAAGCTAAATGAACCGTTGTATCACAGTTTGCGAACTTTTTAAACTCTTTACTTTGATTAAGTACGGCATGCGTATTGTTGCTAATTTCTAATGATGAAAAGAGGCAGACAATTCGAATTATTTGAATAATAAATTATTAATGGGCAGGGGTGAGTGAGTGAGGGAATATTATCGTCACGCTTTTCAGCTACACGAGGGCTTTTGGCGATGGACCTCGTAATTTTGAACCATGGTCAAGTAACGAGGACGACACCTGAGCTGACATTTGTATCACAATGGTTAGACATTTTTCTTTGAACTATAACATATGAAGACAGTTAAAGCTGTTTTCGCCATATGTAAGAGAGCGTGAACTTGACACCGAGCCCATTTTCAGACAAAAAAATGCCTCAATTTTTAAAACAATTTGTGTGACATTGTAACTCATGCATTTTTTTATAATATAGTGTTTTTAAAATTTCAAAATATTTCATAAATAATTAGTTTTTCCTTTTAACATGTGAAGGGATCGCTCATTTAGCATTACAGTATAGGAAAACAATGCAAAACACATTTTATAAAGGAAAAAATGCGTCAACCCGGATAAAAATGAGTAGTATGATAAAATAAGGATTCTCTACAGGGTAGTGTAGCCAGAATATAAATTAGTATTAATGTTTGATTGCTTTTATATCTATCTGAAAAAACATTCCGAATTCGGCCCCTATTCTTTAACATTAGCTCAAGATAACCTTAATTGATTGATTGAATATTAACGTCGCACTGTTCAGCTACACGAGGACTTTTGGCGACGGGCCACGTAATTTTGAACCATGGTCAAGTGACGTGGACGACACTTGAACTGGCACTCCCCTCTCCTAATTGATTGATTGCTTGAATATTAAGGTCGCACCTACACGAGGGCTTTTGGCGACGGACCACGTAATTTTGAACCATGGTCAAGTGACGTGGACGACACTTTTGAACTGGCACTCCCCTCTCCTAATTGATTGATTGCTTGAATATTAAGGTCGCACCTACACGAGGGCTTTTGGCGACGGACCACGTAATTTTGAACCATGGTCAAGTGACGTGGACGACACCTGAACTGGCACTCTCCTCTCCTAAGTACCACACCACACCAACGGGAGGACGTTTCAGCTCTCGACAGATTTAGCGTGCATCGCTGCCCTACACGGCGGGTCTTTAGTGGTACTGGGCTCGAACTCGTGACAAGGCAAGCCACGATCCGATAGCCTTAATAACAATGATAAGTCTTCGAAACTGAGGATGTTGCAAGAGGAACTTCAGTTGCTTATTAATTAAAATGGGGATTACTGTTTTAAATTAATCCAATAAGCGCTTAAATTAATGAAATTTTCACTTGTATAAACAATACTTAATTTCCCAAAGGTAAGCAATGACATGACAAATTAATCCTGTCACAATAATTCATTAACTTTATTACAATGTGGGAAATAAGAGATATTTAAATTCTAATGTGGAATTCATTTTAATTTCAAATTCGTAATACTTGAACTGTAGTTCAAAGAAAACAATCGGCTTATGCCTAAAGAATAAATTTCAAAATTTATCTCACAAGAAAAATGTTACTGTTTCTTCAAGGATCATACATAATTCATGCAAAACAAATATGTGGGAATAGAGGAATTTCACACGTTTACATGAATTGTACGCATCATAAATCACTACTCATTTGTAAAGGAAACTAGCTCCAAGATTAAAATTTCTAAATTAGTATTTAGACATCAAGCACGCATCTTGATGGTAGTTGAACGCGAAAAAATTTTGAAAAGAATTTTATATAGCCAGTATGCGTGTGTTGCATATGCAAGTGAGAGAAATTGTTTATTAAAACGTCGTATTAAACGGTTCTAAACGCAAAAATTAAATTATATTTTTGCCTATTTTTATCAAAATATAATTTTGCTGAAATAAGCTTTGTAAACTAAAAAACAATTGTGTACATTTTAATGCAGACAAGCATAACAAAAGTGATGGGGAATTTTTTAAAACATCAAATTCTTTCTACATAACTCCAAATGAATTAATATTTAATAATTCAAAAAATAGGGTTATTTCCCAATCTTGCCACAAAAGCATATTTTAGATCATTTAAAATCCAATAGTTTCTTTAAGAAATCTGAACGACGAAAGAAAGTAAGAAATTAACATTAAATTTTGCATTAATTCTATAGTGTGGTGACCACAATCAAGGATATTTTTCGAAAACTTTATATACTTTACAACATTTTATGCTTTTTAGAAAATATATTAACTTTTTGGTGTATTTTGTAAATAATTATCTGTCACATAAAGACCAAATATAATAAACTGAAATAAAAAAAATGGGATTTGAATAACTAATATGTAGTATAAATTATGTATAATCAAACAAAAATATAACTTTGGATGAAATGAGATTGTAATAGCTTTGATTTCTTTAAATCTTAACTAGGGCTGCTGGCGACGACCTCGTAATTTTGAACCTTGGTCAAGTGACGTAGCTTAAACTATTCCTTGACTCTCTCAACTTCTACGACAGCGAGTTTCAATAGATTTAGCATTCCTCTACAACAAGGTTGTCAAACTCAATGGCTAACTTGGGCCAAACAAACAAGGGTCAACTTAAGGTAGACCGCAAAAAAAATCAGTATTCATAGAGACTTGGGTTTATTTCAAATAATGCATTATAACTTATAAAAAAGAGCAAGAAAAAATGTAACGTTTACGTCCTGACCTTTAATATCTCTTCTCGGCTACTATCTTTCCTATTTCCGGACAAATTTTCATACTTTACTATATATTGTTATGCGCCAATATACTAACGGCGCCGCAAAAATGTTCGTTGTGGGCTTCATGTGGCCCTCTCTCAAACAGGGTTTGAGACCCTGCTATACAAGTTTAACGTGTATATCATCCCTTTTAGAATCTCTAAAGCGTAAATTTCAAGTATAATTGCACCATATTTGTATGAAGTTTTTCCAATGCATTAAAAAATTTGGTAGTCTGATACATTAAAAATATCCAATTATATTTTTTTTACTAGCTGGTGGCTTTTTTTTCTCTTTGTAGAAAAAATATTATTGTCAAAAAAAAACAATTATTGTGAGCATCTAGCTTAATCAACTCTCGTAATTATTCGAAAGAGAAAAGAAAATTTGCTAAGAACTCCGATTCGAATTATTTGAATTTATCGAAATAATTTATTGGGTTTAAAGTTATACAATAAAAGTTATTTAGTTCCAAAACACTATGTTATATATCAAATGTGTCTTTAGTATTGATCAGCTTAATTTATGTTTAATTAACGTTATATTATATAGCTATATACCCAAGAAGCTGCGAGGAATAGTGTGGTCAACGCTCCACTTAATACCCAACTTTTACGATTGGGACATTAGTTCTTTTTACAGAAGATCTAAGTCAGTAGCGCACACAAGGAGGGGTGGCCTTGGGGGTTCCAGACCCCCCCCCAAAGCCCTTGATATTTTACCGATTGATTATAATTTTAAGTATATAGTACTTAAAATTTAATTACTTGCTATTAATGATTTTATTAATTAATGCTCATTTATTCAAAAACTAGTTTTTTTTACTGTTTTGTTCCCGAAAATCGACAAAATCAAAATGAGCATTATACAAGAATGGTGAACTTTCAACCCCACCCCCCATGAAAAATTCCTTTGCGCGCCACTGATCTAAGTCAGTGGTCTTCAAACTGTGTTTTACGGAACCCTGGAGTGCTACAAGGTGTATCCAGGGGCTTCACGAGTCACAATATAAAAATCTAAAAGAAACTTACAAATATGCATGCAAAATAAATTCCCATTCTCGATGAAGTTTGTACAGTTATAATTCTCTGAAGTTCATCCTATGCATTAAAACTGGAAATTTTATTTACATATAACTTTATTTACAGCATTTCTTAAAATTTTATTATACTATAATGAAAGAATATTAAAGCGTTTTATTTCTCCATATACAGGGGTGACGAAAATTCTGGACATTTTTTTAGTTTACGTTTTTTTTAAGTTTGTATGCTTTTGGAAACTTTTACGTAGCACAAAATGCTAAATATTTTATATCGTTTTAAAAAGAACTTAATATTGAATTCAATAAAAAAGTAACATTTAAATATTTACAACACACAGAAAGTTATTCTGCAATAATTGTCGATATACATTGGATACCGATGATAGCAGTGAGTTATCAGAGCTTAGTGAGGTTGCGTTTATTCTTCATTGCAGCTTCACATCGATGTTTCATTGAGCTAAAAACAGTTTTAAGATCTTCCTTCGTTATTGCATGATAGCAGGAAACTATTATATCCTCAATTAGTTCCTTTTTATTTCATGGGTACCTCATTCGGACAAGAGTTTTCAAACGGTGCCACAAGTTTTCGATAGGATTGAGGTCAGACACACCACATCTGTTTTTGACAGAAGAACAAAAACACTATGTTTCAAAGATGAAAGAATTTCATGGACATCCATCAGAAGTGATTTAAGTCATTCTTGTGTTTCCTTCATTTCAAAAACAATCAGGAGTAGATTAGCAGATAAAAACTAAAAGGTAGAATTCCATGAAAAAAGTCGTATCTCACCGAATTTACAGCAGCTCTGAAAGGAACTACAGTGGTAAATGGAATACATTAATTGGACAAATTATTGTTCACAAGTTATACAGAGGGATGAAACTAAAATATCGTTAGTCAGTTATAGCCTAAAATATGTAAGACGTAAAATACCATAAATGCTACATCCGAACTGCATCTAGGCAATTGTAAAGTACCTGCATAGTTTTATCATTTAGTCTTGCATATCAGCAGATGGTATCTGTCACCTTCATATCATCGATGTGGCACTGAATGTTATAAAATACATTGACACCATTCTAGAACCCAAACTTCTGCCTTCCATCAGGGATCTATTTACCAACAATGCTTCATTTATTTTTCACTAAGATTCTGCTCCTTGTCACACAGTAAAGTAATTGAAAGACTGGTACCGTACTCGATCCTATAGAAAACTTGTGGCACCGTTTGAAAACTCTTGTCCGAATGAGGTACCCATGAAATAAAAAGGAACTAATTGAGGATATAATAGTTTCCTGGCATCATTTTATAACGAAGGAAGAGCTTAAAACTATTTTCAGCTCAATGAAACATCGACGTGAAGTTGCAACAAAGAATAAAAGCAGCCTCACTAAGCTCTGATAACTCACTGCTATCATCGGTATCCAATGTATATCGACAGTTATTGCAGCACAACTTTTTTTGCCTTTCAAATATTTTAATTTTCCTTTTTGTATTGAATTTAGTATTAAATTCTCTTTAAAATGATATCAAATACTTTGCATTTTGGGCAACGTAAAAGTTTCTATAAGTATACAAACATAAACCTAACAATTTTTTAAAACGTGTCCTCAATTTCGACCACCACTGTATACTTCCTACTAGATAGTGAATATTCTATTGGTCATTATCTATGATTCCTCGGGATAGCTTTATACACGTTGGTGTGTATCCAGTCTCACAAAACTAAATAGTTTAATGGAAAATGCTCCTTTTTTACATTTGAGGGGGGAAAACACCTATAATGAAGAAGAAACAACTTATCAACAATGTTAAAATCTAAATTTAAGCAAGAACAGCTTCTAAATTTTGTCGTAAATTCATGCAAAATACATAGTATTTCTCATACTGCTATAAACATTTTAATGCCATTCAAAACCTTGTGTTTAAGTGAAATATATTTCTCAACGTGAGGGGATACAAAAGCATATTAAACTCGGAATGTTATGTGTGATTGGGTTTAATCTCAATAGACCTAGACTTCGACAGCTCGTGTGAAAAATAGCAAGCATATATTCTAGATACTAAATATAATGCTTACTTCGATCGCAAATTAATATTATGAATAGGAAAATTATATTAAATTAAATTAGGATTATTTTAATAATAAATGCCACACTTATTAAATTGCCTTTACATAAAGTACTTGTAACATTTTGATCTACTTTGAAGGATATATATCAAAATACTTAAAAGTACGCGTATGGAATGGTATTCCACAAAAACCCCTTCTAGTTCTAGGCGTTCCATGAGTTGAAAAGGTTTGAAGATCACTGGTCTAGATATTTAACTCATATGCGGAAAAAAAACTTATTACTTTACTAATTAACAGATGTATTACCTGAATAATTGATCCTAATGAATTATGGGATTGAAAACAACTATTAGATTACCATGAGCTAAATTTTGCTTCAAGTCAAGAATATTTTTATAGTTTTTCTAACACTGCACAGTGCAGTGCTTTTCCAAAAGTGGTCACTCTCCCCAAGAGACGTGAAATTTTTGCAAGAAAAGTGAACTGCAATCAAATCTGTTTATTAAAAACTTATTACGTGAAATAAGTTTTAGTTTTGCCCACAAATTCAAACGCAGCCGTGGTGAAACTATGCTGTTTAACACAACCTAATGACTATATTAAATAAAGTATGCTGTAGTAAATATGTATTTTCTTGTATTTATGAAAGACTCGTAAATGATAAAAAAATTAATCAAGAAATATTACTACAATGTATAAAAATTTTGAGGTACAGGAGCCACATACATATAGATACAAAATAGGAGACAATGGTTTTTTTTTATCTCATTGAATATCTATTTAAGACTTATAATACTAGATTGCTACGAAAATCGAAAAGAGACTTTGTGATGAGACTGCAAAACTTTGTTAACAAAAAATTGTAAATGGATATTTAAATCAAATTAACATTCAAATATATAGCTCCCTTTAATATCTGCTATTTCATACCTTAAGTTCCGATTTTGGCTATTGCCAGAATGAATGGAGATAATTCAATGAAATTTTCGATTTAGAGGTTTTGTACTGTGAGTGAGGGAATATTAACGTCCCCCCCCGCACTGTTCAGCTGCACGAGGGCTTTTGACGACGGATCTCGTCATTTTGAACCATGGTCAAGTGATGAGGACGACACCTGAGCTGGCACCCCTTTTCTCTCCTAACTACCACACTACATCAATGGGAGGACGTTTGAGCTCTAGACAGATTTAACGTGCATCGCTCCCCTACAGTGTGGTACTGGGTTCAAACTCGTGACAAGCCAGCCATGATCCGATACCTTGACCATTAGGCTACCGCGACTACATGAGAAGTAAGAGTTTACAAACGCCATGCTTACAGCAACGTGAGGATGACAGACCTCGTGATTCTGAATCACTCAAGTGACGAAGATGACGCCTGGCACCCACCCACACACACACACAGTCCCCTAACTCCCCCTCTCCATAGGACTTGGCAGAATGGTTGTTGAGTTCCTGTTCCCCGCAGGGAGACTTAACCTCCAATCACTTGGAATGATGGATTGCATTGGGTTGGTTTATTTTTCAAATCTTAAAGTCGTATCACACGTACAAGTTTCAAGCAATTTTTCGTCCAATTCGCGCAATTTTTACTTAGTTGCCATAGCAATGGCTTTAGAGTAACTTTTTGCTAGTGAGCTCAAAAAGTTGTTCCTAATAAAAGTTGCTTGAAATTCCAACCAATGGGATCCTTCGGTGCCATGCGTCATAAACAAGATGGCGGCTTCGGTTTCGTCTGACACATCAAAGATGCCATATAATATTTTAACTGCATATAGAATTTAAATAGGATGGTGCTCCATTTCTGTTTACACCCATGAACAAAAAAGCGCAAGCGAAATAAAAGAAATCATTTTCCAAAGCAGAAAAATCGGCGAGTAATTTTTCAATATGGAGATAGAGCGCGGACGACTTCAGAGCATGTCGTTTTGTTTATGGCAATCCTTCCACCTCAGGTTACGCCAAAAATTAGACAAAGAAAGTTGCATGGAAAATGTACGTGTGATACGGCATTTAGCCTACTACTGTGTAAGAACAAGTTTAAATGGAGAACTTTGGGCTGCGTGAGATTTAACCCTTTGATAGTTATGAACGAATTCATCTCACAATTGAATCGTGCTTCATAATGAGCCCAAACGAGTTCTGCTCGGAAGCAAGAATTCAACCGAAATGGTTAGAAACAAACACCATTCACGTAGTGAAATTTTCCTCAATGCGCGCTGACAAGCTAAGCTCGTTCGCCATTATTATTCTGCATTAATTATGTTCCAAACGAATCCTACTTGCGAAATTTAGTTAGTTTTACGGTCTACAGATGACAGTATGGGTTCCATGAATTTCTTTTCATAATGAAGGGAGATTTTTTTTTTTTACCTTGCTCTTTTATGCGTATTTTGGCTCGTTTTTAAGGGTATTTGTAAAGTAAAATGGCTCAAAAGCGAAAGTTAGATAATTATGTTGGTGATTATGATTAAGATACAGAAAGCTTATCGAGTTTTGGGTCTGTTGAAGACTTTGTTCCCAGTATATAAATTTCAGAAGACGATTCAAGACGTATCAGAAGACGTGTTTATTTATAGTCCATTCAATTTAATATTTGTCTTATATTTATAATTAACTATTATTTTTATGATTATAATCATTTATAATTTACTATTTAATAATTATCATTTATTAAATATTTTAAAGTACGTAAAAATTGTTATTTATGTACTACAAATACTTTAAGAAATTTTTAAAACGCCTGATGCGAGCTAACTACGGCATCGCCAGAGAAGAGAGTGATATTTTCGGAAGAACGGCTGGGGAAAACAGCAGCCACTTTCGACTACTGTTTACTCGTAATGTTGCGCGAATTAAGTAAAATAAAACTGCTCATTTCCCTAACAGTCAAAGAGTTAATGCGCATCAACCCTTCTACACGGCAAGTCTTCGAGGGCGTGAGAATTGACAACATTTTATTCCCCATTAAATAAACCCATCACTCCACAATGCTATCTACGAGTTCGTGACCTTATAAGCTGAGACGCCGTCCTCTTCTCTTGTGTTGCTTTTAAATGCGACGCTAAGAAACAACTGATCGCTTAGTTTATCTAGAACTGGAAAGAAATAATCTATCGCTTGGTGCAAAAAACTCGCAAAAATGTCTACAAATTAATTTTGCCGTCAACATTTGACGTTAGGTAACTCATTCTGTAAATCATTTCGCATAATACAGAAACTTTCAAATAGAATTCCACGAACTATGAAATTTCTGTTAACTTTAAAATAAATCAATTGTCTTAAAAGTGAATTAGATATGTAAGGTTAATTAATCAATTAACCTAATTAAATTTCCTTTGGATCCTTAAGATTAACACCAATCTCGTCCTGCTACAATAATTCGAATAAATTAAGTGCGCGGCGCTAATTTATTTTTTTTTTTAACAACTGCATTTTTCGGCAACATTTCAACTAACGGTGAAATTAAAAACAATCAACGTTACAACTAGTATTTTACTATGTTATTTTTAAGGATCGCATACAATGAAATGTTTACCTGAAACTGCCTCTTTTTCCATTCTCATTTCCTTGTTCCACACAGTATTAGCCACTATTATTCAAAACCCAAATCACCTTTCTGTACAACTTATTCTAATTAAACGCTATATTTCACGATTACCATAAACACTAGATCAAAAGTTAAGCAGACAACATTTTTCAATCCACTCGCCAAGTTTCTTAGTAAACAAGAATGGAATGTCACTTAGAGACTGCAGAAGTTTTGAAAGGTCAAAACACTTCAGACACTTTATTATTAATTAATGTGTTAAATTGACGTCTGGATGAGAAACTTTGCAAGGAAAAGTATATTTTTCTCGAATACTCAAAAATTAACCAAATGAAATTGCTCGAAATAACCGAACATGCATGAGTTTGATTGTGTTGGTTCTTTGGAGCTTCTTTATTCTTAGAGCATTATTTGAGCTTTATTATTTGCTTAAAAAGTGCAAATTCTAAGGAAAATTTGTTTGCAGAAAAAAATTAAAATTTAAAAGGTGGGAAATGAAAAAGTTTGAGAAAATTTTATTTAATTTTTTATTAAGCGTCGTCCTTAAAAGCTTCGCTAGGGCTATTGGTAACGGAGCTCATAATTTTGTACTACTGTCAAGTGACGAGGACTGCACTAGAGCTGGGACCTCTGTCCAAACCTCCACACCACGCTACCCTGAGTATTTTGAACATCGAACATATTTAATGAGCATTTAATAACTCCTCTATACGACTCGTCTTTAGTAGCTCCAGAAATCGAGTCAAGACTTCCCAGAAGTAACACAGACCACGAATTTCCGACCACAAGACTATCATGGGCATCAACACTATGTATTGACACAGTATATTATATTCCACAGTAAAATGAAAAGAATTATTCCCTTCAACAAGTTAGGTGGCCGTGGTAGCCTAGTGGTCAAGGTAACTGGCTCGTGATCATCGTGTCTTGAATGCTAGCCTAGTACCGCTGAAGACCTGCAGTGCAGAGAAAGCAGATGCACGTTAAATATGTCGAGGTTCAAACGTCCATCTGTTGGTGTGGTGTGGAAGTTAGGAGAGGGAGTGCCATCTCAGGTGTAGTCCTCGTCATTTGACTATGGTTCAAAATTATGAGGTCCGTCACTAAAAGCCTTGGAGTTGAAGAATATTGCGACGGTAACATTCACTCACTTTTTTCCAATAAACAAGTAAGTCATCTTGTATGAGTAAAACGCTAAAAGTTACACAATGTCAATGATCCTCTAATTCAAAACTCTGGTCAAGTGATAAAGATGGTATCTAGTACCTGATTTTCTGAATTTCTACACCACATCTAGATCCCTTTAATTTAAAGTAGCCCATATTTTGTTAGAATATTTTCTTTGTAATGTCAAATTTTGAAATTTGCCGTTCTTAGAACGATACTACTCAAGATTTTCTTTTGTACTTTTAATCGAAAATCTGCCTTTTATATGACTTTATCATACTTTTCATTTCAAATAATTTGTAATAATGATATATTGGTAAATTCAATTTTCAAAAATATTTAATTTCTGTATAAATTTCTTATATTTGTTAAATTGCTTTGAAAATAGTTTCATTTGTCATTATTAATTATTTTTAATAGATTTTCACGGTATGCTTTAGTACAGTAGTATAGAAGTTGAAAAGCATTTTTTATAAAGCTGTGAAACAACTATTGACGAATAATCTTTTTATCCACAATCTAAATGGCGAGAACGACAATCTGCGTAGCTGGTATTACATTCATCCTTCCATACTTCACCCTTCCAGCACTTTGAATATGCAATTATATAGCAAGAAAGAATGAAAGAGAACTTGGCCAATATTTAAATCATGATTTTTTTTCTTAACTAAGGAAAGACACCTAATTATGGTAATAATGCACTGAATTAGTTTGTCTTTACATTCTTATTCACCGAAATGGTACTTACGTACTATTGTAACCTCTGTATGATTACATTGAATAAAATTGCCCGAATTCTAAAAATAGAATGCGCTGACAGGAATACAGGGCTTAGTCGAAAAATTTTAGTTATAAATTATAATCAATAAAAGAAAAAGAATAACTGATTTTAGTTATTAATTTTCATTTATTTTTTATTTTATTATTAATTCTATTATTAAATTTTTATGTTTAAAGATCCAGTAATTATCAGATCCGTATTTTAGTATTCGAGCTTGTCATATCAATGAAATAGAGCAGGGGTACTCAACCTTTTTTTCTGCTGGGCCACATATATATATGTCAGCTATTTCACGCGGGCTGCAACATGAAGATAAATGGGGGATAAATGCTTTCAGACTAAGATAACATTGGAGATTCAAAATGGGGAAAATTGATCAATATATTACAACTCCTGTTTTGCTTTTTTTTTACTTTTGTCACTAACACTAAAGAAGCATTTAAGAAACACTCCTTCACAATTTCTGCATTAGTGAACGGTTTCATATAATTACCAATAATACAGCAAACTTCACTGGATTTTTGTTACCGTTTTGATATTACCACTGACAAAACCCTTTGTTGCTGTTACAAAGATCATTCAAGAAAACCTATTTATCACCTCTTGAAAGAGATCTTCGAGGAAAAGTGTCATTGAATGATTCCTGTTTATTTGTATTTTTAAAATAAATCACTTTCATGACAAATCAAATAATTACCGATCCATGTTTGTTTTTACTACAAAACAGTGAACTTCCCAATCGTCTTGAAACTATATATTTTCTTCGAATATTTTTCGCTTGCAAAATAGTTAAAAATTAGTTCCCCTCATAAAAGTGACGCTAATCTACTGTTGTATTTTATCTCTAACTGTAACCGTTCCAAATAGAAAAATACCCATATGACACTGACAGCAAAAAGCAAAATTGA
This sequence comes from Trichonephila clavipes, assembly GCA_019973935.1. Taxonomy (NCBI): domain Eukaryota; kingdom Metazoa; phylum Arthropoda; class Arachnida; order Araneae; family Nephilidae; genus Trichonephila; species Trichonephila clavipes. The sequence continues at coordinate 296,840 of BMAU01018087.1, read as the reverse complement.
TACATTTGATTTCTTGACAATAAATTTCCCACCAAATTTTTAATACAATGGTCTTAAGTGAATTTCTCAGAACAATGGGCTATGACAGGGCCACTTAAAAAGGCTCGGTGGGCCGCATGTGGCCCGCGGGCCACACGTTGAGTATCGCTGAATTAGAGGCTTGAAATGGCGGGAAGCGGAGAAATATGAAACGAAACGCATGGCTTCCAATTCAGCACCTACAACACGAGGGAGACCTGGGTTGCACTTTTGCTGAGTTATTTTGAAAGCTGGAATGGTTGCGATAGTACGCAAGTACCAAAAAAAAAATTTGCATATCATCAAAATTTGTGACATTAAGTCACAGAACTTTTCTAAATGCATTAGTTAACAGGATGAAACAAACTTACTTCTCATAAGCGCTATTTACGTTGAAGAGAAGATTTGCTTCCGTGTCTTTCTGAGGCAATCCAAAATGCGTGAAAAAGGTGTTAGCGTAGAAAAAGACGACAGCATGCACGACCAGATCGTGATGATTGAAGAAAAAGTGACTGTGAATCACTTCATTTCCCGTCTCGTTTAATATCCCTTGTTGTACTACTTCCATTTGGAAGCCATAATCCGACACCATGTTCCGAGATTCTTCCTGGAAATTCAAAAATAAATAAAACTATTATAATCCGATAGCAAACAAGTAATATAAAAAAATTTAAGTCAATTCCTACTTAGATCAACAAAGTAAAATTTTATTTTAACTACTTTTTATTAAATAGTTACAATTAATATAAATATGTATATACATATGACAAAATCACATCATTAAGGGGTAGTTAATTTTTATTAATTATCATTAAAGTATTGAATTGTCATCCAAAATAATCATGTATATAAAATTTCAGTTCAACTGAATGCTTTAAAAAGTGAGAAAAAAAGCCTTTTCAAGTCTTAGCACAAGTCGCCAAAAGGGTTGCTAAGTCACTAAAAATGATGCCAACGTGACTGTATTTGTAATTCCCTGAATAATTAGTTTTAATCAATCAATTTTTATTAATTATAATTAAATTATTGCATTGCCATCCAATATAATCATGTATATAAAATTTCAGCCCAATTGGGACTTTAAAATGTATTTTATTTACGATTGAAAATTCCACCAAGATAAATAGTGTGAGCTAATCGTAGGAATTGAAAAATACCTTTAATGCTGTCTTCGGTTAATGTTAAAGAATAGGACCCGAATTTGGAACATTTTTTCAGATATAAAAGAAATGAAGCATTAATATGATATTCTGGTTTCACTATCCTTTAGATAGCAACCTTTTTTATCATACTTTCCGTTTTAAACCGAGTTGATTCATTTTCTCTCGTATAAAATGTGTTTCACGATTTTCTCCTATAAAGTAATGTTAAATGGGCTTTGACTTCTTGTATCAACAAAGAAAATATTCAGGGAATATTTTGGCATTTTTAAAAACACTATATTGTTAACAGAGGTATGAGTTATAATATTGCAAATTTATATGGAAATTGGGGCATTTTTTCTCTCCGAAAATGTGCTTCGCGTTTAGTTCAAGCTGTCGTACTTTTACCGAAGACAGCCTTAACTGTTACGAACATATGTGATTATCCATCAACTTCGTACTCTGATCCAACACAAAGGCTATTGTCAACGTACATCTGAGCCGGCAACCCCACTCTCTAGACTTCCCTTAATCCCACTAACAAGAATAATTTAAGACTATAAATTTAACTTTTATCAACCTCACTATAAGGCTGATCTTTAGTGGCACCAGGACTCGGACCCCTAACCCCACATGAATCCACTGGTGGACCGATTTTCATTTCAATATAAAACGAGCTGATTCAATTAAATTCACAGAAGTTCCAATATGCTCAATCTCTGCCAAATTCCGGAAAAATTAAATTTTCTGCGTACACTTGCTAGAAAAAAAGTATGCGTTCACCCATAGGAAATCATACAGCAAAGGTAAAATTTAATAGAATTATAACTTTTTTTCTAGCAAAATTTCATGAATTTGTTTACTATTATTTAAACATTGAGCATGCATGAATTCGTTAATTTTGAATTAAAACTACTTGAGATAACGGGAGCTTTGTAGCAAAGTACACAAACAGTAGGCAGAAAAGTCTGAGTTCACTATTTGGATATACTTGACTCCTGGAATTTTTAGAAACAGGCGTTATAGGTTAACAGAATTTTGCATTCAGTTATCAAGTAAAACAGCTTACTCAAATTGTGACGTAATATTTTTTACGTTTTTGTGAGATATGAAGCAATTCAAGGAACATGGAAAGTAAAAGGAAGTAAATTAGTATTAGTGAGCGTAAAATCACTGTGAAGATGTGGAAAGATGCAAAAAATCGTCGGGATATATCCAGATCCGTCGGACAGCAGTATCCATCGTGTTATTTATAACTCTAAATCCACAAGAGTTTACACATTCAAACCTTATTTAGGTCGTCCATCTGAACTCACAATCAGAGAAGTGTGATATAAATGGTGAAGAAAACCTGCGTTTAACTGCAACTTAAATAGCAACAGACATTCACAAGAAGTTTAACAAAAACATTTGGACCGTTACTGCAAGAAAAATCTCGAAAAAAGCCGAGTGGCTATCAGAAAGCCTTATATTTCAATGCCCAACCGGCTTAAACGGATAGCTTTTGCAAAAGAGCATATACATAAGCCTCCTGTGTTCTGGAGAGTTATGACATTCTCTAATGAGAGCAAATTTTGCATCTTCTGCATAAATGGTCGTAGATTGGTGCCGAGAAAACCTTGCACAGCGCTTCAAAAAGAGCACTTATCACCAACGGTAAAGCACAGTAGTGATGGAGTCATGGTGTGGGGGGGTACATGGCGAGCAATCGTGTTCGTTTGCTTGAATCAATAATGATTTGTTCATGTAAGCAATAGGATGTGGAACAAGACTTTTCTTAGCAAGTGTATATATATTTTATTACTGTACAGTTTCTGTGTCTTATTACATTTTATATTAGTTACTCTGTTCAAAAAATATCTTTAATCCACCAATAAAAACATAAGCTCTCAAGTTTTTTTGTGACACTTAGCTTTATATGTAGGATTTTCTCTTTTCTAGTTAATTATATTTCCCATCTGTTTGGTTATATTTATCTTCTAAGTTCTTAGTTATACTTGATAAGAAATAACTATTACAGCATATTATACTCCCACATATATATAGTTCGCAATAAGTGCCGAGAAAAATATTTGGCGATAAAAAGATAAATTATTAGAAAGGGAACATATTCCTATTATTCGTAAGAATGCATACAATGTTCGAAGAAGTATGCTTGCAGCATTCCTTATTTAGCAAAAGATCTAAAGAAAGTAGCTCAGTATTGAATTTACTTGCCTCACTCTATATCATAAATACTTCTATTACCGAGGTAATTGTACCCAGTTATATAATAAAAAATTCTGTAAAAGTTAAATTAAAAAGCAAAAAACATTTAGATTTTTGTAATCTTTTAATAAAATAGAATGTTGGAAGGGGATGCATTAGATTGACTTAAAGTATATTTTAGAAAGGAAACTAAAGAGATTTTTCAATTACAGTCGAATCTCTATATAACGAACTTCGATATTGCGAATTTTTCTATGTAGCGAATTTTCTACCTATTTCAATTTTCTTCGTAAAATAACATTGCATTTTCTATATAACGAACATTTTCTTTTGTGATTCATTTTTTGTCCCCTACCCCCCTTTTTTTTTTTTTTTAAGTATTTCTGAAAAGATTTCAAGTTCTTCTCTTTAACACATTTTATGGTGGTCATAAATTTTAAATTGGTTTTATTAGATCGGCGAGAACAATAGAATTCTGGACATTTCATCCGAGAAGTGCAGCCTTTAACCCTCACTAGAGACATCTACGATATCCTCTTTCATCCTCAGGGGAGTTGTCCCGTGTCCTAATTATAAAATAATGTTTAATATTACTTGTATGCTTTAAATTATAAAATGTCCTTAGAATTCATTCATTTTAGTATAAAAATGTTTTTTAATATTGAAAATACAGTGAATTCTTCGACGTTCTTTGTTCTTGTTTTCCTTTCTTATTTTTTTTTTTTTTTTTTTTTTTTTTAGATAGGTAAGATATACATATGTAAACATATATTAATTTTAAAAAAAGGTTTTTGAATAATTACTTTTTTTAATATATAGTGTTTATTAATTTAAAATTTGTTTCGTATGGTTTATAAAGTATATTAAAACATGAACCTCTTTATAACGAATTTTCCTTATAATGAACTTTTTTCCAGGATTCAGCGGCTTCGTTATGTAGAGGTCCGACTGTATATAGCATGAACTGTATATAGCACCGACTGTATGAAGCAGAGAGGAGGGCTGGCTGTTTTCAGATTAAATTACTATTAAAAAGTGTTTAACCAATTTCTTGAGTGAGTGAGAGTTAGTTAACCTTGTTCTATAAAACACGTATGAGTGACGGGCGTAGTAATTTCGAACCTCAGTCAAGTGACGAGAATACTTTGAGCCCCATCAGACTTAAAGTGTATCAGTGACCTTCAAGGTAGGTTTTCCATGTCACTCTAGGTTCTACACTGTGACCACTGAACTACCATGACCACTCTTTTTTCCTTACAAACAAGTATTATAAAAAAAAATTTAAGTCAATTCCTGCTAACGAAATTTTTATTTTAGCTACTTTATATTAAATAGTTACAATTAATATAAATATGTATATACATAGGACAAAATTACAGCATTAAGTGGTAATTAATTTTTATTAATTATCATTAAAGTATCGTATTGTCATCCAAAACAATCGCGTCTATAAAATTTCAGTTTGACTGAATGCTTTAAAACGTGAGAAAAAAAAACCTTTTCAAGTTTTGACAAAAGTCGCCAAAAGGGTCGCTATATTTGTAATATAGAGACCTGGCTGTATATTTGTAATTCTTTAAATAATTAGTTATAATCAATTTTCATTAACTATAATTAAATTATTGTATTGTCATCCAAAATAATTATGTAAAATTTCAGCACAATTGAGCGATTTAAAATGTATTTTATTAACGATTGGAAATTCCACCAAGATAAATAGATAAATAAACAAATATATAGAGAGAGTGTGAGTTGATAGTAGGAATTGATAAATATAGAGAGAGTGAAATAATAGTAGAAATTGAAAAAATTCATTCAGCTATCTTCAAATGGATAAAAATCAATAAAAGCTTTTTTTTGCTGTTTTTTGAATGTGTGTTTCTTTTAAACTTGTACACATTTTGATCATACGCTGATACCATTTGACAATATTTCTTACAGTGAAATATATACAAAAGAAATTAAAGAAAATCTAAAGAATTTATTATTTTGAAAAATATTGTATCGAACTGAATTATGAAATTGTTTTGGACCCCTTTGATTAGGGATTGCAATACCGGGATACCGAATACCAGTATTTTGAGCAATTTCTACAATTTTGTAATACCGTTATTCGCACGTTTAAATGCCGGTTTTTCGGTATTTACTTGAAATTTTAAAAATTGTCTCCTTTATTTGTTCAGGGATCGCCAACATAGCAAAATAGTACACGGTTTTGTTTGAATATCTCCCTAACGGGTGAAATTAATTAGACTGGGAATACAAAGTTGCATCGTATAATCAAGTGAAGTGGTAAAATACAAGTATTTGAATCATCCCAGGATGTGGGCCCAAACTATTTGACTATATCTAAAACCATCCGACAAGAAATCAATTTATTTGAAAAAAGATAAGGGATTTAGAGGTAAATGCTTAGAAAAATTATATCGCACATTGCCAACAGTACCACCAACTAGCGTAGATGCCGAAAGAGCGTTTTCGACAGCTGGTAATTTTTACTCAAAATTACGTTCCGGGCTAATTGACAGTACAATTGATGTATTATGTTTTTTAAGTTCACATTTCAAAAATTGTTAACAGTACCACAAACTGAATAGTGATATTTACATTTTTTGTGATTTAAATAAATAAGATGTTCCTCTACTTTGTGATTCTATATATATATATATATATATACTGTTATAATTTATAAGTTACAAATTTGTGATATTTACACCCTCTAATAAAACTTGAAAATAAAACAAAGAAGCACCAGTGTGTTTCTTTTTCTAAAATTTCTACTACCGGTATTGAAACGGGTACCCCGGTATTAAGATCTAAAAAATACCGAATACCAGAATTGAACTTTTGGTCCGATATTACAATCCCTACCTTTGATTTAATTAATTTCCTAGAGAAACAAGACCGTAAGCTAGATAGCCATAGGTATGAATAAAACCTTGTGTTCTAATTTTAATTCTATTAGATTTCGAAATGAATTCTCGGAAATCTTATAAGTATTCTGATTTAAAGATCAAATATATTAAAACAATCATGCTCACTGTATTACGACTACTAAATAGTCTCTTATTCTGTTTTTTCCCCTATTTAAAAATATAAAACATTACAAAACACAACAAACAAAAATCAAACAATAATGCACGCATGAAGAAATCTTAAAATATTATCACTCACCTCTTTCAAAATGACACTATCCCTTTCAAATATTCCCACGGTGATTATCTGCCGAGATCCCTTGAAACGACTGGGACTGAATCCCCTTTTCAATGCAGCCATTTTATAAGTGGGAGAGAGGGTGCAGTAAAGAATAGAGGGCTCTAAAATCAAAGGTCGGATATCTAGGCTCATCATCATGAGACTGAAGGTGTGCAGTAGTGAGTGGATGGGATGCCAGTGGTGCTTGGTTTCTGCAATCGATGTCACCTGAAATGTAATTAAAAACTAGCTTTGGATATGCGACCCATCTCTTTAATTCTTTGAAACTCATAGTAAATGCGAAATGAGAAAAGTTTCACGAAGCATACATGAGGTGACGTTTGTAAAACTCACTCAATCACCATGAACTTGAGCCGGCTGAATGTAAATTATTAAATAAATAGGATTATCATCTCTCTGATAGTTCAACTCAAATCGTCTGCTGATATGTAATTTTTAATTGAATAGATTAGAGTATGGAATTGTAAATTTTATTGGAAACATTTCGATAATTCTTTTGACATGACGAGTTCTGCAGGTTGCTTCTACATCTCAAAAATCTAGGATTTCTCCACACACGAAAGTAAGAATCTCATAAGTATAAAAATGAAATGAAAGTTTATATAATATGCTAATTTTAGATGCATGAGAATAATATGGTAGACAATCAAAGTGTGTTTATGAAGTATTTAAACAAATCTAATACTTAGCTATAATGCACAAACTTTTCATATACTACCACACACGATTATAAGAACTCAAAATCGTATATGCCATCTCCCATTACCTTAGACTTCTTTGTTACTTCCTGGCCGGATTTGATTAACAATGGGAATGTTTCGAAAATTTATAATAAACAAGCATTAAATTCAACATTTTGATTAATGAAAAAAATTATTTTCCTTTTAAATAGCAACTAAATTACATTTTCTGTAATATAGATAGTACTGTGCCTTGTAATGTATTTCAAATTTTTTACTTAAATCCAATGTAAATAATAAATAAAAATTGTTTTAATATAAAATTGCTTTCTCACACAAATGCGCTTAGTAAATTTATAGTTTTTTTAATATACTCTAAAGGAGTTAAATTCATATGACGTCATAATCACATGAAAAATGGAATCTATTTTTAAAAAAGTCAGTTCTCTCCGTCTCACTGTTGCCAACTTTATTTTTGCAGAAACTTTCTTTTAAAAAAGAACTCTCTCCTCATTAGTTAATAACGCATATAAGTAAACAAAATGCACTTAGTTAGAAACACCAGTATAAAATTAGAATTTCTTTTATTTGAAAAACTTTTTGAAGAATCCAAATTCTGCTATTCGTCTAATTATCGAATATGAAACTGTATGTGAATTTTACAAGTACAAGAAGACGTACAAGACTATTCTCAGCTTGGAATTCATTGGGAAACAATTACATTTATCATGCGATCGTCATGAGTTTAGCCCATTGATTGATGTTTTATTGAATTCTTTAAGCACAATTTTCTAATTTGTGTCTTTTAATTAAAATGGACTTAATTTCCTTCTTAAACTTCCTCCAAGCTATCCGTATTCTCTTGTTACGTTCTTAATTCAACCTGTAGTATCTTATTCGCTATACCCAAGTATTGCAAAACTATTAAATTAATTTGTGAGTACAACCACAATCCTTTTCCCACAAGGATTAGCGCCTTATCTCTCTTGGTTAATCATTTTTAAAAAAGCTGTACATAAAATACTTTGAACTGAATTTTATAGTGCTTGAAATATGACCATGATGCCTTATCTCCACTATGGCCTCCACTGGCCCTCACGAAATTTGCATTACTTTTATATATATTCTCAATTTGTCACGTTTATTTCTTTAAAACTGATTCATAAAAGCTGTTAAAATCTTTTTTAAATCACTTAAAATGTATAACTTATTTCATCTATTCAAAAATGTCGACCACGCATTCGTAACCATGACCGTTAGTCTACCACAGCCACGATACAAATGAGGGGGGAGGGTGAGAGGGATATTTCATTAAATAAAATGGCAAATGGGCAATAACTGATTTTGACTTCGATCAATAATCAAGATAAGTATGACTATATAAAAGTAAAATTAATCATTTTTCCCAAAATTGCAAAATGCTAAAAAAAATTCAAAGATTTATATGAAGGTTGTTCCATTCAGAACAGTTTCGCTATATGGAATCATTTTGAAAATAAATTTCACATGCAAGATATATTTCTGGGTAATACACCTACCATTAATAAATTAACGCTGTGCCAAAAACCACCACGAGACCAATTGACGACAGGAGAATGCGCGAGAACTATTTTAACGTATTATAAACCTGCACGAGGGCTATTGACAACGGACCTCAATTTTGAACCATGGGCTGGCAACTCTTCCCCCTCCATAGAGCCTCTACTCTCTCTGCAAGTTGGGTATTCAGTGGCACCAGGCTTGAACTCATGGCCTGTCAGCCACGAGTCCATGACCTTGAACATAGGGCCGCGGCCACGATATTGTAGACGGACATCGTAATTTTGAACTACGATCAAATATCAAAGAAGATTCATCAATTACCTTTAAAAGAATTCTTAGATAATTATTTTCTTCTATGGAGCAAAAATATCATTAAAATCCTCTTTTATTTTAAGGGGATAGAGAAAAAGTTCAAAATTAAGTTCTCATTTTTCCCGATTATAATTTTTTCGCATATCCAATACTTAACATTTTTTTTTCACGTGAATTTTAAAATTTTACGATTATCTCAGAGATAACAATTTTTTCCCTTTTATCCATTTTCGATAACAAAAGTAATTTTGTATTCAATATATTTGTGAACAAATTTATAAGAAGCGGTCAGTAACAGATCATAAAAAAACATTCCAAGATAAGACTTACATTGCCAGAAGGTGCGTTGTCCTTCATTTCTTGTTGGTCCATGCTCATTTCTTGTGGTTGATACTTCATGTTTTGCTTTTCTGCAAGTATCTTAGCACGTTCTTTTTCTGTTTTGTGGCAGAACGTCTTGGTTGGTTCTGTTAGGCACTTGCCATAGTCCCAGTCCAAAACAGACGCCGCTCCTTCAAGGGGCAGAGATGCGTTGGGCTTGTAGATCAAATCATATGTTGAGTTACCCTGCAGAGAGAAACACAGTCTAATGCAAATTTCGAAACAGAAGTAGGAATTTGTTTTTTGTATTTCTTTGATTGGATTAACGTCCCACTCTGAAGGAACTTTAATAAAAATAAATTATCGTTTAAAAAAACTAAAACAAGCTTTCATAGTATTAGTCGTACTAAAAAGTAAAAAATAATTCTTAATATAAGAATAAAATGATTAATGAGCAAATTATAATGTCATTGGGAAAAAGCGTAGGGTGCTTTTACCCTACTCGTTAATCATTTTATTCCTATATTAAGAATTATTTTTTACTTTTTAGTACGACTAATACTATGAAAGCGTGTTTTAGTTTTTTTAAACTTATTTTTCACTTTTTAGTTCGATCTATAATAAAAGCATAATTTTTCAGTTTTTTGTATTCATTGATGAATTAATCTTAAATGGGTCATTTTTTAGAATCTGGAATACCCATTGGCGTCCTATCAGTTCACCGATACGGCCTGGTTTGCAAAATGTAGGATCAGCCATCTGAAGAAAATCTGGAAGAGAGATAAGTTTGAAATATTTAATGCAGTAGAAGGAGTAAAGTCAATGATATTTTCCACTAAAAAGAGCGCAATTTTCTCTCTGAAACTTGCATCAGCATAAGACATAAAAGTGCACGTTTTGAATTGAAGAGCCCGTGAAAAATTATTCAGCCCGGTGACTTCTGAATCAATTGTCAGCTGTTTTGGTAAAATGGAGCAATGAATGTTTAACTCCACAGATCCGACAAGAGAATTTAGAAAAACAGCTTTCATGTCTGAGTTTCAAGCAATTACAACATAAATTATTCTTTTCCTCACGCTCGAATCTTTTTTTTATTTCCATTTTCAGAAAAACTGGGCAATGGTTTTTTTTTTTTTATTGTAAGAAATTGCTGATGCATCCTCCCTTTTTCACATAAACACTTTTTGTTTGTTGTATTAACCATGATCGTTTTCGCTTTAGGTTGTAATTTAATCTTTTAGTCGCCAAATCTGGAAATGGAAAATCATTAATCTTGATCCTTATCAGAAAAATATAACTAAATTATTAAATTATTGTATTGTCATCGCGTGAGCGATCCTTGACAAGTATGAAAAATTTCGAATTAATCTGACCTTTTAAAGTGGGTAAAAATCGAGATCAAAGATTCTGTTGCATGCAGATGAAAAAAGCTAATAAAAACCTATTAAAAAGTAAAAACAGATATTTATTTTCAAAGTACAATTGGCGCGTGTTTTTAAGAGTGGAAAGAATTTGTAAAAATGTATTTGAAAATCAAATTAAGCTAATAGGATGGAAATCTAATACAGTCATATCTTTATACATTTTTTGGCGCAACTTTTTATATCGTTTTTTAGTAAATCTATAATTCTAGTTTCTGTATGAATATCTCCAGTAGGACTTTTTATGCTGCTCTTTTTTTTATCTACAGTATTAAAAATTATTTCCTTAAGAATGTGATTATCTTTGTTTAAACTTAAATTTTTTTAATGATTTTCTGTACACTTTTATGCTGGCTCTATACCTCGTATAAAAACAGGCTAGACAATACTTGAGAAATAATTTCCCTAAACATGGACTTGGGCAAAGGCATCTTCACACTTCGGAATTTACTACCATTTTATTCATCTGAACATTGGTGACGATAATGAGTGTTAGTAAAGCATTGCCCTCAATACAAGTACAAATTCAACTCTAAAAATCTTAATTTCATATCTGCATGAGAAAGTCAAGAATTTAGAAATTTCGTAGACTTGGAAAATTCAAAATATGCATTTGAAATTAAAAGCATAAAGGAGCAAAAGTTTACTTCGATAAAAGATGGCGATATGGTTCTTTTCCATTTTCTTGAAAATTAATTGTTTTAAAGTTATTAAATCTTGTAACAAAATTTTATTAAATTACAGAGCTAGATTTAAATTAGGTTATTCGTTAATTTTTAATCAAATTTTCATAAAAATAACTAAAAATGTAGTGGAAGATTGGGTTTTTAAATTGATTTTTTTTTCAGAATAGCTTCTTGTTCTTTTTTTTACAAATCCAGAAAAATGAAATTTCATTCACATATACACTAGCAATTTGCTATTATTTCCAGAAACTTCTCACTGTTGTCATATACTTTTCATTGTATTTAAAGAACAAATTTATAAACTTTTTCATGGAACACCGTTTCTCAGATTACTTTTTGCGAAAAATTTGTAAATATTCTTTTTTTTTTCCTCAGGCCTTCATATGAAAGGATATTAGCATTGGTAAGAGCTGCAGAATTGTGCGTATTCCCACACAGTGTCAAAAAGTTAATTAGTTTATTTTTTGAACTTGCTTAAAATATTAAATTAGTTATTTCTGAATTATATTAAAACTTTTATAAAGCATTTTAATATTAACATGATTTTAATTTAAAAATTAAGGAACAGTAAATTTTCATCGGTTCAGAAAAAGTATATACTGCCATCTATCGACAAAATAAGAAACCAAACAATAATGAGTCCTATGTTTTACTTTTAATTTATTTATAAAATTATTTCATTTTCTAAATCAATATTTAATCTTATTATTGATTTGTTTCGAAATGTGATGGCATGCTCATTGCTTATGTGGTAGTTATTAAAAATCATGCAACGTTAGATTTTAAAAAATAATTCACATACCAACAAAAAACTTTTCAATTGCGTAATTTAAAATATAAAGAATACATTTTCAGTATATATTTTACAAACAGACTTTACAATTTCGACAAATTAACCAATTTTTAAGCGTAAAAGAAAATTGTAATGTGCTGCAAATATTAATTATTTTTATTATTCAAGTCCTGTTTTACTATAAGGAATTAAATATTTCTTCTTTGAACTTACAAAGAGATTTACACCAAAGAAAGAAACGTTTTTTAATGAAAGCAAAAAGAGCTTTTACTAAAGAATGTTTAAAGCTAATTCGAAGACACTTATTTCATTGCTTTATGCCTGCTTTCCAGTAATGAATGTATATCTTTAAACATTTTCCCACGCAAAAGTTTCGTAAAAAATAATTTTAGCCACTAAGATTATGGTACGATTTGATTTATTAACTTCGCTCTCAGAAGCTACACCAAAGCTCTCAGAAACGAGCTTCGGTCAAGTGACAAGGACGACACCCACATCAGCTCCTTTACACGATCAAACAGCTGCGACATTGAAGATTTCAATGACATCAGGACTCGAACCCACGACACAGTGACGTCAGTAAGAGCTTTGTTAACGTCACACGAAAAGCAACACGAGGGCTTTTGACGACGGACCTCATAATTTTGAGTCTCGGTTAAGTGACGAGGATGACACCGAAATTAGAAACCCACCCTTCGGACTACCACACCATGCCGACGAGAAGACCGAGCTCGACAGGCTTAACACTCTGACTGAAACATCCGTCACTCAGACGGAGATTATTTGCTTTGATGCCTGTAGATAACGCTGTGGTGTGATTTTTGGGGTGGGCTGCATGACATCTTCAGCTTACTTATACCCAGTGAGAGGATCACGTGGGCGTACTAGGCGATTTTTTTTTCAAGTCACGATATGTGCGATAATTCTTATCACCGTCTATCATACAGATATCCCTATAGTTTTATCCGTTTTTGGTATTTTCATTTTTTCATGAATATAAATAATTTCTAATCAGTTTTTATAAAAATACTAGTCACAATTTTTGTGATACAAATATATTAATATAGTGTGCCCCATAAAGACTTAAGCAATCCGCCCACAAGTTCGTGACTATAAACATTAGTTTACGGCTCAAATTTGAAATTTTATTTTTCAAATCTAGTAATAAAAAGTTCGTAATCAACATGACTTATACGCGTACTCCCGTTACGATTTGTTATTTTTTATATCAGTTTTTGGAACAAGATACATTAACTAAAATAGTTTTAATATATCGATTCTCTTTAGAGTTTTGTGGTGATAAATTCTCCAGATTTATCTGAATATAATATTTTTTCGAAAAAGGTATTGGGTTGGAGGAAAAGTTCTATCGTATTTTAAATAGGAAGGTGATTTTTCTTGTAAATAAAAAAAACATCTGGAGTCATTCGGATTTTTTGTTGTCTTTTTAGCTGCTGTATAATATAAAAGGAGTCCTTTTTTATTGTTCATCATTTACTTGTGATATTTAAAGTGAAAAGCATGTCAGTAGATAAAGTGCATTTACGACACTGCATTTTGTATGAATTCCAAAAAGGAAGAAACGCATCGGTTGCATGTAAAAATTTTGTTCATTTACTTGTGATATTTAAAGTGAAAAGCATGTCAGTAGATAAAGTGCATTTACGACACTGCATTTTGTATTAATTCCAAAAAGGAAGAAACGCATCAGTTGCATGTAAAAATTTATGTGCGGTATTTGGAAAAGATATTTTAAATGTTCGTACTTGTCAAAGATGGTCTAGCAAATTTCGTGCCGGGGATCTGAGCCTCCAAGAAAGTGATCGATCTGGACGACCATCCAAGATGGATAATGATGTTTTGCGATCCATGTTGGAAAATAATCCACATTTAACAAGTCGAGAAATTGCAAAAGAGGTTGGCATTCATCATACAACGGTTGGAGATTACATTAAATATCTTGGTTTTGTGTTAAAGCAAAGTGTTTGGGTTCCACATGAATTAAAGGGAAAGAATTTGTCTGATCGTCTAAGAATGTGTTCATCACATCTGATTAGACACAATGTGGAGCCGTTTTTCAACAAGCTGATTACTGGAGATGAAAAGTGGATTCTTTACGAGAATATTAAGAGAAAAAAATCATACTGCAAACCAGGAACATCAGCAACAGTTCCAAAACCAAGTATCCATCAAGGAAAAGTACTGCTTTGTTTGTGATGGGACAGGAAAGGTCCAGTGTACTACGAGTTCCTGAAACAGAAAAACCATCAACGCGGATCTGTACTGCAATCAGCTGGATAAATTGAATGGAGTTATCAAACAAAAAAGGCCAGCATTAGCATTCAGAAAAGGAATAGTGTTCCACCACGACAATGCTCGACCGCATACTGCAATGGTGACACACCAAAAACTGAATGCTTTAGGATGGGAAGTCCTTGGTCACCCACCGTATTCACCTGACATTGCACCATCTGATTATTATCTGTTCAGGTCTATGCAAAATTATCTAACGGGAAAAAAATTCAAGTCTTTTGAAAGTGTTTCTAAGGCATTTGTTGGCTATTTTAACTCCAAGGAAGAGAACTTCTACAAAACAGGAATTCACAGGTTACCTAAAAGATGGCAACAAGTTGTAACAAATAACGGAGCATATATAATTGATTAATATTAAACACATTTTTATAAATGAATTCAAATGTTTTCTTTAAAATACGACAGAACTTTCCCTGCAACCCAATAATTGGTATTTTTATTAGTGTTCTTATCAAGTTCATATCTTGAAATAGGGAGAATGTTACAAATTATTTGAATATCGAATTATAAGTTTTCTATTTAGAATTAATTCTATGCCATATTAGGGAAATCAAGAATTTTTGGATTTAAGTCACATGAAAGTCAGTTTAGAAGACATTTCATTAATTGACTTGAACAGAAATCTATGATTTATTTAAAAAAGTAAATGAACTTTTGTTGCTAGGTATATCTCCCAGTTATAACACTTAGAAAGGTCTCTGAAATACAGGTAGGGGAGGGGGCTTTTTTTCTATTATATTAAACATTTTGGATTAACCCTTTCACAGGCGTAGAATAACTGTTCATAGAATACACAGATAAAAAAAGATAGTCTTTCTCAACCAAGCAAAGTATTGAAATAAAGTCTAACATATCAAAACTATTATTTAAAAATTTCGCACGTTACAAAAGAACTCTTGAAGAATAAGTAAATCTAAACATGCAGACCATTCCGTATATATCCAGTAACTAAAATTACTTGCCAGACTTCTCTAGAACGGTCTAACAGAGAACACATATTCAACACTTCCGTAAACTTACCGTTAATACATTTTTTGTATGAAGTGTAATTTTTAAAAAAATAGTATAAAATAATGCCTTTGCACTGCGACAGCAAACTAATTTGCAGAAGGGAAAGATTCTAGTTTTAAAAAAAAATTAGAGATTCCGAGTAAGAATAGCCGCCTAAAAATGTTCTTAAAGATTTGATTATCTTAAGGTTATTGTTTATCTCTTCAAATTCTAGCTGAGCGTAAAAGATAACGCATCAGTTTATGTATTACAAAAAGTGTACAATTTTTATAGGAGCTTTGCTTCAATTTCATAAAAAGTTCACGGGAAATTTTTCTTAGTTCAGTTATTTTTACAAACTAAACTTGTTGCTCTTTTTGTGAAATTACTTCCACTCGGGTATCTCTGGACAGCACATTTATATACAAATAAGAAAATAACGATCACTGATACTGCACACAGCAATTCTGACCAAAAGCTCACAGCGACCGGTCAGCTCAGTGAGCCCCGTAGAATTCGTGGGAGTGAAGCGGGAAAAACGCGCGTGGGCGAGTCACACAGTTATCCTTCCGCCAGAAAAAATAGTTCACTCGCTTCACCACAACAAAACTCATTACTGGTGAAAGCAGACATGAATAATAATTTCTTTCACCAGTATCATAAGCAAACAGAAATTTATAACTTACATAAAATTCTTTTTCACAAACACTACAGCCGATTTCCCTCCAAGGCTGTCTCGGTTAGTTCAAACCACATCTTGTTCTGTTTATTTTATAAAATTACGGGTCGCAATTTCAAAAAGGCAAGAGACTAGAAAAGGTATATACCTCGCATATTATTTATACTATGATTAAAGCAGAAAGTGAAATTATTCACAACTAGACAACACCATACATTAATATTGTTCGATGGTTTCCAGAAAGAAAAAAATTCTTAAAGGTCTTGAAATATTTTATAATTTGATTTTTATCATAGTTTACTGATTACTGCTGATCTATCAGAAATCCCCTTAACAAATCTTAAAAAATTTATTTTACAAATTCATTGTACTTTTCATAACGCAATTCACTTTTATATCACCGACACGAAGTAAATAAAAAAACAATTTAACTAACAACATTAGCCATTGATACTTTCTGCAAACTTATTTTAAAAACCACAACAAAATCACATTAGTAGCTTTACTGCGATTGATTATAAGTTAATTACTTATTGATAAAATTAGACTTATGACTCTCTACAGAAGGTTTTTTTCACAAAAGTTTGTCCAACTAAAGAAAAAAACACATGCTATTAAAACAGTGGACCATGATGCTTAAGCAATTGATTCTTCTTGACTTATAGTATACTATAATATGTTTACTCATAGATAACATGTGTTCATCTATTGTTAAATCAACAATGAAGCAATCACGCTGCATTCTGTGTACAATTCTGATAGATAAAGCATCATTAATAGCGGAATGAACTCCATAAACTAAAAAACCTTCACAAAATCAGTCACTTACCATTAGATGTCTCAACACTATTACTTTTCCAATCAGAAATCCTGCGCTCGTCATAACCATGGTGAGAAATCCATATTTAGCAACTGTCAGTATATTGGGAAGAGGAAACATTTTCTTTTTTACCTTAGTCTTATTTCGTTAATTACAGTTTTACACGCGCTATAATGAAACACGTAGCCCACCCATAGAAATATGCAACAAAAGAACTAATGCTCAAGATACGTACAAACGCTCAGCCGGAAATCAGAATAGCACTTCTTCGTATTGAAAGTAATTTGGCTTTAATTTTTTTAAGGCCAAGTGGCTATAACGCTAGCGTAACACAACTTTTTTAGCTGATTGCACTAAGATTACTGATTTCGACCGAATCTAGCGCCACTGAAGACCCACCGAGTAGAGGGGCTGATGCATATTTAATCTGTCTGTTTCCAACGTCCTTTTGTAGGCGTGGTGCGGTAGTTAGGAGAGGTGGTTCCTTCTCAAGTGCCATCCTCGTCACTCGACCATTGTTCAAGATCTTAAGGTTCATTGCTAATAGCCCTCGTGCAGCTTTATTGGGCAACGTTAATAAACACTCACTCACTGCTAATTTTAATGAGCCCTCATTACCAAACCTGCCTTTTAAAAAAATAATTTCGCTAACTTCCTGGATATATTTGGATCTATGTTTTATTTCTGAGGAATATTTTGTTACATTAACTTATAACAAAGTGCTGAGGTGGTTTCAGGTACCTGAAATCCTAGATGCCCACTACAAATCCATACTTTATTATATATAAAGAGAACTAAGCCCATATTCATCAAACATCTGAAGTATTTTGTGTGAATGAGAAGGGAAGTCCCCATTATCATCGCACGACAAAGAAACAGGAATGCTCCTGGCGATGGACTTCGTGATTTTGAGCTTTAGTCAAGTGACGAGGATAACGCATGAGTTGGTACCACTCTCTCCTAATTGCCACACCACGCCAACAGGAGCACATTGAGCCTTGACAGATTTAACGTGCTTCAGCCCCTTCTACATGGCGAGTTTTCAATGGCATCAGGACTCGAATCAACATCACTCCGGCTATAAGTTCGGGACCATAACCATTAGGCTAAAGCGGCCACCTGTGGTATTTTGAGAATCAAGAAGTCCATCTACATTTAATGTTTAAGAATCCTCATTGTTTGATGCAACAGTCTTCGGAGAAATCAAGGTACGAATTTCTAACTTTTTGAAGATTTTTTTTTTCTCTTCGATTACGGTAACATAAAAAAACCAGGTTTGATCTGAGAATGTACAGTAGGTTATATGCGTAGCAATTTTCGCTCATATACTGCGCGAAAAGTATAAAAACATGTCCTCATCTCCATCGTACTGAGTAAGTGAGAGATATTTACGTCGCCCAATAAAGCTGCACGAAGACTATTGGTGGCTGACCTCGTCATTTTGAACCATGGTCAAGTGACGAGGACAGCACTTGAGCTGTCACCCTCTCTTCTGACTTCCCCTCCACACCACTGGAGGCGTTTAAGCCTCGACAAATTTAACTTGCATCAGCCCCCTTTACAAGCAGGTCTTCAGCGGTACCAGTCTCGAACCTATGGCCCGACAGCCACGAGTCCATTACCTTGACCATTTGGAAGCGGACATGAGGCTGATCCCATCATACTAAGAGAGGACTTTGGATTTTCAGACTCCCATTGGTCCAATTTTTTTCCGAGTGAGTGAATTTAGAGATATAAATTTCTGAACTGAGTGCTTAACTGATAAACATGATCTAGTTCTGATACCTCTTAACACACATTATATAGAAAATCTGGTGAGTGTTAAATTTGTTTGGACTGTCTTTGCATTGATGTGAATGTTTGGCGAGTACGGCTCCTCTTTAAGTTTGAATCTCGTCCCCTGATCATGGTTTAAAATTACGAGGCTGTTAATTATTGTCTGTAATTATCGTATTCCTGTAACGATCAGAAACAGATAGCCAGAAATGTTCATTACAAAAAAACACCATAGCTTCCAAGCCGTTGTCCTGGAAAGAAGAAACTCTAGCGACAAACTTACAAAATCAAGAAATGTAACTGTTGCAAAGCATACTTTACTTGAGTACACAATGCTAAGAGTAAAGATGGTCATAAATTGTTCTTTCAGGAAACACAAGAATAAATAATTCATGCCGATATTATTCCAAATCAGGGAAGTCAAAGACAGTGTTCAGATTGTAAACAGGTATAAATATTTATAAAGTAAGTCTGAAAAGTCTATCACGCGCGAAGCTACTGAAATTGTCTTAAAATCAAACTTTTGATTATTGAATACGGAATGAGAGGGTGAATTGGCTATGAAAAAGCCTGGATTCGAATTTCAATACAACAAAGGCTGTGAAAATTGTTATTTCTTAAACAATCTTAGTCCCTACAATAAATAACTACTCTTAAGAATACCTTTTGTCTCAAAGAATATAGATACATAATGATCACTGGTTTATGTATCCTTATCAAATGGGAAATGTAAAACCGAACTTTTCGAAGCTTCTATATGGGTGAATGAGAATTTATTAACATCACACCCTACAGCAACGCGACGGCTATTGGTAACGAGCCTCGCCATTTTGAACCACAGTCAAGTGACTAGGTTGACTCCGTTGCTAGCATCCCACTCTCCAAACTTCCATAAAACACTTACGTAAGAACTTTGCAACTATGATGTAACGTGAATCCCTACACGGTGGGTCTTCAGAGGCAATAGGGCTCGAACTCATGATTAGCCGGCCATGAATTCATGACCATGACCCCTGGGTCACCTCACTCATCAAGCCTCTTTCGGAATGTGACTCGAAAAGTCCTAACAAATATTGAGGTACCAATTCTAATGTCGGTTTTGACATCTGACTGATGTGTCCAACCTTTTATTAAACATTTCTTGTATGTATAAATATGCTCAACTCAAAGGTTTACTGAACTAAGCCAATATATAACTCGACTTTTTCATCGCTCCCCTACATGGCGGGTCTTGAGTGGTACTGGGCTCGAGCTCATAACACGCCAGCCACGAGTTCGTTACCTTGACCACTCAGCTGCCACGGCCCCTTTGTAGTTCGGAAGTCCTAGTACTGGATGATGAGATTTAAACTGACACACATCCCCTTAAAAGTACCTGTTCGTAGCAGTGGCGTAACAGGGAATACTAGGGAGCCCTGCAAAGTCAGTATTTTGGAGATCAAGCCCTAACACGTACTAAACGCCACTTAGGCTTTGGGGCCCCTAGAATCCTGGGCCTTCCCGTGAGGTGCGGGGTTGCGGGGATGTACGTTACGCCAATGGTTTGCGAGTTTGTGGGTGGTAATGTTTCATTCCAGCGCAGGCTTTAATTTTAATTCCACTAAAGAGTCATCGCGCAAAATAATTTAGAAAGTACATGTTAAATCGAACTAAGTCCTTGGTGTAGTATGAAAGGAAGCACCAGTTCAAATAACGGCCAGGTCACTTGGCGATAGCCTTCATGTGTTTTATTGAATTGTTAATAAAAAACTTGTGAATTATCGTCCCCTGCGTGAGCGGAACGTATCGGTCTCTGCGCTCAGACCCACGTGGGGTGTATCTCGACGAAAACGATATGTAGGAGATCCTGCATGTGGGAAAATCTTAAACATCGTCCCCTTGCGTGGGCGGAGCGTATCGGTCACTGCGCTCAGACCCCCGTGGGGTGTATCCCGACGAAAACTATATGTAGCTGATCCTACGAGAATCTTGAACCTGGCTTCAGCGCGTTTGGTCACTGTTGTTTTATCTCGGATATTTTCTATTTAAAATCTTGATCTTGACTTCGGCTTCTAGGAGTGCCGTTGTTTTCTAGAATATTTTCAGTCCAATAGTTAAATTAAGGATTTAATATTGGTAAAATTATTAAGTTTTGCTTTATTGAAGTTCATCGAAATGTTATGAATAAATCCAGGAAAAGACAAGCTTGGACTCCAGTATTACTTTCCAGAACAACACCCACACACCATACCAGTATCTACATATCAACACACACATTTAGCTTTAAGACTAGTTATATAATTTTCCCAACACATGAAGATTTTTAGACTGAATTGCACTTGACATGCAATCGTGAAAACATTTCTATATAACACGTGGATGGTGAAGGTGTAGTACTGCCTCAAGAGTCAAGCTATCATCTAATCATGGTAGGAAAATGTAAAATCGATTGATTGAACGATTAATCAATTAGTTGTAAGGGATGTTGAACAACATAGGCTGTTATCCCGATAACGCCGTGGCCACGGTAGCCTAATGGTAAGGTCACTAACGCGTGGCTGAAGTGTAATAGGTTCGAATCCTGGTGCCGTATGGAGGAGTTAATGCACGTTAAATCTATCGATGTTCAAACATCCTCCGGTTGTCTTGATGTGGAAGTTAGAAGTGGAAACGCCATGTGTCGTCCTTGTCCCTTTACTGTGACTCACAATCACGAGGTCCAGCGCCAATAGCTTTCATGCTGCATTGGAGGCCGTGGTAGCCTTGTGGTCAAGGTAACGGACTCGTGGCTGGCGTGTGATGAGTTCGAGCCCAGCACCACTGAAGATCTGCCAGGTATAAGAGCGATGCACGTAAGAGCTGTCGAGAGCTCAAACGTCCTCCCGTTGCTGTGGTAATTAGGAGAGGGGAGTGCAGCTGAGATGTCGTCCTCGTCACTTAACAATGGTTCAAAATGACGAGGTCCATCGCCAAAAATTTTCTTATAGCTGAATATTGCGACTTTAATATTCACTCACTCGTGCTGCATTATAGTGAGACTTTAATATTAACTGTTTCTTATCCCCAAAACAAATGTATTTATTGAACTTTTTAAAATATATAAGCATCAGACAGCACCAACAAATAATTTTATATATATATATATATATATATACCACTACTATGTTCAAATGTTGCGCTAGAGTTGATAGGGCTGCGATAGCCCAGTGGTCAAGGTATCGGATCATGGCAGGCATGTCACGAGTTCGAGCCCAGTACCACTAAAGACCCGCCGTGTAGGGAAGCTATGCACTCTAAATCTGTCGAGAGCTGAAACGTCCTCCCGTTGATGTGGTTGTTAGGAAATGGGATGCCAGCTCAGGTGTGTCGTCCACGTCACTTGACCATGGTTCGAAATTACGCGGACGGTCGTCAAAAGCCCTCGTGTAGCTGAACACAGTGCGACGTTAATATTCACTCACTACGCTAGAGTTGACCTTCTATTTTTATCTTTAAAAAATAATAACGTTAAAGCTGAATAGTCAGTTTTTTTTTCAAATCCTCTGAAAATTATCAATGTTACACATCAATATTCGTTAAAATCAAATATTTCTCTTCCAGTAGTGAAGTCATCTCATTTTGAGTGCATTTGATTCAATTTTTGAAGTTATTTAACCTCAAGTTTTAGTTTTATTAATCCTGTTTACATTGTTGAATATCGTGTACCTTTTAAAGTATTTAGAGATAATGTTGTTTATTAAATGATAGAAAGTAATTTTTTTTTTCAAAATGCCATCCTCATTTCAATCAAGAGTATTATTTGATTTAAAAAATTACACATTATGGATGTTTCAAGACATTCAGCAAAATATTCTGAAGGCTTATTCTTTTTACCAGAAAATGCTTTTCATGGGGCACTCGTCAAAACAATACTTAAAAATTTACACAATATGTATCAACTACAATAAATCCTTAAAACCAAACTAGATCTCGTCGTAAGTCGGCACAACGTGAAGAGAGTACAGCAAACTATATATTTTGTAATAGACAACTTTATATTATACTTTTCTCTCTAAATTAATTTCAATCCATTTTACAAGGAGTGTGACAGAGTTTTAATTAAGTTTACTTGAGTTGAGTCGTTTCAATTAAGTACTTTCCAAAGAACACAGCTTGAGCTATCTGCTCAGAGCTTTCTATTCCAAAATAACTTCGTTATCAAGACGAGGAAATAGTTGAAGTAAATATTGGGCGACTGCGCAGACTCACTCAAATGCCAAAATAATTTTATTATAGATTACAAGCATTAAAAATAATTTTTTCTTTATTTTAAAAAAAAAAATTGCATCAGAAAATACATTCTTTTCCTAACAATAAAAAGGTTTAAAAAAATTTATTTTGTTTAAAAAAAATGTTTATAATGAAATATGACTATTACTTGTGTGTGTGTATATTTAATATTTTGGCATGCATATATAAAGATGAATTGTAGTAATATTTTACTTAAAATTGTATAATTGTAGAAATCAAATGGCATGATTGTTTTGAAGCTAAATACAATAATTTAAGGATAATATTGCAATATCTAATAAGGATTTCAAAAATCTTTTAGAATATCATATTGTTATAAATTTTAGGTAATTAGTGCTCAACTTCATCTTAAAATAGTGTAAATAATTTTAATCTGCATGTTTAATAAGTCAACATTACTTTTATATTACATTTATTTAAAAACTAATATTCACAAACACACACACACAACGCCGTCCCTTACATTATAATGGCGTTTCAGTGGAAACTTCGCAAAATATTGGAGATACAGCCAAGATAATATCATTTTTGGTGACCCCTTTTGGCGACTTTATGACCATATGGATGCTTCTCGAAATTTCTCGAAAAGTCCATGACGTCATGACCTATGACGCAAGTACAGTACTATACGAATTAATTGGGACAAACACAAAAATTTTCCCAAATGTTGTTTAATTAGTATAAGTTAACTTACATGCATGTCATAGCAATATAATACAAAATATGTCCTCTAGCTTTAATAATATCATGTACATGGATTGGCATGGATTCCACTAAATTAGAACATAAATATTTGATCTCGTCATCCCGAAACCTAACTTTTATAGTATTCTAATCATTTTCTTTGTTGAGCAGTCTATCTTACTCACGCGTCTCTTTACAATTCTCCACAAATATTCGATGGGATTTACATCAGAATTACTAGGCCAATTCAAAAACGCTATTTTCTGTTTTGAAAAAAAATTCTTTGTTAGCTAAGAAGTATGGCATGGAAAAATGTTGGTGATGTTGGTATCTTGTTGAAAGATACCAACATCACCAACGAACGTTTGTATCATAGGCACAATTTTACTTTCTATTATAGAAATGTGTTGTCAAGAGTGCATCATCCCTTCAACTGGTACTAAGCTGTAAAGTCCTCCAGAATTAAAAGAACCCCAGAACATCTGTTTCTGAAGTTAATTAACTGTTTGAATAAGATGTTGTTCCCCGTTGGGTTTTCCACCACTTCGCTTGACAAATCTTAGTCGAAATCCTTGCACAAGAAAATGCAATTCGCCACCGAATACAACATTTTTTTCAATCTTATTCAGTCCAGGATTAATATTCCCTTGCTCAAACTGCACGTTTTTACTTCATTGCAGGTGTTGATAACTGTTTTTCGATTGGTTTTCTTGCAAATCTCCCAGCTTCAACAAGCCTTAGTTGAACTGTCAATGAATCCACTCTCACCCAAGTAGCTAATAATTCTCTCTGATGATCTCTACTTGTTTTGTAAGGAGAGAGATGGATTGTACTGTTCCATACAAGAAATTTGTCTGTTTTAGGTGTGGTCTTGCTTTTGCGTTTGCATTTAATCTTTCGTTTTGGAGACTATCCCAAAATTCTTTTGAAACACTGGATTTTCCAACTCCGACTGCTTCAGCAATACCCTCACAGTCATATAAGTATGCTGACTAAGGGTAACAATTCTAGTTCTTTTTCTGGGAATGATATCCATTTTTAAAATGCACGTCAGAAGGAGACAATTCACACAAGCGACCATTTCTTACAGCAACTGAAGGGAAACATTTTCAACATGTCATGATCACGTGTTCAAACCGATTTAGGCTAGTCATGGATAGTCACGAGTTGTAAGAAAATGCAGTTGAAACCAGTTTGAAGCAGAAAATCCCCGAGAAAGGAACAATTTACGAAAAATTTGTTTGTCCCAATTAATTCGCACAGTACTGTAGATTATTCGAAAAAACAGAGGAAGGTAGCCACTTATACTATAAATAGAGGTCGTTTTCTGAGACTAAGTTCCACTTCAGCTATTGAATTATTAACTTTGGTATGTCTGCCTACGACTGAGTGGTTACATGCGGATAGTCCTTATATTTATGTGCCTGTATTTTTAGACTCTGATAGTTGTGTCTGAGTACTGTAGAAGATATAGGAACCTTTTGAAACTTTTTGTACAAGTTTTAATGCTATTTATCCTGTATTTTAAGGACTATTTTGGTCAATAAATTCTATCGCTCTTGAATAACCATTTTGTTCTTTAGAGCTGACATAGCATTAAGCTCACGAATCCCGATCTACGTAACGATGTATACAAATCTGAGTCCCATGCATAAAACTTTGGCTGCATTCCTTACAATAAATAGGAAATATTTAACGCTTTATATTTGAGAGACTAGTAAATTACATCTTAAAAATTTACTGTAACAAAACGAACTCACGTTTCGGATCAATGGAATAAAGACACGTTTTCTTTTCCCCCCAAGCCCGAGGTAGGAATTTCAAATTTGGCGAGTTTGAGTTACCGGAATTCGGCTGACTAAGAAAGGGGTCAAACAACAACAACAAAACAAAAAATATATCATTTTTAACTCATAAATTATTTGATTTTTTTAAGTAGCAGGAGGTAAGTCTGGATTATATGAATAGAAATAAACCTCATCTTCACGCGGCGTTGTGGAGAAGTGTCCTCCTAGTCCCTTGAAAAAAAAGATTCCCCCAACAGTGCTCGTTTGTCTTTAAAGTAACGGAAGTTGGAACAATTTTTCATTAATGAGTGTGTGTTCTCAGCTACGTCCATCCATATGTATGACCCCAAAAATAAAAAATAAAATAGTATAAGTAAGGAAAGATAACTATACTAGTAACATAATACAACAGAGTACATGTTATGTGCAATCTATATGCAAATGAGAAAAGCCGTTCACTCACGATATCTCTTGAAATACACTGCTGACCACACAAAATGCAACACCACGAAAGCTCAGAGACATCACAATGAAATTTATTTCGCAGATAACATGTTACACAAAGATCCAACGATTAAAATTACAACCTCTTTTGACATGTCAATGATGACAAAATCAGCAGTTAGTGTAGCAGCCATTGTTGGCTATAACCGCTGACACACGCCTCTCCTTAAAATCAGAGAGGCTTTAGATGCCTCGTAAGGGTAAAGACTCCATGCGGCTTCCGCATATTTCCGAAGTTGATCTGGTGTAGCAGAGGTTGGTGTATCCCGGACCAGTCGTTGTGCAACCATAGACCACGTGTTTTTGATTGGTGATAGATCGGAAAAACAAGAAGGCCGAGTAAGCAATTCAGTCTGATGGGTAAAGAAGAACTCTTGAACATTGTGTACCACGTGTGGTCGCACATTATCCTGTTGGAATATGACGAATGACAAGCAATGAATGTATGGGAAGACCACTGACTCCGACACCTCAGAGATGCAGCGCTGGCTGTTCAGTATACCAGCTATGCGTACTAGAGGGGTGTGGCAGTGAAATACAATACCACCCGCCAAACCATGATACTGGGTGCAGGACCAGTATGGCGTTGCAACAGTTCAGCAGCCTATCTCTACGGTGTCTCCAAACTCGAATCCGACCATCGCGATGTTGCAGGCATAAGTGGGACTCGTAAGTTAATACAATATCCTTCCATTCCGTTATCTATGTTCACCGGTCATCATATTATTGGCAGCACAACTCCTGTAGTTTCCAGTCAAATGTAAAGGAGCAATGGCTCCTTGCCAAATGGCGTCGAATGGCACGAGCGGAAACCGAATGATGTGTAACAGACTGCATCTTTTAAGCTATGGTTCGCGATGTGGCTGCCCGATCTATCACTTCCATTCGCACAATCCACCTGTCATCACGGGCAGAAGTACAACGAGGTGGTTGCGATCGGTCCCGTCGGTCCGTCGTTTCCTCCTGCATCTAGCACTGACAGAACCGCATCACAGTTACTTGGTTTCGTCCAACACGCTAACCAATTTCTGTGAAGGATAATCCGCAATCCCTATTCTTCCTCGGTCGAATTCAGAAACTTAGTCAAAAGACGCTCGATATCTTCCACGAGGCGTAGGTAAACAGCTTACTCAAAAAAACACTCGAAAAAACAATTGCCGTACTTCAAATTGCCAATCTGTTCTCCCCTTATATAGCGTTTGCGGATGGCGCTACTGTCGCCCGTGACGTGCATCTGCGCTATAATGCTAATGATTTGCATATTTCATTATGCATAATGTAAATTCCAACGCATGATGTAAATTTCACATGGTTTTGGCATGCATCCTTCAGGGTGTTGCGTTTTGTGTAGCCAGCAGTGTTTAATTTTTACAATTCACTCGAATGAAAATAGTGTCGAAAAGTATAAATAAGAGATTTCTAAGATATATGATAGCCGTATTAGAAACTTATGAAGTTGATTAATTAATAGGGTTCTGGGGAATATGGAGAAATAAAGATTATATATTATTCCAATATTTGTGTAAGTATTTTGTTTTTTTGGAATTAGTACTATTTAAAACACTCATTCTGTTCATTCGTCTAAAATTAGTGAAATTTTAATCCAGTACTATATTCCTTTTTTATTTAAGGAGCAACATGCTTTATTGCTTAATATGACTAAAACATTTTCTGTTGTATATACTCAGGGATGCAAACAAGAATTTTTCAAGAAGAATGGGGGGCTCAAGAGTCGAAGGCCCATTATTCTAGTATTATACCCCAATACGCCGCCAAACATATTCTTTTAATTTTACTGACTGTCGGGAACAAAAACCAGTAAAAAAGTGGAATAAATAATTAGCATTAATTAATAAAATAAATTATTAATATCAGATAATTAAATCACTTAATTATTGCTACTAAATTACTTAATTATTATTAATCAATTATTGTTACTTGCTTGCAACTATTTTACGTACTATATACATAAGATTATAATCAATAAAAAAAATCACCTCCGAAGAACTTTAATCACCTATGGACCCCTTGCCTTTTCAAGTAACAATCTCGTCACGTAGTTCAAAATTACGTGGTCTTAACTTAACTCAGCAGCCCTATATCCCATGAGGGACAAAGCAGCCCTATATCCATGAGGGACAAGGCCTACTGTGCCCAACTCGGTATACGCGACCTTGGGCCCTGAGGTGCATAGCAGATGTTCCGGTCAGGTGGTCAGTCTGACGCGAAAGCCCTCAGTGTTAAGTTCCCAAGCAAGCCTGGTACTCATTTTATCGACCCATTGAAGGGATTAACGGCTGAATCAGCCTTGCCCAGTCCGGGGTTTAAGCCTCGGACCCGTAGTGTGGAAATGCGATTCACTAACCACTCAGCCACTGGGCTTTAATTTACGGGTCTATCACAAATAAAAATCTTCAAGATGGTCTCAAGAGTATAACGTTCATTCAAACCTAGAAAGATTTTTTAATTGTTCAGAAAATGGAAATAAAAATCACGTTTCCTACGTAATGTGTTTTATGCATCAGATATATTTTGAGCAATAATTAAATGGCAGAAAGTATTACTGTAATATACCGAATTTACGCGATAAGGGGGACTGTGACAGCTGCGTAAGTCGAATTTACGAAGATCGGGGTATAATTTCGCCTATAAATACATAAGAATTATTTTTAATTGGGGTCAAAGACGATAGAAAATTATAATTTAGGAGAAAAAAATGAATAATGAGAGAAATCTTAGATACATAAATGCAACATCGCAAAGCTGAGTTATTTTGATGTAGAAGATTTTATAAAATGTAGCAAAAATGTCTGTCAGCTCACTGATTTATTTTTCTCTCGCAAAATCTTTTCGTAGCATACTAATAATTTTTTTATTCGTTGTTTTGTTGAAAAAATACACTCTTCGTTCAAGTCTATATTTTCTGAAATTTCTTTAACCCTTTTTCAATTAAATTGAGACCTTCTGTCAAATTACCCCAACCGTCTTTTGATCTTATAATTTAACTGGGTCTTAAAACTCAAGTTATTCGATGTATTGCTCTTTCTCCTGCATTTCTATGAGCTCATCAACTGTAAGCTCCTGATATTGGGAATCCAACGGTTCTTGAACACATCATCATTGTCCTCTTCTAAATTAATTTTCCTGGCAAGATCGACAACTTTTTCAATCACATTACCAATTTCATCATTTAATTGGGGACTGTGATAGCTCAGTGGTTAAAGTATCGGATCATGGCAGGCATGTCATGAGTTCGAGCCCAGTACCTCCACAGAACCGACGTGTAGGGAAGCAAAGCTAGTTAAAACTGTAGAGAGCTCAAACGTCCTCCCGTTGGTGTGGTGTGGTAGTTAGGAGAGTGGGTACCAGCTCAGGTGTCGTCCTCGTATCTTGACCTTGGTTCAAAATGATGATGTCCGTCGCCAAAAGCCCTCGTGTAGCTGAATAGTGCGACGTTAATACTCACTCATTCATCAGGTAATCGAGTTGTATAGTTCTCAAATAAAAGACGCATCGACGAGATTTGAAAATCGCGTCAGTCCGGGTTTGCGTAAGTCGAGGTATTACTGTAATCATAGAAAATAAAGTTATTTACAAATAAATAACTGAAATGTGAATCTAGCACAATATGTTAATTAATTGTTATGTCACATGAATGTTATTTAATAGACGAGAAATAATATTTTTTTAAAGGGAGATTTAATCGAAGCATATATTAATGTGAATTATATTTCAGTAATAGTTGCTAATTGCAAAAAAGGTCCCAAAATTATGTTCTTATTTATTTATTACTTTTTTATTATTAGCTTTTATTAATTTTATTTATTTTTCTAAATGTATAAAAAAATAACTTAATACTTGATTTAAAAGTGAAAACCAACTTTCCTATTTTAATTTCATCAAATTAATTAAACTGTTATGTCAAATTCTGAATTCGATCAGTACAAATCTATTCGTTTGTAGTAATCTCAAAACAATTGCAATCATAGATTCTAATTTAACTGTTTTACACACTTTCGCACCATAGGTCAAGTGTTGATAATTGAATTGAAATTTGTTTCCGCGCATGATCAGTGATCCAGCTTTTACTTTGTCTCCATCGCTTTCCATTGAAAATAATTTAGACTCTCGAGCGGCTTAGACCTCTTCGTCAACTCACTTTGTTTCAACTTTCGAAACATAGTGACAGTTTGTAAACTACTTGGCAGACGATAAATGAAGCTTTTCGGTCCCATTTACTGTCAAACGAATAAACCCTTTGGGCGAGAGAAGCAAATTAATGAAGCTCCACTGCAACCATTTTCTGTCGAGATAAAGACGACCGGGTTGGGAACACCGCGATTGCACATTTCTATGAATTTAGAGCGTTTCACCTCGTGCGGTGACTTTATTAGCTCCGAGAGCTCCCGATGAGATTTTGTGCGTCCCAAATCGTTGTTATCCAATACCATGAGGTGGAAAATTAGCCCGGTATAAACATTTGCTTCGAGAGATAGTCAACTCGGCGCATTTTAATTCAAGTTAAAATTTTTACAGTGGAGATTTCTGGGTTTAACTGTTGAGAAATTACAATCATTGATGCAAATTACAAATTAAGAATTTAACAAACAATAAATTAACCTGATGCACTCATAACTCTCTGTTATACATTATGTAAAAATAATAATGTTAGGAAATTAAATCAAACTCAAGTATACTCTTGAATTAAATCTTTCCTTATTTATTGCATCTTAACCCCTTGACATTTCAGGGGGTCTGAAGTATGTCATTCATTTTATATGCCATTGTTGATTTCAGCGTCTTGAACCGACTCCGGTGGAACTATCTCTACCTAAAATAGTGCATCGGTTCTGTTTTGTTTCAAATATTCACTCCGCCCTCTTTTCTCAACGGTACCGGGAACACTCTCTCTCGAGGAAAGGTAAAAAGCATTAAATGCTTTTTAATTTGTATGCCAAGGCATAAAAAATTATCTAGATCAGAAGTTAATACTGAATTAATATTTTAAATCGCCTTATCAATATACTTTTATCTTGTATACTTTAATTGAAAGGTAAAATATAATATTGTGCAGAATCTATCTTAATCTATATATTGAAAGTAAAATGAAAAAAAAAAGTGTAATTCACATTAAAGATGCTAAGCTCGAAAATCATTAGTGATCAAACAAACAAAATTATAACTATTTTTCTATAGGCCTTAAAATACTAATAGAAATGGCAATTTATTTTAGAGAAAACATTATATTTTTAAAAGAGAGAAACATTAAAAAAAGATGGGTTTTTTTTTTCCTCCAGATGCGTAACTATTTTTTTCTCCTATTGCTTTTCTCAAGCATGTGTGTATTACATAAGTGCTTGACCAATACATGGATTTACACGCCTTATAATTAACTGTTATTTCATCGACTGTTTCTTTTGATGATAACAAATTATAATACGAAAGGAATTATAGCCTATGTTGCTAGAATCCCTATCAATTATGGTTTGTCGTAATTATTTGCAAGTTAGATTAGATTGCGAGATTGTGGAATGAATATCTTGAAAAGTTAATATTGAGCCACGTGTGTTGTTTTCCCAGCAGTAACATTCTCCTTGGAGAAAATTGAGTTTAACAGGAAAGTTCCCTTTCCAGCATGAGATTGAAGTGAGATAATCTAAAAAGATTAAATAGAGTCACCGGATTAGTGACTTTTATCCCTTGATGACAGACTTGGTGAAAATTGTATTACCAAGGAACCTTTGAGAAGCCTGTGGAATCGACCCTTCTAGAAATTTCGCTGCGGCTTTATAAGGAACCTTTTAGATGAATGTCCAGTCAGTCGAGTTCAGAATCTGCTTGTGTATTGTCTGCAATAAGACTAAGAGATTTTATCTGTCTTAGGACATGCTAGAGGAACTCTGTTCTAGAGAATCATATCTGGAGTGCAGTAAAGCTTGTTTGTTACGAGTGCGTTTTCCATTACTGTAAATAATCTGTTACAATATTTCTTTGTGTATATACATCAATTTGTCTTCGAGTAGTGATTTGTTCGCCCTGTGTCTATTAATAAATCTGTTATTAGTGAAATAGTTTGAGTTGTCAACTACTTTCCCCTCCACTCAAATTTGCGACTCATTTTTCCGCCATGAATTTTTGAAAATCGTCAGTTTCTCTACGACGCCCGATAGAAATTCCTTGTAAATAATATTACATTCACGAATTTAATATATACCGGAGCCTTAATTCACAAGATATACAGGTGCCCAATTTAATTTTTTACATTTAAAAATTTAATCCGGTTTTAATTAATAAATAGAAAAGCGTAAGAAGCTTTAGATTGAAATATCGTCTTCTAATAAGAAATTAATTCATGCATTGATATTCTAATTAAATTTTTAATGATGTCCGCCTTCCACTGGCAATATCGAAATGTCACTGAACCTACGCACCACAAAATGAAGAAATTACATTAGGATGAAGCTGTATGTGTTTCTTGCTTTTTCATTTGTGTAACAAGTTTTTTGATATTTATAAAAAAAAATTCCTATGAAAGAAGTTTTCCCGAGAATGAAAAAATGAACTTTATTTTTAAAACTAATCTTTCAAGAATTGTGATAACACTTTAATAAACGTTCATATAAAAACAACAATAAGACAATTTAGGGCATTAGAAGCTAATTAAAACACACCTGCATGCACATATATATATATATATATATAACTAAAACTCTTCGTCCAATGTATAAGATACATTATATATTAATTATTTATTTAAATCACGCTTCAAAGCAATGCTAGGGATATTGACGATTGATTTCGTAGTTTTGAGGTCCTGTGAAGTAATGAGAATAACACCCTGAGCTGACATCTAACTTTCCAAACCTCCACATGCCCGTGGTATTCAAGTGTCATGGTCGCGATCTCGTGGCCTGCGGTGTCAAGTCGCGGGTTCGAGTCCTGATGGCACTGGAGGCTAGAGGAGCTGATGTAAATTACATCTGTTGAGGCTCAAAGCTCTTACATTGGTGTGATTCAGAAGTTTGGGGAATAGGAAGCTAGTTCAAGTATCATCCTCTTCATTTGCCCTCGGATTAAAACTTAAAGGTCCATCATCAACAGCCTTAATGTAACTTCGAAGTGCGACGTTAACAAACTCTCAGTCCAAACTTTAATATCCCCTCAGGGGGCTCATCTTCTTTAGATGAGTACGGGTGTCGCAATCCGGAGGTGCCCTACTGATCTTTTCCTTTTCCTAAGGGGGTTTACTGCAGTGTTTCTCAAACTGTGGGGTTCACCCCCGGGGCGCGAGCATACTGAAAATATAAAAGGCTTAAAAAATATTTTTCGGAATGAAGTAAAACAAAATGCGTTCTGACAAAATAAAAAATATACATTTACACTGATATAATTTATATATATCATCTGGTTTTCCACTTTCAAAAGATTCCACTTCAAACGCTCATTAGCTATCTTTGATCCTAAAATCAAATAAAAAAAGATATTTTGTTTGCTTTGCTGTGATCCCACGATGAGAGATTTTTTATTACGTTTCTTATAACCCCTAGAATACTACTTTTGATTATCATCTCTTTGACCTTCAAATTTACTGGTATGTTTAACTCCGTCTCCTTTTCTTTTAGGAAAGTTGTAAATAATATTTTTCTGTTGCTTTTTTCCCCATGTAAATGAGTTTTATGATATATGGATAATCATATTCAGCACTTTGAAGGATTATTTGGACAAGATGTATTTTTATGTGTTGTATGAGATGTATTTTATGAGTTTTACACGGTTATTTTTTTTAGAACTGACATCGATGTTTTTGTATCGAAATCACTTTTTACATGGGAGCGGTCGCATAAAAGGCTCTGAATCACTCCAAATTCCGGTAAAACTATTTATTCGTTAACAGTGACCTTTACAGTATCCTCCTATTAGACAGCCTTAATGGAAACTCAAATGAATTTGTCACATGTATGCCTCTTTTTTGAGAGTGGCAAACGTTTTTTTACAATCAAGGTACTTGTTTTGATCGAGTTCACTGCACGACCACTTTTGTTCAAAAATATTTTCTATGAATATGCTATACTTTCCCCTATGATTAACTTTGTTGGTTTGATTGTTGTGTTGTACTACTTATTATGGTTTATAAATGTAAATGACCAGAATAAAAAAAATGGACATTTGTGATCTCTCTATTGAAGGAAGATGAAACTGATCAAGCAATTGAAGAACATGATGAAATAATGCATATTAATCGTGATAGCGAAAGTAAACATGA
Organism: Trichonephila clavipes; assembly: GCA_019973935.1. Taxonomy (NCBI): domain Eukaryota; kingdom Metazoa; phylum Arthropoda; class Arachnida; order Araneae; family Nephilidae; genus Trichonephila; species Trichonephila clavipes. The sequence continues at coordinate 262,416 of BMAU01018087.1, read as the reverse complement.
GAAAAGCGGTAGACATGAAACGTTTGAGTTGAATTGAAATTTTCAAATGCTGCCTAAAGAACTCTATCAAGAAAACTACGAAGCCATAAATGTAACACTTCGTCTTGTCAAAAAGAAACAAGCAAGAAAAGGTTCAACATGCTATTTATAGATAATCAAAGAACAGCAAAATTACAATAACGTGTGCAAAATACGACAGTTTTGATTACAAATAACGTTCTTGTATTGCTAGTGAAAAGTGTTTGTGATTTATGTTCTTTATTAAGGTCACGCACATTTGGAGCAGTTTCTTTAGTTTTAATGAATTTTTTCTCAAATCATCAAAGAAAAATTAAAAAGTCCTTGAAATTAGGTATGTATATTTTCTTTTAGTTAAATTATTCACTGGCATTGTGATTTTTATCGTGTATAGTAAAAATTATAAAAAAAAAGGATTGGGCTGACTTAGTCACACCGCGTGACCATTAACGTTAGTGTGGAATGGGCGCCTGCTCCCGGGTTAAAACATTTTGAAGGTTTCTCACTTTAAATATTAAAAATAACACAATTATTCTTCATTGGAATTTTACATTCGTTTTCCATATTTAATATTAATTCTAAATGCTAATTCTGTGAGGCTTAAAATTACAGTTCGTTTTAAACTACACTCAGGAACATTGAAAATAGCGACCCAAAAAGGAAGCTAAGTACAATCGCGAAACTTTGCAAATAAGTACAGCGTAATATGATATGCAAATGATCCAAGTTTTGTGCCAATACGCATGCTCATACACGCCGATGTGACGCTACAATCGGGAAGAGGGTGCTATATAAGCAAGCGCAAATTCGAAAATTCATAAACGTGACGATTACCCGCCAATTGGAGGAAGACTTTGGTGAGTGAAACATGCCCGGTAAACGTGCTAGAAGATATTTCTCACAGTTAAGTGAGTTTGAGAGAGGCCAGATCATCGAAATAAAAACTGCAGACTGGTCGACGCGCCGTGATGCTGGCCAGGTGGATCGTTCGGAGTGTGCCGTTGGAAATTGTTGGGAGCAGTGGACACGAGAAGGTACCTACGCGCGGAAAACCGGGTCTGGAGTGACCAGGAAGACCACGAGGAGAGAGGATCGAAGGATCGTGCGGCAAGCACTTGTGGACCCCACAGTGACTCGTTCAACGCTGCGAGCAGACGTAGGCGTAGCAATTGTTCCACAAACAATTTCCAGACACCTTGCAGAAGCAAATCTTAAATCCAAGCGCCCTTTCCGTGCACTCCCTTTAACACAGGAACATCGGCAACTGCGTCTACAGTGGTGCCAAGCCAGATCAATGCGGAATGCCACAGATTGGCAAAAGGTTGTGTTTAGTGATGAGTCCCGATTTTTTTTTTTTTTGGACAGATGATAACCGTGTACTGGTGTGGAGGCGCCCTGGAGAGCGCTACAATTCCCCCCATACACACACTGTTCTACGTCACACTGCCCGCACAGCTGGTGTAATGGTCTGGGGGGGTCAAAGCCTATGATAGCCGGTCCACTTTAATTGTGATGCGTGGAACCTTAACGGGCCAACGTTACGTTGAGGATATTCTTCAACCTCATGTAGGACCTTTCCTAAATGGTCTCCCAGGGGAAATTTTCCAGCAAGATAATGCTCGTTCGCATACAGCAAGAGTTTCTCAAGACTTCATACGTCATTTTCAGACTCTTTCATGGTCGGCACGCTCCCCCGATTTGTCCCCTGTAGAGCACTTGTAGGATCAGCTAAAACGGCAGATGCCATCATGTCACTCTGTACATAATTTAGAGTTGGCTGTTCAAGATTTGTGGGCCCATCTGCCTCAGGACAACATAAGGTGTCTAATCAACTCAATGCCGGACCGTGTGGTGGCATATATTGCAGCTGGAGGTGGTCCAACGCGCTTTTGAAGTTTCCCAGTATTTGTGTCGTTGCACACCCTGTATTCGTTTAATTGTCTTGTTTTTTAGATCAAGTGAATCTCTCATCTGTGTCCATTATGTGTATTAAATTTCATTTCAATCCGATGCTTTCTCCTTGGGTCGCTATTTTCAATGTTCCTGGGTGTATTTATAATATGAGCAGTCACTTATAAAATTCATTTTATATTTTTGTATGTATTTTTGTGCATTTGGTTTTTCTCTCCTTACAATAAAGCTATTATATCAAGAATAATGTATTATTTTTTTAAAAAATAATCGCAGAACGGGTATTTCAGCCAGTGTACTTATAAATGTATCCATACTGCACAATGTAATTTATAACTAATTTATTAATACTAATATAAGAACAAGTTTAATTATTATTAGTGACTTCCATGGGCTTGTCTTGCAGAGCAAAGGCTTTCAAATGAAGGCTTAGTATTAGAAATTGACACTCTGAGTTCTTTTTCTATATTTATTTGAGATCTATATTTTGTCTTCAAAGCAGTCACCGCAGAAAATCCGGTTTCACAAAGGTACGATGTTGAAAATTGTAATAGTATACAAAATGCTTTTGTTTTCAGTGCAGAAAATTCATCATCTACTTCTGCCCAAAAGTGAAAGAGAGTTTCATTACAAAATTGTCTTTTAATTTCGCGACTGGATGTAAAATTTATGAAAATTTCTTCTTCGGTATTTGACAGCCCTTCTGGGGTATTTTGAAATGGATCTTTATCCCATTCGTAACTTGCTATCAAGTTGTCCTCAGCTAAAAAATAATTTTTAAAATTTTTTGCCAATATAGCTAAATGATATTCAATAGCTTTATAAACAACTTCCACATGTTGTTCTTCAGTTTTGTAAGTTTTTACACATTTATCTGCATTTTAATACATTACTAGGTTTTTTTGCTTTAAATTTTGGCTCCATATAATTCTAATTTTCTACAAAAAGCATTAATTTTATCACTCGTGTCAAACATATGTACATTTGATCCTTGAAGTTGAAAATTCAATATATTTCATTTCTCAAATATATCGACTAAGTAGCTCAACTTCATCAGAAATAAACCATCTCGAAATTTCTCAGCTTCCGGTAGGTTTTCCTCTTCTACAAAAATGGTAATTTCATTTCTTCATTCATAAACACGTTGTAAAAATTTCCCGCGTGATAACCATCTTGCTTCGCAATAAAATAGCAACGATGAATACATTGCGCCCATGTCTTTGCAAAGTCCAGAAAAGATTCTTGATTTTAGGGGTCTCATTTTTATGTAATTTACTACAGTTACAACTCTCATTAGCACAATATTCAGACCAGGACTCATTTCTTTGGAAGCCAGATCGTCTCTGTGGATCATGCAATGTGTCCAGATGCGCAGTGGAGATTTTTGTTGCACAAGTGCTTGTATACTTTTAAATCTTCCTGACATTGTACGACCACCATCGGTGCATATTCCGACAGAATTTTTCCACTCTATATTTGCCTCGTTTATAAAATTATTTAAAATATCAAATAATGCTATTGCTGTTGCTTTAAGTTTTATTAGTTTTCAAAAAAGTAGTAGTTCTACTGCTGACATACCATCCCAAAATCGAACATACACAATGAACTGAGCATCTTTATTGCTATCTGTTCCCGCGTCAAACTGAATTGAAAACAATTTATCACGGAACTTACCGAAAAGCTGTTGTTCTACATCTTCAGCGATATCATCAATTCGACGAGAAACAGTATCATTTGATAGGGGTATGGATTGCAACTTTTTGGCAAAATTGTCTCCAAACATAGTTTCTACGATCTCTTGCGGCAGGTAAAATAAGCTCTTCGGCAACAGTGTGAGGCCTTTTACATCTGGCTATTTTATATGATACTTTGAAAGAAGTAAGTAAAGCTTTTTCATTGACTGACATTTTTTTTAAATGTTTTTTGTTTCTCTCTCGAGGTTTGTTAATGTACTCACCATGAAGCGTTTCCATATGTCTTTTAACTTTATTATGTTTCATATTGTCTGCTGCCAATATTTTTGAGCAAATAACACACAGGGGCTTTTCTTCTCCATTTACTTCAGTAATGGTGAATCCGAAATTCAAGTATTCTTGAGGATATTTCCTTGATTTAATTTTCGGAACTATGCTCGTCTGTGCACTTGTTGATGCTTTATTATCGTTGAATGTTCACTTACGACTTAAAAATTTTTCCATGATTTTTTTTTGTTTCAATCTCCTGCAGTAATACTTAATAGCGTGAATTACAACTAACGCGCAAATTATAAAATGTACATTCAAGATAGATTTGGTAGCTATAGAAGCATCGAATCGACTGACTGGAATTGTACGAGGTACAGTATTATTACATGTTTTGCGCAAACGTCCGATAGTTTGGCCAGACTCCCGCAGACGCTCGCGAAAATGCCGGATGTGATGGATATGATAGAGCGCAACATAAAGTAGACTATTTTTCAATTTCTACAATAAGTTCACTCTCTCATATATATCTTGCTCAAATTTGTAATCGTTGATAAAATACTTTCTATTCATTCATTCAAGTTCAAATACATTTTTTAAAACTTGTAGTGGGTGACACTTCATATTAATACAGTTCTTTCAAATTTTAATTCATCAATTAAATTAAAAAATGAATAAATAGTAACAAACAAAAATTATAGTCCAAAAGCATTTATAGAAAGAAAAACTTTTCGTGTTGTCTCCTGTGACGCAATGGATAGCGCGCTGGGCTACTAATCTGAAGGACGGTAGCTCGAATTCCATCTGAGATTGCCTAGTTTCTGAGAATATGTGTGATTTCTTCTTAGTATATACTATTTTCTTACACTAAATAATGAATAAATAGTAACAAAAAGAATAGTCCAATACCCCATATACACTGGTGTGCAAAAATTAAGGACGAAGTCGAAAAATTAGCATATCAGCTGAACGAAGAGGCAGAGCGGACAGAAAGACCAATCAGGAGATTAAGTAAGGTGATGTACGGTAGCACATGCGCAGATATGCAGGTAGACGTAATGGGGGAGTGTCTGAGTAGTATAAAGCATGTTGTCGGTGTAAGATCAGTATTTCTGGCGAAGAGATTGCACGCCGTATAGCAGTTAAAATCACACCGAGTTGCTGCCTCAGCGAGAAATGGCGAATAATCAATCTGTTAGACGACATCTGGATGCTTTTACCCGAGGTCGAATCATTGGGAAGTTGGAGGAAGGCCGCAGTGTGACAAGTGTGGCTGCAGAGTTCGGAATTGCTCACAGCATCGTTTCACGACTTTGGAGACAATTTCAAACTGCAGGAACAGCTATCCGGGGATTCAGTAGTGATCGTCCACGAGGAACCACACCCGCAGATGACCGGTACATTGTCTTACAGGACAGAAGAAACAGGCGGCAGACAGCGGGAGAAATCGCTAGACACACGACACAGGCGACTGGACGACCGATATCGCGTTTTACCGTGGCCAGAAGACTGCACGGTGGTGGTCTGTTTGCACGACGCCCTGTACGGTGTGTACCTTTAACGCCTGCCCATCGGAGAAGGCGTTCTCTGTGGTGCCGGGAACACCGGAATTGGAGAGACAATGAATGGGGACGAGTAATCTTTACAGATGAGAGCAGATTCAGTTTGAGTAGCGATTCTCATCGCATACTCATCTGGAGAGAGCGGGGAAGCCGCAATCATCCCTCGAACATCATTGAAAGGGACAGGTATGGAGGTCGCGGTGTTCTCTTTTGGGGAGGCATCATGCTTGGTAGTCGTACAGACCTTCACATCTTCGACGCAGGTTCAGTCAACAGGACCCGTTATTGTAACGAGATTCTTCTTCCATATGTGCGTCTTTTTAGAGGCGCTATGGGTCTGCAGTTCCTTTTCATGGACGACAATGCACCATGTCATCGCACAGTAGCTGCCGAACAGCTCTTAGAGAGTGAGGGTATTGAACGTATGGATTGGCCGGCACGATCTCCGGATCTCAATCCATTCGAGCATGTATGGGATTTTCTAGGCAGACGCTTGGCAGCTCGTACTTTTCCACCAGTAACGATTCGGGAGCTTCGATTGGCGCTGCAAGACGAATGGGCAGCAATGCCTCAACAACTCATTGACACCCTCATTCTCAGCATGGGCAGACGCTGTGAAACCTGCCTAGCAGTCAGGGGAGATCATATCCCCTACTAAAGACCGGATGTTTCTTGCTGGACACCCATCACAGGGATGTTTCGGCCTTCAGTCGCATTGCGCTCCATGCTACTTTTTCAATCAAGCTTCTTTTTATCCCTCTGATTTCTCTTTTAGTAAGTGTTACTTACATTACACATGTCCTTGCGTATTGGGGATCTTACGGTATTAAATGTGTTGATTTGGAAAGCTTTTGTACAAAGTTATATTGAAAAAACCGTCTCGTCCTTAATTTTTGCACACCAGTGTATAGAAAGGAAAATGAAAAATTGCAAGGAAAATCGCTTTCTCTTTTGTCACTTAACATTGTGATTTTGTCATATGTATTACATATTTGTATTAATTGTAATTATTTAATAAAAGTAAACTAAAATAAATTTTCTTTGTTGGCCTAGGTAGTAATTGACTTAAAAATTTATTTTTTATATTTCTTGTTCTAATGACATTTGAATTTTTAGAAATGCATGATGGAGGAAATAAATCTTTAATTAAATATCATTTAGCAATCTGTTCCAATTAAAAAATAAGAGAAAGGAAAAATAACATAACATTATAACTATTACTTAAAAGTAACGCATACAAAATTTAATACTCAAAGTGCATTATTATTACGTTCAATACATTATTATTTGGGGGGGCGCGATGAAAATTATGATTGAAAATTGGGTCGCCAGTAGTGAAAGTTTGAGAAGCACTGGTTTACTGCCTTTGGTAAACACGAGCTTAATGAGCCCGGGGTACCCGTCTATATTTTCGAGCCTCCTTCTTGTCATCCAATTTCCTTTTTCTTTCCTTTTTCCGTCCAGACCACAGTAAAATCTTTTTAAATAAGCTTTGGTACACTTATAGATTCATTTGTTTGGTTTAATTATAATATGTTAGTTTGAGTAATTTGTTGTATTTCTTATGATTAAATGTGGATGTTTTAACGAATGTGCGCTTTTTTGACCCAGTTTCACCAATAACCCCAACACTCACTCAACCAAACTTTAATACAACGACAACGCGAGGAATCTGAGTTTCAGTGGATTTAATATTCACCAGCCCCTCAACAAGCGAGATCCTTAGCAGAATTGAAGGACATGCAGAGGCCACCGTATTATTCATACCACTGTATGAATAATACGGGACCCCCAAGCCTTAAGGGCAACAAAATGTGTAAGAAAAATCCTAAAATATTGAAAGCTCACCAAAAAGGAACCTCCAAGGAATTTTGATACGGGGCCCACACACACACACACACACACACACACTCAGGATTAGCTACGGCAGTTAACACATGACTCGATAGAAACATGAATTCGCGTCCATGGCCACAGGATCCACACAGAAGATGTTCTACATGATAAAAACGTTGTTATGTTAATTTCACATTCTGATTTAATATATATTACTATTTACCAAGCATATTTCAATTTACAATAAATTTATTTTCGTGAATTTTATTCCTGTTCTCCGACGTGTCGTGGTTTACGGAGGATGTTTCAATCAGGATCACTGGCACGAAGGCTTGGTAAGACACGCATTGTGATGCCCGTTATGTAGAGCCTTGAAAAAATATCGTAAATACTAGAGCTTACAAGCAAATCTGGATGCGAATCTGAGGGTGTGTGTGTGTGTGTGTGTGTGTGTGTGTGTGTGTGTGTGTGTGTGTGTGTGTGTGTGTGTGTGTGTGTGTGTGTGTGTGTGTGTGTGTGTGTGTGTGTGTGTGTGTGTGTGTGTGTGTGTGTGTGTGTGTGTGTGTGTGTGTGTGTGTGTGTGTGTGTGTGTGTGTGTGTGTGTGTGTGTGTGTGTGTGTGTGTGTGTGTGTGTGTGTGTGTGTGTGTGTGTGTGTGTGTGTGTGTGTGTGTGTGTGTGTGTGTGTGTGTGTGTGTGTGTGTGTGTGTGTGTGTGTGTGTGTGTGTGTGTGTGTGTGTGTGTGTGTGTGTGTGTGTGTGTGTGTGTGTGTGTGTGTGTGTGTGTGTGTGTGTGTGTGTGTGTGTGTGTGTGTGTGTGTGTGTGTGTGTGTGTGTGTGTGTGTGTGTGTGTGTGTGTGTGTGTGTGTGTGTTTCTCGTTTTCATGGCTAGGCTATACAGTACCTTGCCAATCTCAAATATACCGAACAAGTTTCTTTGGATTTCCTTGTGGCCAATATCATTATGCCGCTTGCCACCAAATTTCAGATCTGGTATCAAATCTGTTTTTCGGATATTTGAAGTTTTCTGAGCTTAGGTTTTGGGTTCGTTTTAAACCATTTTTCCACTCTATAACTGAAGTAATTAAAAATATTTTAGTGTACTATCTTTTCTTTCAGTAAGAAAATGGCTATTAATTTCAGATTTCATTACTAAAATCGTTTCTGCTGGGTTATGTTTTCAGTTTTTCTAATTTCTCATAGTTACTTAATTTAGATTGATTTCAATGTCAATTATTTTGTTTTAAAAAACAGTTTATGTAACTTAGAAACTTTATCATTAATTTTTCCTGTTGAGAAAATGCCATGGCCAAAACGTTCTCAAGTTGTTATGAGAAACGATATTTCGAAGGGATGGAATACTACTGAAAATGATAAATCTAAAAACGACCTCATTTGATACTGCAATTAGACTTCCGAATAGAAGTATTGCAAATAAAACTGAAGATTACCATCATGTATATCAAACTCCATTATAGTAAACATTTTTTAGTACTGTTTAGCCTTAAAAGTGGAATACGTCATGACTTCAAAAGAAGCATGTAATGCAGAATCTTATCTGTTTGGATGTAGCCGGGATTACCATTCAGCCAGTGGTCCTCATCACCCCTCTTGTGGTGGACTTTAAATGGCTGCGGGAGCCTAGGGGTCAAGGTATTGGATCGTGGCTGGCGTGTCACGAGTTCGAGCCCAATCCCACTAAAGAGACGTCGTGTAGGGAAGCAATGCACGTTAAATCTGTCGAGAGCTCAAACATCCCCCGTTGGTGAGGTGTGGTAGTTAGGAGAGGAGGTGCCAGCTCAGGTATCGTCCTCGTCACTTTACCATGGTTCAAAATTACGATGTCCGTCGCCAAAAGCCCGAGTGTAGCTGAAAAGTACGACGTTAATATTCAATCACTCACTCACTTGTGGTGTACTTTGAAGCCGAAGATTTGCGTGGAAATTAGGCCTGTCACTTCTCTGTCAACTTGACCAAAGGGAGGTCAAAGTTAACTTGCCCTCGAACTTAAACGTCCGTATTGTCCTGTCTTGGGTACTCTTCGCCACGAAATTTAATGACAGTTGGGAAGTCAGGAATTCCGTAACAGGAAATCGGTCTTTGGTGGAGTCTGCCACATCTGTATAAAATGTATTCTAGATGTCAAATCCTCTGTATTTAAATAAAAAAAATGTTACAAATACTGTACTATTGTTAAATTTATTAAATAAATAAATGTATTTAATATCAAATTTAAAAAATACGCATTTTGGCACATGTCTAAACTTAAATATAGCAGTGTTTAATAAAACGATATAAAAGATGTAACCACACACACAAGTTTGTACAAAACTGTGATATTTTCCTGCCATAAAATGTGGTTCCACGTTTTAATTATACTCTTTAATACTGGGTTCCCCCATCCGGTATAGTGGTTAGGGGTGTTGACTGCTGTACTGTTGAGCCAGGTTTCTCGAATCCAGGAGAAGGTATAGTTGTTTATACATGTATAGTGCTCTGCAGCCTGGGGGTACTCTAAAGTCCTCTCCTGAGGTTGGTTGAAGGGGAAGAACGGGTGGGGATCCTGATCCTCCCTCCCCCTACTAGGTTGTTTATCCTCAAAATTTAGGTGGAACCGAGCCAAATCGTATTGTCATCTGTAGGGTGATCAATGCTACGTCTAACGACAAGCGCAAATCTCTGGTCCTTTTCCACATTGAACAACGTGGACCTCAATCGGACACCGTGAGACAGATGGCATTAGAAGCAACAACAACAATGATGTATAAAAAGTTCCTAGATATGTCTAAGACAGTGGCTTTTAAACGTTTGATCGCCGCGGCCTCCCTTTATGTATCAACCAGACATCGCGGACTTCCAAGACTTTTAATACCCAACCTGACTCCAGGATTTAAAGGTTTCTCAATTATCCCCCAAGACTCCTTTGCTACTTAAACAGACTTTTTTAATACTTCTATGTGTTTCTTCTATTTTCAAAAAAATATCACGTTATAGTAATGGCTATACAGTTGCAAATAATAAAAAACTGAATTAATATTGATCAAAATGCGTTTTCTAGTGCAGTTTTTTTCATAAGGGGCAATTTAGAGATCTATATATATAGTCTAGAAAGGCACATTTTTCAATTATTTTACGAAACCTTTTAGAGTTTATAAAAGAGGAAAATCTTAACAATAACTGAAAGAACTTTGCGAACCCCCTAGAAAGGCACTGAAGACTCCTGGGAGTCCTCGTACCACAGTTTAAGGACCACTGTTCTAAGATATATCACAGGGGGAAAAAGGGCAGTGATAGAGGAGTGATCATGGTCTTAAGACTTCTTGAATCCTGGGGCCTATACACAAATGCAGACACCACTTATGATCCGATCCTTAAGAGCAGACAGTACACAGCATAGGTTGTCAGATACTCGTATAAACAATAACCCGAAGAAAATAACTGTGCATGACTTACAATCGCACAAACTGGCTGGACCGTCTGTCGCCTTTTGACTGAAAGAATAATGAGGATGTATGGTGATAGGCCTAGGTCTATACGTGGACAACTGTCATCACATGTAGCCAGTTGACATATCGTCCGAAATTCCCAGTTTTTCGGAAAGCACGACAGGAAAAAACATCTGACCGTTGACATTATTCGAATTATGACCTTACAAAGTCAAGAACGAGACGAGGCCCCCATTGTAGCCGAGACCCTGGGCTCGGGCCCAGTTGGCCCATATGACTTAACCCTTTCACTGCTAATTTTTTTTCTGAGAGAAAAATTAAATAAGTACTTAAATACATCAGTTACAATGCAAATATCAATAAAATTCTGAAAAAGGGAAAAAATTACTTACCAAAGGGAGGGGATGAGTGGGACCTATATGTCCCATTGGTATTTTTTCGTGGGACACATGCGTCCCAGTGGTACTGAAATAATGATTGAGAATGCAGTGAAAAGCTAAGTTACTTTTACTCATTTGCACATATTTTGCTATAATAGGGATATAATAATATGTATATAATGAGGATACGATAAGGATATAATGAAACTATAATTAGGATATAATAAATGCTTATGTATGGTATACAGCAAAGGAGTCTTTGCAAAGTGCAATTTTGCACATTGTACGTACTGTTTTTGTTCTTTTTTTTCCTTTTTCACTTTGGCACAGCATACACATCTTCTGCGAGTTGGACCTTCTACTGGCAAGTAATCGCCTACATTCAGTATATACATTGATGCATTTGACGGTCTACCAGTTATTTTCCTCTTTACAGTTGCACTTTCCTTTCCTTCCATCATCATTGCTTCGGCCAACGGAACAATAAATTGTAACAGAGGTATTTTTTTCTGCTTGGATTCTTGAAACAGTATGTATGTATTTACAACCACCGTCATAAAAAGTTTATAAAACACTTTTTTTCACCATTTAGTAGATTTTCCGTCAAAGTCTTACAAGCTTACTTTCTGATCAGACAGGTCAACGCCTTCCATTATTTTATTATAATCGGCAATAGCAACAGGACATTCGGTCTTTTCTTTCTCCCATCTCTCTGTGTTCATTCTACTGTTGTGATATCAGGCAAATGGTAATTGCTGAGTACAATAACTTCCTATGAATCTTGCCATCTTGTTATAAATGTTCCATTGCGATTTTGGAGACATTCAGACTCTCCTTTATCCAGTTTCGCACCGCTTCCAAATTTTAGCATGTTTCTTCTTGTAGATATACAAGTGCCAACAGTAGGAAAAAATCAATGCTATCTATTAGATTCACACTGGTGAAAAATCTGTCAAAGGCTAGAGTGGCATCTGGATTTCGAATTGTTGAGCAAAGTTGTAAAACTACTCTCTCGCCTAGAGTTTTGCTGTCAGTATTCAAATCTTTCCCTGCATAAATGTTCATATTGTATGTGTACCCAGTCACACAGAATCGAATCTTTCCCATAATTTTATTCCTCTTTTGAATAGTTTTAGAGGCAACTATTGTTTTAGGCTGGAACGACCTTTCAATTTGGCCATTGATTCATCTATGCTTTGAAAGGGGGAATCCTGTCGAGCTTCTCTAAAAATGTTTTTTGAAGCATTTCATTACCATATCCATGTAATATGTCTTTGGAGCATTCTCAGGTTTTTTAGGGTTGTTGAAATACATTTTGCCCAACAGCAATTAACCCTCCAATTGGACTGAACGGATTTTTCCGCCCTACTAGAGAGGCTTCAAAAATGGACTGCACGGATTTTTCTGCCTTCAAGTAACGTTTTCAAAAGCGGATTAGCCGCACTTTTCTGAAATCCTTTCCCCCTTTTAAGGTTTAACATCTTGAAAGATAATGAGGGACGGAGGAAGCAACACAGCAGCAGTTTTATGGCTCGCAGGGAACCCCGTGTTTTTGACCCCCCAATCGTAAAAAATCGGGGGGAAATTTCTTTACAACCCAAGAAGTGTTTGCTAGCTTGTATTTTAAAAGTTTCCAAAAGTCCCAACGCATAAGTAAAATATGTTACAATTCCATTTTGGTTTCATATTAATTTCAAACTGTAACAAGCTGGGGCGTGTCAGGGCAATCTGCTATCTTATATAGTTAAACAAATTATCTTTTTTTAAGTATATTCTCTTTCGCTTCATTTTTCTTAATCAAAGCTTTCAGTTTTTGAAACATGATTATTTTATTCTAAGATACCGAAAAAATTAATAAAACATCAAACTCTTTAAAATTTGGAACCTTTTCAATTTTCCAACCACTAAAAATGAATAAATTTAAACTTCATCAAATCATTTGAAACATTTTCTTACACTTTGATAAAAATAATAACGAAAAAAACTAATTAAAATTTATTAGTTTTTTTTTTTTTAGATTTCAAAGCCTAAGTGTTCATGGAAGTTTAAGTACAGTGCCTAGTTATATATTGTTAAAATACATCGAATTATATTTGAATTTTAAGTGCTTGAACTTCAGTTTACATCAAAGACAACATGAATGAAGATTTTCACACATTTTTTTTATAACTTGAATGTTTGAATAAATGGTAATCAAAAATATACGGAAACATTTACAGTAGACATTTCTGCATATAAATAAACATAAAAATCAATTTTAAATTCGAGCTATTGAAAAACATTCGAATTATATATTGTTCAAAAATATCTATTTATACAAAATATATATATATACCTCAACATTTATCTTTTTTAAAGGCTAACTGAACAAGTAATTCAAATCTGGATATGTTTTGAAATCTCGACCTTATAAAGCTAGAAATTTTATGTTAGAAATTCCATTTGAAATTTCGAAAAAAAATGCATCGCGCAGTTAAAAATTATTTACCATAAGTTTTAGCAATTGTTTGAATATAATAAAAATTTCAAATTTTATTATATAGCTTCTTTGGTATCTTTTAATATATTTCGACCGCGGTAGCCGAGTGGTATAGGTATCGGAACGTGGCTTGCTTTGTCAAGAGTTCGAGCCCAGTACCACTAAAGACCCGCCGTGTAGGGCAGCGATGCACGTTAAATCTGTCCAGAGCTAAAACGTCCTCCCGTTGGTGTGGTGGGGTAGTTAGGAGAGGGGGTGCCAGCTCAGGTGTCGTCCACGTCACTTGACCATGGTTCAAAATTACTTGGTCCGTCGCCAAAAGCCCTCGTGTAGCTGAACAGTGCGACGTTAATATTCAATCATTCATTTAATATATTTCGAAGATTTCATACAATTCGGTTGAAAACCGCATGCTAAGAGCAAAAAATATACTAAAAAATTGATGAATATACAATTACAATAAATTCTTACATAGAGAAGCAAAACTGAGAAGCTAAAGCGTAGGAATAAAAAAATTTGAGTATATCTGAAGTAGTTTTCGAAATATTTATTTTAAAGTTTAGAAAATTTGTGTGCGTTATGTTATACTTGATATCAATTAAATGGTTAAAATAATGTGTTAATATTAGTTATGTAATCGTTTGATGACACATTCATATACTAATAAAAATTATAATGGTCATTGATGCGAATGTCAAGAATTTTATGTAATTTTAAATTCAGACATTAAGATATTGATGTAGAAAATATAAAACGACCATCTAAAATACATGAAAAAGGCAGTCTGCTATAAAATGATCTTGACAAACAAAATCTGGCATTTTCATTTACTATGGCAGAGCCGGCTTAGTCAGGGGCGATCTGGAAAAACAGAGAGAACCGCGGTTTTGATGGATGCCGCTCTAGCTTTTAAAGCTCCCAGGAAAAATTATATATATATATATATAAATTACAAATGCAAAAATAAATCTTGTAATTTTCCATACATTTTTATAACAACGAATTGTGGAATTGGCTTCCAATACATTGTTGTGTTTGACAATATCTAAGGTAACCAACCCTACTTTAGATAGATTTGTACTACATTTTCGTTACCGTATTCCTTTTAAAATTAATTCGTGCAGTCGAAATACACCTTTTGTACCCTTAAAAATTTATGTTAACTATAACGGTTAATTTTAATTTATGCAACTTGTGAAATGTTCATAATTAACTATTTCCGTCTAAACAGTTTACATGAAAAAAAAGTTTGGACTCCCTCATTCATTAGGGATTTATATAAGATTCTAACATTAAATTTTATTTTTACCGAATAGGATTGAGTGGAAGTGTATAGTGCTTCCACACCACAGGTCTGAGGTTCTATTAACGGGCTGCGCAAGGTCGACTTGCCTTTCATCCCCGCTACATTGGGTAGATAAATGAGTACCAAGCTTGCTTCGGGTCTTAAACACTGAAGGTCTCTCTTCAGACAGACCACCAAATCGGGACATCTGTTCATGCACCTCAGCGTCCAGTGGTCACGTGTATTATGATGGGCACAGTAGTTCCTGGCCCTCGTGGATTGTTGTGCTTCTGAGTTTGAGTCTTAAGTTTGAGGATTACCTCACTTTGGGGATATCCCTTAGATAAACATGTATTTCCACTTATTTGCAATTAAACATTTTTCTTTCAATTACGTTTATTTCAGAAGGAAGTTTGATTTTTTAAATGTATTTGCTTAATAACATGTATATTTGTGTATTATATTAAAAATTTGATCAATCCAAAATTACATGTTTTTACCTCCTCTAAAAGATTTTAGGATTTTTCAACTGATCTTACAATCCATATACGTTTTATAGTACTATATTTAAAAATGATAAGGACATTTTTACGACTGTGTGAGCTGTTATGCCTCGTTTATAAATATAAAAAATTGCATTCAGCTACAGTTTTTAAATTGTACAGAAATAAGTGGAGCAACAGGATACTTACATATTATGAATATTTTTGACTGCAGTAAGATATATTTATATTTCAGTTTCTTTACAATTTGAATAGAAGTTGTAAGCCATTTTGCGAATAGTTTGATATTGAGTATAAACCCATAGGCTGTTTAATATTGTAAAGTGTTTTACTTTGATACCAGCACACATTAAAATAAGGCTCATTTGCAGTTATATGATCAGCTTCAGTGATATTTAAATTTTCAAAAATAGTCTACACGTACGAAAACATTCTTTCACAACCGCACACCACATCTCTCTCATACTATATCTTCCCTACAGCAGGAAATATTTGTGTATACTGAAAAATTTAATACAGGATACATTTCCAAGTATTAAATTTGTTTTTAAAATTTGGTATGAATACATTGTGGAAATGTCGGTTAACTTCACTGAACAAAATTGTTTTAAATGTACTGTTTTGAAAGACAAGATTAATTAGGGAGAACTTTTCTCACAATAGAATTTGTAATGACTGAATTGTGTGAAAAATGTAGTTATCGATGTGTGACATTTTCCTTGTAATAAAGAAACAGAAAGATAAGAAATTTAACTCAGTAGAAAATGGTTAGAAGTACTGTCATGCGCATTTGAAGAAGTATATCCCCCCATTAAAATTAAAAATTATTGACTGAATGTGTGTTATGTCCATCACAAATGCCGATGTAGAAAAGGAATTTTTATTTAATACAAGAAGTTCGAAAAATTTTGGTAGAGAACACTAGGAAGGAATATTTAAATTTTTTCCGAAAAATATTCAGTTAACATAAAAATATCTTTTATATGATTTTAATTAAAATAAATTAAAAGTATTGAAATCCTTTTATGCTATTTTAAATTAAAAATATAACTGAATAGAGAAAGATCGGTTTTATTTCATAAATATAATCATTGTATGTAATATTTATTGTGTTATTGTTTAAAAAGGAGATAGGGCCTTTGCTCTTTTTACCTCATTACTTTTTTAAAAAACAGGAAAGTGAGCGCGTTTTCTTACTCTCATATTCAAAAATGAATACAGGATGCTTTTTTCTGGTTCAAATCGCAATACCAAATATATATATATATATATATATATATATATATATATATAAGTATATATATATACTTTAATTTTTAAAAAATGACAGAAAAATAAATTTTCTTTGAAGAAAATATAATTATTTTTCAACTTCTAACATAGTATTTATTTCATTTTTTCCTCTTTTTTTTTTACCTTTCATTTCGTTTTTAATTTTACTGTGACTGAACATATAGGAGAAAGAAACACCCTATCTTTCAAAGAGGATTGATCAAGAGAGGATATCTACGCTTTCAAAGAAGATTGCCCAAGGCAACTTAACAGCTAGCTGTAAATTATTGATCTCTTGGTTCTTACTTTTCAAAAGAAACCGAACTGGGTCGTAAAATTTTCCCCGTTCGACCTCCCAAGTTCTAAAAGGTGAAAGGAAAAAAGTCTGTTTCATTTTTGAAGGGAATCGCAAAATAAGAGTTAAACGCTTTCGGAATAACTTTTCAGAAGGAAGGTATCCAGTTAGAGGGTTAATATCTATTGCGAGCCTAACAGCAATTGCCATCTATTGCGAGAAATTGCATTTTTGATAGCATCGTATCCCAAAGAAGCGTTATTCGACCAATAATCTGAAAAGTTTGGCACACGATTGTATGACATCACAAGGATAAGTCCTAACACCGGCATAATTTCGGAAGGGTTTGTGTCAGGAATCTTGATTTTTTTATCTTGTCTCACTTTTTCAAGACGCTCATTGGTACACTGGGCGATAAATATAAAAAGACTAGGGGGGAAATACAGTTTTGAAAATATCAAGTTCATCATAAGATCTATTAGTTTTAGCTAATATATGAGTTTGACAATATGAGGTTTTATAGAACCGCGGCATAAACTGTTGATTTACGCGAGACCAGATAACGTGATTCGCGTTGAATGAGCTGAATTCATGTTTCCGTTTTTTAGCCTTTTGCTTGTAGCCTTGCATTCGTGGGGTAATACAGTAGGCAAAGAATAATTATGGTCTGAGGCAGCTGAAGACTCAGATGCATATTCATCCTGTGATAACTTTCGCATGTGAAAACTTGAAATACCTGGATTTTGTGATGTAAGTTTCTGATCTGGAGTTTCTTCAAAAGAGGAACTCTCATTGTCAGATGAGTCAGGTTTATATTCTACATCTTCGTCTGAATTATCCCATGCATCATCTGAATATGTGCCATTCAATATACGCTGTCTTCTCTCATCTGACAATCCTCGCCACGGCCTAACCACGATAATTACAGATCTAAAAAACAAAAGAGCAATTTTAAGAAAGGAGCTTCAGTATAATTTCCATATCCAGTGAGACTATATATAATGCCCAAGTAAAACATACCACTGGGACACATAGGTCCCGTATTTTCTATTTCTATAGTAGTTACAATGAATGAACAAATCAAAATATACTTACTTCAATTAAATTCCTTATTTTGATAAAAAAAAAATACTTGATATTACAAGCGCTGGAGACTTCACTCTGTCTAAAATGGCGGCAAGACATGAGAAAATACCGCACAATGAATTTTTGCAAGGGAAAAATGTATTGGGAAAGGGTTGTACTGCCATCTATTGGGAGAAAATTACACTGAATTGCCAGTGTTATCAAGGAATACCAGTGGGACATTCATTCACAATAATACAAAGCATATTTAGCCCATAGGGTCATTTGAAACTGTCTGCGGGACATATATGTCCCGGTGGTAGCGAAAGGGTTAAGACGTCCCTGATCGTGGTCAAAAGCCCGTGGCAGGAATTATTAGAGTTCTGTCACGGATTTGAGGCCTCGTGCTACATGAGACCTGCCATGTGCAGAGGCTGGTGCACATGAAATCATCTATCGATGCTCAGTCATGTTGTCATGTTGTGTAAGCATGGTGCCGGATCAGATGTCGTCCTTGTCACGATACTGTGGCTGAAATTTATGAGATCCTTTACCAGTAGCTCAAAAAAACAATCAAATCTTTGGCTGTATCCTTTAATTTTCAGAATACTTTTTGAGTTACCTAAGTGTTTGATTTTTTCAAACATGAACCGCAATGTGTATCCTACTTTAGTACAAATAGTTCCCCACATCATGACATTTATCACATTCTTCCCGATTTGAATGATGAAAAGTGGATGGAATCTTTTTTTAAGCTGATTGTGCAGTTTTTGATGGAATTTCACTTTTTAATTCATTTTTAATAGAATTTCAGAGTTTTCGTTTATTTTAAAAGAAACAGAATTTTTTATTCGCACAACAGTTTTATTAGAAAATCGCTCTAATTTCTTAAAAAATGAAATTTGTATAGACAAGTTTTATAGTTCTTCTTGACATGAAAACAACTTTTGAGCAATGTATATGATACATATCTACGTTAAATATAATGTGAGAACATTGCATACAATGTAACAAAATACCTCGGCACAATAAATTATTATTATTTTTCCTTTAGGTTGTTTTTCCAAAATATTCATCAAAAATTTTAATTCACACAAAATAACAAAATCCCTCAATAATATGTATTTGTCGAAAACAGGATAAAACAAAGTATGCTAATTCTATACGACCATAAAGCTTCGTTTTCCGAATTCAGTCACATTACAGACAACCATTATTTTTATTCTCAAATATATTACATCTTACATTAATCTTGGGTTATTACAAAACCTAGTATAACATAAATGAAAATTCATACATCATTGTCCATAGTACTAAGAAATGCTTTTTAATAATGAGTATATTATAGAAAAGCAACACGGTATACAGAAAAGTGTCCTAAACATTCTAAATTAGAATCTTTCGGACAAACAAATGACAAATGGATTGTTAGCGGTGCAAAATCCGTTGGAAGTAACTTGCAAAAAGACAGAAATAAAGGCTTCCAAGGATTCCATGGCAATAAAACACCTTCATTAGAAGGAATAGATGATTTGTTGTCCGACCCAGTTTTGCAAGAAAGGAATCTGCTCGCAAATTCCTTTTTATTCATGTTACAGTTGGAAATATTTACCATTAGGGTATGAGAAGGGGAACATCTCCTATTATTTCCGATGCCTAACAGTATGTCAAATAGAGGAAGACGTGCTTTCTTGTCGAAAACTCCTTGTCAAGTTCAAGGGAGTGTAAATCTTTAGTAAACTTTAATGAGATTAAAAGAAAAATTCAAATTAGAATATATGCTCTATGATCTTTATTTTTCTTAAACATGTATTTTAAAATTATTTAGATTTTTTTTTCTCAATACTTCAGTAATTCCTGTTGAAAGTTCTGATAAAATTCTGACTTAAAGGTTTTCTCCTTTTTACATATTTACAATTTCTGTCATATTTTAAAATCTGAGACTGAAATTAATTTATTATAAAAGATAATTTTTCCTTACTTTATGAAGTATGTAGCAGTTTATGAAGTTTCTCGGCAAATTTAATCTTGGCGTTAACTGTTTTCATGATTTAATCTTTTTCACATTAGAGTCTCAAAATTTTGAAAGTAAAACAAAAACTTTAGACGTCTATTATGCTGATACTCTGTCCCAAATTATTCTTAAACGCTTAATTTATTTAACCAACTTTCCTTGCTAAACATAACTTAACTTCAATCAACTATCAAGAGAGTTTTTGTCACTCCTCCGTTTTTTCTTTAAGAAAAATTTACCAATCAGTGTTCTAGTTTTTGCAGTTAGAATCTTTATTCTTATAGAATTTCAAGTAAAATATCTGTGGGCAGTACTTCCGTAACTTAAAGTATTCTCTTTGTTCATCCAACTTCAACTGGATTTATCAGTAATAGCGAAGATATTGGTTAAAGTTTTGAGACACAGCATGAATGGTATAATAAAAGGTTATTTTGTTGGATCTATTAAGTTTTCAGAGAGAGAATACTGTAGTTGCATTTTCCCCATAAGAAAAGTAATCTGAAGCGTAATTCAAGCATCATGCAACTTTAGTGCCTAGTACACTTGAACTAAAAATATATTTGAATATTCTTATCATTAAAAAAGGTATGAGGAAAGATAAAAATTATTATTTTTAATGCTCAGGGGTCTTTTAATTATAAGATAAGTATTTAATAGCTTTAGACAAAGCATTTTTAATATTTTTTGTGGAATAATCGTCTTTATATTTCAAGTATTTTAAAAATATCTACAAAATAAACAATTTATCATGTGGTTTTTTTTAATATTATCAATTAAGTTTTTCATCGTGGACTAATTTTTACCGTGATTTTTAAGGTGTTTTTTTTTAATTTCAAATTGTAATCTCCTTGGCTACTATTATTTTTAGGTAAAAAATAAAGACTGCGATATATACAGGAACAAACATTATTTAATGATTCTCACGTGCCACAAGAGACAAGTGAGGACACAAGTACACAAAACACATTCATTTTACATTCATCTTATGAAGAGGAAAACCAATTTCTACAAGTGCACGCAAACTTTAACTACCGTTTTGGAAGAGGGAGTTTCTCCTCCTAAGGAAAAGTAACGCCACCTAGCTGTCAATTAATAGGAAGAGAGAGTAGATTTAGAATATACGGTGTTACAAAATTAAGGAATTGTTTTTATAATTTATAAAGTTGCTTAGAGAATAATTTCTTTGTTTTCAAGAATGAATATTAAAAAAAGCAGTTAATCATGATTATTAATATTTCAATCCATTTAAATCAAGCGTGTTAATTTTCCTCTTGAAGGTGTTATTGAAGCAATTGATTGATTGTTAATGGACAATGTTGCAAAAAGCATTTTGTAACACGCGTTTATTAGCTTCACCTGTATGTAACGGAATCTTTAAACTCAATTTTTATCCACTTTAAAAGGTCGGATTAATTCGAAATTTTGCATACTTGTCAAGGACCGATGACAATACAATAATTTAATAATTTTTTTTTCCATTGTCCTGATCAGGATCATCAGGATTAATGATTTCCCATATCCAGTTTGGCGACTAATTCTAGATCCCATTTCCATATTTGGCTATTTACAGATTAAGTTACAGCCCTAAAGCGAAAAACGCTCATGTTTAATACAAATATAACAAACAAAACAAAGCGTACTTTATGGGGAAAAGAGAGGATGAGTCGGCAATTTCTTAGATGAACTATAAAAGCATGGGTTTTTTTTTAACTATCGTTATTATTATTGATTACAAAAAAATGCGCACACATGAGCGTATGTGTACTTGCATGAGTGCTTGTATACGCCCTTCTAACACTTAAATCTTAGCGATACAAAATACAAATAACATGGTTGTTAAGAACAAGATCAAAGAACTCCGTTACTAGTTTTCTGTATCATTGTTTGCAAGATATCCCAGCCTTTTGAGTCGAAATACACTCAGGCACATTGAAAAAAGCAACCCAAGAAGAAAGCATCGGATTGAAATGAAATTTAATACACATAATAACACAGATGAGAGATTCACTTGATCTCAAAAACAAGACAATTAAACGAATACAGGGTGTGCAACGACACAAATACTGGGAAACTTCAATAGCGCGTTGGACCACCTCCAGCTGCAATACATGCCGCCACACGGTCCGGCATAGAGTTGATTAGACACCTTATGTTGTCCTGAGGCAGATGGGCCCACAAATCTTGAACAGCCAACTCACTCTAAATCATGTACAGAGTGACACGAGGGCATCTGCCGTTTTAGCTG
This sequence comes from Trichonephila clavipes, assembly GCA_019973935.1. Lineage (NCBI taxonomy): Eukaryota > Metazoa > Arthropoda > Arachnida > Araneae > Nephilidae > Trichonephila > Trichonephila clavipes. The sequence continues at coordinate 240,147 of BMAU01018087.1, read as the reverse complement.
ATCCACACGTGCTCTACAGGGGACAAATCGGGGGAGCGGGCCGGCCATGGAAGAGTCTGAAAATGACGTAGGAAGTCTTGAGCAACTCTTGCTGTATGCGGACGAGCATTATCTTGCTGGAAAATTGCCCCTGGGAGACCGTTTAGGAAAGGTCCTATATGGGGTCGAAGAATATCATCTACGTAACGTTGGCCCGTTAAAGTTCCACGCATCACAATTAAAATGGACCGGCTATCATAGGCTTTGACCCCCCGACCATTACACCAGCTGTGCGGGCAGTGTGACATAGAACAGTGTGAGGGGAAATGTACTGCTCACCAGGGCGCCTCCACGCCCTTACACGGTTATCATCTGTCCCCAAAACAAACCGGGAATCATCACTAAACACAACCTTTTGCCAATCTGTGACATTCCACATTGATCTGGCTTGGGACCACTGTAGATGCAGTTGCCGATGTTCCGGTGTTAAAGGGAGTGTACGGAAAGGGCACTAGGATTTAAGATTTGCTTCTGCAAAGTGTCTGGAAGTTATTTGTGGAACAATTGCTACGCCTACGTCTGCTCGTATCGTTGAACGAGCCACTGTGGGGTCCACAAGTGCTTGCCGCACGATCCTTCGATCCTCTCTCCTCGTGGCCTTCCTGGTCGCTCCAGAACCGGTTTTCCGCGCATGGGTACCTTCTCGTGTCCACTGCTCCCAACAATCTCTAACGGCACACTCCGAACGATCAACCTGGCCAGCAACACGGCGCGTCTACCAGCCTGCAGTTTTCATCCCGATGATCAGGCCTCTTTCAAACTCGCTTAACTGTGAGAAATGTCTTCTAGCACGTTTGCCTGGCATATTTAGCTTACCAAAGTCCCTACAATGGGTGGGTAATCGTCACGTTTATGAATCTTCGAATTTGCGCTGGCTAATATAGCACCCTCTTCCTGTTTGTAGCGCCACCTCGGCGTGTATGAGCATGCGTATTGGCACAAAACTTGGATCATTTGCATATCACATTACGCTGTACTTATTTGCAAAGTTTCGCAATTGTACTTAGCTTCCTTCTTTGGTCGCTATTTTCAATGTTCCTGAGTGTATTTAGTCATATTGATTAAAAACGAACACCATCGATTGCGAACAACGAAAGAAAGTGAATTCAGAGTAAACTCTTGCTGTTCTCATTTTCGTGTTTCATATTTGCAAGACATTCGGTTTTCAGTTTTATTTGTTTATGTGAACAAAAACAGGAACAGTTAAAAGTTTCACTGTGAGGAAACTTTATTACGAAAGATGAAGGATGATTATCAGCAAAGTATTTTATAATGCTAAAATAACTGAGGCCTTCGTCTATTAAAAACGATATAACCTTTCTTTTTTAGCCGATATTTTCTAGTAGGAATGAATGAATACTTACGCGGAATATATATCTAATAGCTGCATGGGACCCGGCGTTGCACTGGCTTTCTCTACTTTTATAAATTTTTCCTTTCCGTCACAAAATCAGCACTTCTAATACTCTTTTTTAAAATGACTTCCACCTCTCTCCTCCACTTAGCCCGGCGTTGCTCGGGCTTTTACCGAGTGTATAACTTAAAATTCCCTGTTTCGAAATTTTTTCGCTTTTTCTCTTTGTCAGACAGGTGTATCCCCCTCCCCCGGCGTTGCACGAACATTTTTATAAGTGCATATCATATTGTCATGGAAATTCCCCTTCTTCTCTCGCTATCAGCCGTTCCTGTGATGTGTGTGTATGATTTCTATATTAACGTCATTACAAAATTCGCGTGGTAATTTTCCACATTTAATTATTACTGCCCTTTTAAAATTGTGGCTACCGCTGAAGACCCGCTGTTGAATCTGTCGAGAGTTTTTACGTCCTAGCGTTGGTATGGTATGGTAGTTAAGAGGGATGGGTGCCAGATCAGGTCTCATTCTCGTCACTTGACAATGGTTCAAAATGTTGAGGTGCGTCGCCAAAAGCTCTCGGGTAAGTGTACAGTAAGACTTTAATATTCACTCACTCACTTTTCAACTTTTTAGGCCACGGAAATGAAAATGTACCTTTTTAAAAATAGTTGTATGTTGAAAAAAGTAGAAATTTTTATAATTACAAATTGGCAACTAGGTGCTTCGTTTCATATAATGTCGCCAATAGGTTGCGATAATACGGAAGTACCAAAATAATTTAAAAGTACTTAAATAAGTTCATAAAATATTCAAGAATATATAAATGAGGGACAGTCTTATACTGTGAAAAAAAATTACTGCATTAATTTGAATAAAAAAAGCTGTCTTAAACAAACAAAATGTACTCAAATTTGATGAAATGGCTCTACTCTGGAGCCCATGAGGGCAAAGGTTTAGTTTAACAATGCTTCTCTATAAGCAATATTTTGTGTTGCTTCATTGTCTGGGCAGATACCTAAATGATTGTCTGGTTTTCCTAATCTAGCACACAATAAATATTAGTCCATGTGAGAAGCAACCCAAGTCTAGATCTAAGCCATTAAATTTTAAAGATATGCCCTGAACTTTGTTGATAACGTTTGGGAATAGTAAAAATTATTTTGTCGAAGATTTATGATGTGAAATCCATGTTCATACTTAAATTTTCCTTACGTATTCAATGCTAAATATCTTAAAACCATGTGTGATATATTTCTGCTGGAGATGAAGGAGAGCAGGCGCGGTCAATATATGATTGCAAACGATGCATAAATTTGATTTGGTAGTGACGTTGCTCCCGTCTTTAATGATGCTTCCCAGTGTCTGTGTGTGATACATTTTGAATGTAGGCAGTCACCTTAATTATTTTGTGATACATTGTATTGCTATTGTGTGTGAGAGAGAGTTGTGTCTTTTACGATAGTGTCTATTTTGTGTGTGATTATACTTTATTTTTTTCATTGTTCTTAATTTAGTTTTTCATTGTTTTTCTTATTTCTCAGAGCAATTGGTGAGAATTCTGTTCTAGCAATTAATTTTCATATGAATTCAAAAACTATATAGTGAAATTGACCTCTTTGGAGTGATTTTTTCAAGTGAATGAATTATTAAGTTTCCCATTGCGTCAGAATTGAGCTGTGTGGATTGATTTACGTTTGAAGTTAAATATTTTGTTAGTATTTTTATTTTCTCCCCTTTTTTAAAGTTTACAATTTTATGTTTTAACTTTAACCTTCTTATTTTTAAGTCAGCTTCCAGTGTCTGTTACATTTTGAATGCAGGCAGTCGCCTTAATTATTTTTGGATACACTGCATTGCTATTGTGTGTGTGAGAGAGAGAGAACTGTGTCTTTTACGATAGTGTTGATCTTGTATAAGTATATCAGAAAAGTAAAAATGTCCCAATTTTTCTGTGGACCATCCAAAATTTCTTACTTGCCATTAATTTGTGACTGTGGCTCTAGAACACACAAAGGTATCTGTAAATGAGCATCACCGTAACAAAATATGTGCCACGCAAATCACACCTTGATATCGAAACAGCAAAGATTCTAACATTTTTTTTTTTTTGAAAAAGAACCAATCAGTCAGGTTTGTGAGTGGAAAATAAAGTGTGATTCGCTTGGTGGCAATTTGACTGTGGTAATGCTAATACGCAAGCACCCACACAACAAATAATAATCGTCTATGTCAGATGCAGTCTGTGTCTAGTGTTGTGGACTCACTCGAATACATCACTCATGCGTGGTGAACTCGTGTTTTGATCAGGATGGAATGATTCACTACTCTAATTATTAACTTCCACACTCCTTTACAATTATTTTTAGAACTGACATCGATATTATTATTTTGAATAACACTTTTAACATGGGAGCGGTCACATGAGGCGCAGAGTCACCCCAGACTCAAGAAATCGTTAATTCTGGAAAAACAGTTTATTCGTTAACAGTGACCTTGACAGTATCCTCCTATTAGACAGTCTTAATGGGAACTAAAACGAATTTGGCACGTACATACCTCTTTTTTGAGAGTGGTAAACGTTTTTTTACAATCAAGGTACTTGTTTTGATCGAGTTCCCGGCACGCCTATCAACATTTTATTTGTAGATCATCAAAGGACGTTAAAACTACAATAACGTGAACAAAATATGACAGTTTTGCTGGCAAATAACGTTCCTGTATTGTTAGCGAAAAGTGTCTGTGATTTATGTCTTTTATTAAGGTCACTGACATTTGAAACATTTTCTTTAGTTTTATTGGATTTTTTTCTCAGATTATCAAAGAAAAATTGAAAAGTCCTTGAAAGTAGATAAGTACATTTTCTCTTAATTAAATTATTCACTGGAATTGTGATTTAAAATAATTATAAAAAAAGGATTGGGGTGACTCAGTCACACCACGCAACCATTAACGTTAGTGTCGAGTGCGCGCCTGCTCCCGGGCTAAAACATTTTGAAGGTTTCTCTCTTTAAATATTAAAAATAACACAATTATTCTTTATTGGAATTTTACATTTTCTTTTTTCTTAACATTAATTCTAAATGCTAATTCTGAGAGGCTTAAAATTACAGTTCGTTTTAAACTATTTATAATTGGAGCATTTATTTAAAAAATCATTTTACATTTTTGTATACATTGTTGTGCATTTGGTTTTACTCTACTTATATAATTAAGCTTTTATATTAAGAATAATGTATTACATTTTTTAAAAATAAGCGAAGAGCGGGTACTTCAGCCAGTGTACTTATAAATGTATCCATACTGCACAATGTATTTTATAACTAATTGATTAACACAAATTTAAGAACAAGTTTAATAATAATTAGTGACTTCCATGGGCTTGTCTTGTAGAACAAAGGTTTTTAAATGAAGGTTTGATATTAGAAATTGACACTCTGAGTTCTTTTTCTATATTTAGCTGAGATCTAAATTTTGTCTTCGAAGCAGCCACCGCAGAAAATCTATACAATCTATCAGAAATTTACTATAGTAACAACTGTCGTTAGCACAATATTCAGACTAGGACTCATTTCTTTGGAAGCCAGATCGTCTCTGTGGATCATGCAATGTGTCCAGATGCGCAGTGGAGATTTTTTTTTCACAAGTGCTTGTATACTTTTAAATCTTCCTGACATTGTACGACCACCATCGGTGCATATTCCGACGCAATTTTTCCACTCTATGTTTGCCTCCCTTATAAAATTATTTAAAATATCAAATAAAATGTTATTACTGTTGCTTTAAGTTTTATTGGTTTGCAAAAAAAGTAGTTCTTCTGTGGCTGACATACCATCCCATAATCGAACATACGCATTGAAATGAGCATCTTTATTGATCTGTTGCCTCCTCAAGCTGAATTGAAAACTATTTATCATGCAACTTACCGAAAATATGTTTCTCTACATCTTCAGCGATATCATCAATTCGGAGGGAAACAGCATCATTTGAAAGAGGTATGGACTACAACTCTTTGACAAAATTGTTTCCAAACATAGTTTCTATTATCTGAATAGTTGCAGGCAAAATAAGCTCGTCGCCAATAGTGTAATGCTTTTTACATCTGCCTATTTTATATGATACTTTCTACGAAGTAAAGCTTTTTCATTCACTGACAAAGTTTTTTTTTCAAATGTTTTTTTGTTTTTCAAATGGTTTTAATTTTTATTCAAAGAACTCTCGAGGTTTGTTAATGTACTCACCATAAAGCGTTTCGAAATGTCTTTTAAGTTCATTAGGTCTCATACCATCTGCTGCCAATATTTTTGAGCAAATAACACACAGGGGGCTTTTCTTTTCCATTTACTTCACTTATGGTAAATCCAAAATTCAAGCATTCTTGAGAATATTTCCTTGATTTAATTTTCGGATCTATGCTCATCTGTGCACTTGTTGATACTTTATTATCGTCGAATGTTCGCTTACGACTTAAAAATTTATCCATGATTTTTTTTTGTTTCAATCTTCTGCAGTAAATGCTTAATACCGTGAATTACAACTAAGGCGCAAATTATAAAATATACATTCAAGATAGATTTGGTAGCTATAAGAGTATCGACTTGACCAAGACTGACTGGACTTGTACGAAGTGTAGCATTATTACATGTTTTGAACAGACGTCCGATAGTTTGGCTAGACTCACGCAGACGCTCGCGAGAATGCCAGATGTGACAGATATGATGGAGAGCAACATATAGACTAGACTATTTTTCAATTTCTACTATTAGTTCACTCTCATATATATATATATATATATATATATATATATATATATATCTTGTTCAAATTTTCAATCGTTGATAAAATACTTCTATTCATTCATTTAAGTTCAAATACATTTTTTTAAACTTGTAGTGAATGACACCTCATGTTAATACAATTCTTTCAAATTTTAATTTATTAATTAAATTAAAAAAATGAATACATAGTAACAAACAAAAATTAATTTCTGAGAATGTGTGTGATTTCTTCTTAACTATACACACACACACTATATTCTTACACTAATTAAATTTAATTAATGAATAAATAGTAACAAAAAAGAATAGTCCAATACCCCATATATAGAAAGGAAAATGAAAAATTGTAAGGAAAATCGTTTTCTATTTTGTCGCTTAACATTGTGATTCTGTCATTTGTATATACATATTTGTATTAATTGTAACTATTTAATAAAAAGTAAACTAAAATAAATTTTTCTTTGTTGGCCTAAGTAGGAATCGACTTAAAAATCTATTTTTTAAATTACTTGTTGTAATGATATTTGTACTTTTAGAAATGCATGATGGAGGAAATAAATCTTTAATTAAATATCATTTTGCAATCTTTTCCAATTTAAAAATTAGAGAAAGGAAAAATAACATAACATAATCTTATTACTTAAAAGCAATTTGCTTAAAATATATATTACTTAAAAGTAACACAAAATTTAAGACTTATTTTGTTAATTTGTACGGTTTATAATTAGGATCGTATTATAGCTTTAGCGCCAAATTGCATTATTATTGCATTCAATACTTTACTATTTTTGGCGGGTGGTGGCTCGATAAAAATTATGATTGAAAATTGAGTCGCCAGTAGTGAAAGTTTGAGAAGCACTGGTATAGACGAATAAGTATTAATCGTATGGGTAGGGTCGCCATCTATCAAAACATGCGTGGTTCCCAACATAAGTTTATTGGCAATCATGATGATATTGTGAAAAGGAATACCTAGGTATGTTAATCCAACTAAATATAATTTGGGAGGTATATGTGCCACGAAATGCACTTTACCTAACGATAAATCCATTGTTGTGGTCACTGTTTATATTTCTGTCAATCAAAATCTTATTGACATTATAGATTATATCCGCGAGGCATTATTAGCATGTATAGAAGGTGGCTCAAAACTACTGGGTTAATAGTATCATCTACTTCACAAATGTGCGATTTCAATTGAGATTTCGATAAAGATGAAGGATTGACATTAGTTTAATTTTTAAAATCAGAGCCTGATTTAGATTTTGTTTCTGGTAAAGCGTGGAGGACGACTAGGTAGATGCGATGATTTCACGATTCGTAAATCTACCCACGTTCACATATCACACTTTAGTTACCACAAGCTTCTAGTCAAAGTGAATAATAATGGCGAGAATATTAAAGTAATTAATACTCACAGTGATATTAATAATAAAATAAATCAACCTTCTTAATAATGTGTGTACTCATGTTCTATGAGTAATATATATTTATGTAATATAACTGATGAATATTGTTTTATATTTATATATTATTTTATCCAATTAAAATGAAAAATGCAAATAGAATAAAGAACATTCATGAAGGGTTTCAGTATTATATGAGATGCGTTTATTTACCCTATTTTCCTACTATGTAATCAAAGGCAACCGTACTTACGGAGTAAACTCCAGTCATGCGTCGGAGCCGACACACAGTATTTTTCATTTTCAAGTTTTAATTTTTTGAGGGTTTAGTTTTTAAAATATACTCTCCAAATTTCCCACATAGGTAACAAATAACGGTAATGTTTAAACAAAAAATGTAAAAAAACCACTATAATGATATTTTGTAAAAAGGGTATTAGACGAAAAACACAAAAACTTTTTTAAATCCGTAATTTTTAAACAACTTTTTCTATCTTTGAACAAAACACGGATAAAAACTTTTGACACTTAAAAAAATGTCTCCGCAGGATTATTTTATAAATAACGAAGTTATTAAATGTTTAGTTAGAATTTTGAGTATTTTTTGAAAAATCGCAAAAATAAAAGTTTTTGACATTTTATGTTTTAAATCACTGATTCTAAAACAACAAAGTATGAATTTCTTTTGAACAAAATTTAGATACATTGCAATGGTAAGAAATCCATACAGAACGATTGAAAAACTATTTTCATGAAAACGCGTCGATATCGACTCATTTTAAAAAAAAAATCGTAAAAAATACAAAATCTTGTTATTGTGTAAAAAAAAATATATACCACTATCGTGGCGAAATAAATGATCTTCCCAATTCTGTAATTACTTTTTGTATGATTTTGATTAGAGAAGAACGATCGCAATTTTACAAATGAAGAAAAAGCAGAAACTTTTCCTTCTCTTTCTTCGGACAGAGATTTAGCGCATTCGCAGAAGCGCGTGTAAAGCATTTCTGCTAACGGTTTTTTCCCCCACACATTTCACTCCTCATAATATTTTCACACCGGGAGCTCTGTATGAAAATCAATTCTTATCGAGTAAACTCCAAAAATGTACTTGGACGTTAAAAAAAAAGTTACAAAACAAATTTAATATTATAAACCATTCAATTCTTGAAGAAGTATTAAATTTTGTATATGACAAACTAATGGGAGGCACTAGTAATTATAAAATTAGTTTTTAATTTACTATTGGTAAATTAATTAACAAAAACAGTTAACAGTACTGATACATCTTTATATATGTAATTCTTCTGTGCGTGTGTATATGACCGAACTCCTCCAAAACGACTGGACCAATTTTGATGACATTTTTTGTGTGGGTTCAAGTGGATTCGAGAATGGTTTAGATTCAAAATTCAGTCCGATATAGCAATCAGTTAAAAAGATATTAATTAAAAACCTTAAAAAGAAAAATTGTTTTATCCCTGTGTGTTGTTTATTCCGCTTAATATACGGCAAGAAAAAAAAAGAAATAAGAGGGGGAAATCCTTGCTTTTTTTGCACGGCCAATTATATGTTGCATGTCCAAGAATCGTCAAACCATCGCATTTTTTTGTTTATACCCCTCAAGGAATAACCAAAAACATTGTACATTCAATGGCATTACGATAAATTTATTTTTTGTGCATTAAAATAATATACCTTTTATGAAAATAGCTCGAGTTTTCTCTTTTTACCCTTTAATTAAAACAAGTTTAAGTTTCTATTCAGAATAGCTTCTATATTCAACTTAGTTCATAGTAAACACTTACTCACACGCAATCGATAGGTCGAATTGTGGTAACTGTTCATGTGATGATGCCAAGTATTGTAATAACTTTCTTTATAAAAAAAAACTTCATCAAAACGGTCCAGATTGTTACAACTTTTCAAAAAAGTTTGAAATGTTCGCATTTAAGACGTGTGTACAGGACAACGTCTGTCGGAACCGCTATTTTATAAGTATCAATGCAAATGTGTATTTAATTTTTAATATGTCAGAATGTATTTGCTTTGCTTCCTTTCAGCAAACTTCCTTCAGCTCTATTTTATTTTCTAATTTTCAATATGCTCGCACCCTTTAACAGAAATACCATGCCCCGAAGGGGGGCACGTCCCACATTTTGATAAGCGTTATGTTGGAAGGATGCAAATTTTTGTCAATAAATAATTGCAATCAAAACAAAGCATTTATTTTTCAATTAATGTAAAAAATGATTTTTTTTACTTTATTATTAAAGCATAAAAATTATGTCAAATATCAATCCATAACTTAAAGATCTAAACTCTTTAAAAAAGCCAGTGCGTCATAGTTTTTAAAGTCGAAGAAATAAGAGGAAAAATAATTAGTTCTATGAGATAATATTTATTACCTCAGTATTTAGTTTAACCATAAATTGACAATGGATTACGACCAGACACACACAAAAAGAGGAAAACCTTGGATAGAGTTACTAAAACACACACGAAGTTACTTTTTCTGAACATTCTTGAGTGTTGAACTCACAGGGTTGCAACAAGCAGGTTCAAGTAATAATCACACCAGGGATTATTCTATAGTAATTTTAATGTGAATATCATTTCACGAGAGCAGCATTCTACATATACATACAAAGTCCCGCGCAGACTTAGTTTCAGTTCAGTACACTGTAATAGTGGAGACTTGGCCAACCCCTTATGCTCGGAGATAAAATTTTAATTAGTTTTTAACCTAAGTTGTAACGTACAGCTCGTGATTGCATTGTCCATCAGTAGTTTTATTTATTGCCTTGTGCTTCAACTGAAATTGATGAAAGTAGAGTATTGAAAAACTATTAGCTGGAATTTTAGAATCTATTGGTTGATGTCAAAAAATTTTCAACTTTTTGAACATGCTCTATTGTTTTACATTTCGCTATTGAGGAATAAGATCATTCTCTGTAGTTGGAGATAAAAATTTTCAAAGTTTCACGCTGCGATTTGTATTTGATACAGTTTAATATAAAATGTTCACTAGTTTCTGGTACTTGACAATCTGCACACAAAGGAGAATCTGTTTGTTTAAAAAGGAAGTATAGTATATCATTTAATGGCAATTTTTTTAGCTCGCAACTTATTGATTAAAACTTCTGTATTTCTATTTTTCGCTGCCTGTCTATTCTATTTTTCAAGATGAGAAATATAAAAATATAATTTTTATGTCCTTTGCTCTTTTTCCATATTTCTTCACTTTTATTTTTGTGTTGTTTTTTGAAATGTGTATGTAGATATTCCCAATTTATCCAAGAAATAATATTCCACGGCTCTGGAGAGGCTTTAGCTAATTTATCAACTTCTTCATTAATCCCTATTCCCTTATGAGCTGGTACCCAAATCAATGTAATTGATTGAGCTATTTGGAGACACTCATGTAAAATTGAACTTAAATTTAATATTATCGTATTGGATTTTCTATTAATATTTTGGATACTTTTTGAACTGATAAGCTGTCCGTCAGGATGATATAGTTTTCTGTTTCAGAAACCCAATTTTTTAACGTGGTCCATATGGCTATAGCTTCAGCTGTGAAAATTGAAATCATTTCTTTTTGAAAGCATTATGAAATTTTGTCGAACTTTTTTCTTAGGGATCAAAATTCCTATTGATGTTTGATTAGTATTTTTTGAACCATCTGTTGCTATTATGATATTGTTATTAAAGTTTGACTGAATGTAATCATTAAACATATTTTGTACTATGACATCTGGAAGATCCTTGTTTTTAAATGGTAGTTCATGAGTATAGATGTTCATTTTGCGATTTTCGTAGATTGGAGGAGGAGGGATCCATTGAATAATATCCACTTTAGATATACATAATTATTGGAGCAGGTTGATCGTCTTTTGAAAAATACTGATCTCTTTTTCTCTATATTTATAAAAAATGTTATTTATATCCCAAAATAATCCCACATTCGGTGACCAGTTCCTTAATGCAATTTGTTTAGTTATAAATTTTTGGCAAAGTAAATTATGGCGTTTATTAATACTCCCATTCATAGACTCTGCTCTTAATAAATCTACCGTGGTGTTTCTTGGTAGACCTAGGGCTAAACGTAAGGCAGCATTGTAAATAGGTTCTAGTTTTTGTCTGTTTCTATTGCTAGAAAAGGAAAAAAGTTGACATCCATAGTCAAAGATAGAACGGATTGTGGGGCATTAATAATATTTAAAAGATGATCAGATCTTGTTGCGCAGACCTATATCTAACAAAAAGATTTCTCCGTTAATTTTATAGTTAACATAAATCAAAGGTTCTAATAATAAAATAGTCCAATCAGCAAAAGGCTCTTCTTCGGTGACTCCACCCAAGCATTGCGTCATAGAGATAGTTCGTTGCGGTAGCCTTCAGCATTGAGGAATCCATAATCCCAGGGCCGGTTTATCCACTGGATGCTTGGGGCTAGCGCTCAGGGGCCCAGATAAGGTGGACATAACTAAATTTTCTGGTTTTAAATTTCGACCCACCAGTACCAAGGGGACCTGTAGATCTTCTGGGCCCGAAATGAGCTTTAATCGGAACTGATTAATCCAATTTAATTATATAAGAGATACAGTTTGAGAGTATTGATCAGAAATCTGTTTAATAGATACGGGAACCTCATAAAGTTTACATCAGACATCTGACAATTTCTTCTACTTTCTCTAATAAATTCTTTTTTGGAACTTTAATCAACCTTCTCGCGCGTATCACCATTTGTATTAATACGGAGCTACCAATGGAATTGCTGTGGCTAATCTTAGGAGATCTTTATGTTTTTCTTGAACTTAGAATCCAAACAGCATTTTAGATACTGAATTTTTGGGGAAACTTCAATCACGTGGGTTGGGTTTTTCCACCGCGAAATCCTCTGTTCTAGCCAAAGGTGGATCGCAAAGGCGCACCTTTGAGAGGAACTGGTTTGCAGTAACCATATGTGATATGTTTCTCCTCGCGGGAAAAATTCCGCGTAGTAATACACTGCATTTTTGATAATCGTTTAAAGCTCATGTTCTCTGGAAATATTACCAGTGTACCAAGATCCCAGGGCCCCCAGACGTTACGTATTTTCTAACAAATAAAATATATAGGATTAGGTAATGCTAGTATAAACTTTGAGTACGTGCATATCTGCTGGCTTGTACCGACGGCCAATTTACAGGTAAAAGGTGTCAAAGGTCGGTAAAAAGAGTGCTAACTTTTCTCATATTCTAAAGGCTGATTTTTACGTATGTTTTAAAACACATCGTTACAAATTAATAATCAGTACCGCCAGATAGCAGCATAATAGAAGAAAAAGTTCATTGCGCAATAATCAGGGCTTTGGTACTTTCGTCACAAGAACAGTTAATTGAAGAACAAGAAACAGACCCAGAATTAGGTCACATCTATAGATATCTAGAAAACCCAAAAGATAGTTCGGTTAATGCGACAATATGTGAGAATTGGTCCCGAGATTTCAGATTAATAGAAGGCTTGTTTTCTTATGCGAAATATGCAAAGTCATTAGGTGAAATGCGAGTATACGTTCCAAAGTCTTTAACTCTCTAAGCGGATAGCACGGAAAATTCCGTCAGTGTAAAGATACTTCGAAAATGCACTGCACGGATTTTTCTGCCTTCAAGTAACGTTTTCAAAAGCGGATTAGCCGCACTTTTCTGAAATCCTTTCCCCCTTTTAAAGGTTTAACATCTTGAAAGATAATTAGGGACCGTGGAAGCAACACAGCAGGACACTGATAAAAAGTTTTATGGCTCGCAGGAAACCCCGTGTTTTGACCCTGGGGCAATCGTAAAAAATCGAGGGGAAATTTCTTTAGACCCCAGGAAGTGTTTATTTGTTACCTCGTATTTTAAAAGTTTTGAAAAGTCCCAACGCATAAGTAAAATATGTTACAATTCCCTTTTGGTTTCATATTAATTTGAAACTGTAACAAGTTGGGGCGTGTCAGTGCAATCTGCTATTTTGTATAGTTAGACAAATTATCTTTTTTTAAGTATATTTTTCGCTTCATTTTCTTATTTTAATCAAAGCTTTTCAGTTTTGAAACATGATTATTTTATTATAAGATACCGAAAAAATTAATAAAACACCAAACTCTTTAAAATTTGAAACCTTTTAAATTTTCCAACCACTAAAAATGAATAAATTTAAACTTCATCAAATCATTTGAAACATTTTCTTACACTTTGATAAAAATAATAACGAAAAAAAACTAATTAAAATTTATTAGTTTTTTTTTTTTTTTTTTTAGATTTCAAAGCCCAAGTGTTCAGGGAAGTTTAAGTACAGTGCCTGGTTATATATTGTTAAAATACACAGAATTATATTTGAATTTTAAGTGCTTGAACTTCAGTTTACATCAAAGACAACATGAATGAAGATTTTCACACATTTTTTTATAACTTGAATGTTTGAATAAATGGTAATCAAAAATATACGGAAACATTTACAGTAGACATTTATGCATATAAATAAACATAAAAATCAATTTTAAATTCGAGCTATTCAAAAACATTCGAATTATTGTTCAAAAATATCTATTTATACAAAATACCTCAACATTTATCTTTTTTAAAGGCTAACTGAAAAAGTAATTAAAATCTGGATATTTTTTGAAATCTCGACCGTATAAAGCTAGAAATTTTATGTTAGAAATTCCATTTGAAATTTCAAAAAAAAAAATGCATCGCGCGGTTAAAAATTATTTACCATAAGTTTTAGCAATTGTTTGAGTATAATAAAAATTTCAAATTTTATTATATAGCTTCTTTGGTATCTTTTAATATATTTCGACGATTTCATACAATTCAGTTGAAAACTGCATGCTAAGAGTAAAAAATATACTAAAAAAATTGATGAATATACAATTACAATATAAATTCTTACATAGAAGCAAAACTGAGAAGTTAATGCGTAGGAATGAAAAATTTTGATTATATCTGAAGTAGTTTTCGAAATATTTATTTTAAAGTTCAGAAAATTTGTGTGCGTTAGTTATACTTAATATTAATTAAATGGTTAAAATAATATGTTAATATTAGTCATGTAATCGTTTGATGACACATTCATATACTAATAAAAATTATCATGGTCATTGATGCGAATGTCAAGAATTTTATGTAATTTTAAATTCAGACATTAAGATATTGATGTAGAAAATATAAAACGACCATCTAAAACACATGAAAAATGCAGTCTGCTATAAAATGATCTTGACAAACAAAATTCGGAATTTTCACTTACTATGGCAGAGCCGGCTTAGTCAGGGGCGATCTTGAAAAACAGAGAGAGAATCGCGGTTTTGATAGATGCCGCTGTAGCTTTTAAAGTTCCCAGGAAAAATTATATATGTAAATTACAAATTCAAAAATAAATCTTGTAACTTTCCATACATTTTTATAACAACGAATTGTGGAATTGGCTTCCAATACATTGTTGTGTTTGACAATATCTAAGGTAACCAACCCTACTTTAGATAGATTTGTACTACTTTTTCGTAACCGTATTCCTTTTAAAATTAATTCGTGAAGCCGAAATACACATTTTGCACCCTTAAAAAATTATGTAAACTATAACGGTTAATTTTAATTTATGCAACTTGTGAAATGTTCATAATTAACCATTTCCGTCTAAACAGTTTACATGAAGAAAAAGTTTGAACTCCCTCATTCATTAGGGATTTATATAAGATTCTAACATTTAATTTTATTTTTCATCGAATAGGATCGAGTGGTAGTGTTACGGCTTCCACACCACAGGTCTGGGGTTCTATTAACGGGCTGCGCAAGGTCGACTCTGCCTTTCATCCCCGCTTCATTGAATCGATAAATGAGTACCAAGCTTGCTTCGGGTCTTAAACACTGAAGGTCTCTCTTCAGACAGACCACCAAATCGGGACATCTATTCATGCTCCTCAGCGTCCAATCGTCACGTGTATTATGATGGGCACAGTAGTTCCTGGCCCTCATGGATTGTTGTGCCACTGAGTTTGAGTCTTAAGTTTGAGGATTACCTCACTTTGGGGATACCCCTTAGATAAACATGTATTTCCACTCATTTGCAATTAAATATTTTTCTTTCAATTACGTTTATTTCAGAAGGAAGTTTGATTTTTCAAATGTATTTGCTTAATAACATGTATATTTGTGTATTATATTAAAAATTTGATCAATCCAAAATTACATGTTTTTAGCTCCTCTAAAAGATTTAGGATTTTACAACTGATCTTACAATCCATATACGTTTTATAGTAGTATATTTAAAAATGATAAAGACATTTTTACAACTGTGTGAGCTTTTATGCTTCGTTTATAAACATAAAAATTGCATTCAGCTACTTTTTTTAAAATGTACTGAAATAAGTGGAGGAATAGGATACTTACATATTATGAATATTTTTGACTGCAGTAAGATATATTTATATTTCAGTTTTTTTACAATTTGAATAGAAGTTGTAAGCCATTTTGTGAATAGTTTGATATTGAGTATAAACCCATAGGCTGTTTAATATTGTAAAGTGTTTTACTTTGATACCAGCACACATTAAAATAAGGCTCATTTGCAGTTATATGATCAGCTTCAGTGATATTTAAATTTTCAAAAATAGTCTACACGTACGAAAACATTCTTTCACAACCGCACACCACATCTCATACTATATCTTCCCTACAGCAGGAAATATTTGTGTATACTGAAAAATTTAATACAGGATACATTTCCAAGTGTTAAATTTGTTTTTAAAATTTCGTATGAATACATTGTATAACTGTCGGTTAACTTCACTGAACAAAATTGTTTTAAGTGTACTGTCTTGAAAGACAAAATTAATTAGGGAGAACTTTTCTCACAATAGAATTTGTAATGACTGAATTGTGTGAAAATGTAGTTATCGATGTGTGACATAAAAGAAACAGAAAGATAAGAAATTTAACTTGAGTAGAAAATGGTTAGAAATACTGTCATGCGCATTTGAAGAAGTATATCCCCCATTAAAATTAAAAATTATTGACTGAATGTGTGTTATGTCCATCCCAAATGCCGATGTAGAAAAGGAATTTTTATTTAATACAAGAAGTTCGAAAAGGAGAACACTAGGAAGGAAAACTTAAATTTTTTTCCGAAAAATATTCAGTTAACATAAAATATCTTTTATATGATTTTAATTAAAATAAATTAAAAGTATTGAAATCCTTTTTATGCTATTTTAAATTAAAAATATAACTGAATAGAGAAAGATCGGTTTTATTTCATAAATATAATCATCGTATGTATATCACCATATGCACCATTTATTGTGTTATTGTTTAAAAAATGAGATAGGGCCTTTGCTCTTTTTACCTCATTACTTTTTTAAAAACAGGAAAGTGAGCGCGTTTTCTTATTATCATATTCAAAAATGAATACAGGATGTTTTTTTCTGGTTCAAATCGCAATACCAAAAAGATATATATTTTTTTTTTAATTTTTAAAAAATGACAGAAAAATAAATTTTGTTTGAAGAAAATATAATTATTTTTCAACTTCTAACATACTATTTATTTCCTTTTTGCCTTTTTTTTACCCTTCATTTTGTTTTAATTTTACTGTGACTGATCATATAGGAGAAAGAAACACCGAATTCCACTACAGCTTTCATACAAGATTGCCCAAGGCAACTTAACAGCTAGCTGTAAACGATTGATCTCTTGGTTCTTACTTGACAAAGGAACCGAAATAGGTCATAAAATTGTCCCCGTTCGACCTCTCAAGTTCTAAAAGGGGGAAAGGAAAGAAGTCTGTTGCATTTTTAAAGCGAACTTCCAAAATAAGAGTTAACGTTTTCGGAATAACTTTTCAGGAGGAAGGTATCCACTTAGAGGGTTAAGAAATGAAAGTAATGAGGGAATTTCACGACAAGCCCATAGCAGGTCATTTTGGACGCTTTAAGACTTACCATAAAATAAAGGACGTTTGTTATTTTCCGTATATGAGAAAAATTATTGATGAATATATCTTTACATGCCACATGTGCCAAATTCATAATTATAAAAACGTGTTACCAGCTGGTCGATTAATTCCAATTATATCAAATTATCCAACTGAGATAGTTACGTTAGATTTGTTAGGTCCGTACCCGGCATCGAGAGTGAAACATAACCGATATGTATTAGTATTTACGGGTCATTTCAGCAAGTGGGCCTCGACTCAAGTAATAGTGGATAATTTTTTGGATAATTATATATAGCGTTTTGGAGCTCCAGTAAAATTAATAAGTGATATTGGACCCCAATTTATCTCCGATATTTTTGAGCGTTTAAATGAAAGATTAGGCATAAGGCATGTGAAGACTGTTGTATATAGACCTCAGGCAAATAGAACTGAACGCGTAAATCACGATCTTGTACAAATGATTGCAAATTATGTTAATGATCAACATGATACAGGGGACCAGTTCTTACGTGAGTTTACTTATGCTATTCGTACAGCAGTAAATGAAACAACGGGAAAAACCCCTGCAGAATTATTTTTAGTTCGAAAGTTGACTACACCTTTTCGGAAATTAGTGATGGTATCGGATGGAACTGAATTTGCAGTAGGAGATATTGAGAGATTGTTTGAGGAAGCTAGACGAAACACAAAGGCTAAGCATGAAAAATGGTAGAAGTATTATAACAGACGCAGGTGTGATGTGCAAATTAAGGTGAATGATTGGGTCTTGATAGCAACGCATCCTTTAAATTCAGCAACAAAAAAAGTGGTAGCTAAATTTAAACCAAAATGTAAAGGTCCATGTAGAGTATTAGAAGTAAAAAATAACAACGTAGTGATATGGAAGGCGGGGAAAAGGTTAACGGTTAATGTCGATCAAGTTAGGATATATCGCCATAAGAAATTTGACGAGATGGAGATAAGAACTGGTAGTTCGGATAGTAATACACTGCTCAAAACAATTAGGGGAGCACATGATTTTAACAAAAGTAAGCAAAGATGTATACCAATAAGTAACATAAAATGAATCATCCATAATGCAAAGCCTACCAGGAAACGGAAGAAGAAAACTTTATATGCAAATCAAAGTTCATGACTTCAAAAACCAGAAAAAGGAGATAAGGGCAGAAATCGGGATGTTGCAGAAACGTCTGTTTTATTGCCGTAACTGTGAAATTCGATTGCGCAGTATTTTTTTTTAGACAAGGTTACTTGAGAATGTCTCAACAACGTGATTTACCGGAATCCATGGCATGGCGTGTTATAGGCAGACTGGAATCCGGGCAAGTACAACGTAGTGTCGCAGACGCTGTTGGAGTCGCCAGAAGTGTTGTTGCAAGGCTGTGGAGTCGATTCCAAGAAACAGGGAATGTTAGACGTCGACCAGGGGCAGGTCGGCCACGCGCCACTACATCAACTGATGACCGGTATATACAGTTAAAAGCCCGTCGAAACAGAACAGAGAATGCTACACAGCTGCAAAGACAGTTGCTCTTGGCAACAGGACGAAGGGTGTCCAGCCAAACAGTACGTAATCGGCTTCGTGAGAGAGGGCTCTATGCACGTAGGCCAATGGTCTGCATTCCGTTGACCCCACGCCACCGTGCGGCCCGAAGAAGATGGGCTGCTGAACATCGAGATTGGGAGCAACATGATTGGAGCCAAGTGCTGTTAACAGACGAGTCCCGATTCAGTCTAGAGTGTGACACCCGACGTGTTCTTGTATGGAGGGACAGGGGCACTCGAAATAACCCCGCATTCGTTCGTGAAAGGTCACAATACAGAAGAGCTGCTTGGATGGTATGGGGTGGAATCAGCATAGGCGGACGTACCGACCTGCATATCATTCGGAATGGCACTTTGACGGGCCGAAGGTATGCAGACGAGATGCTTCGACCTCATGTCATCCCTTACGCTGGAGCCATTGGAGATTCCTTTGTTTTCCAGGATGATAATACCCGACCACATAGAGCTCGTCAGGTGGAGAACATGCTTGAAGCTGAAACAATACAGCTTATGGAATGGCCAGCGTACTCTCCTGACCTGAATCCAATCGAGCATGTTTGGAACAGGCTCGGACCACGCATTGCTGCGCGACCAAGACCATCTGCTACTGTCCGAGACTTGGAGATTGCACTTCTTGAGGAGTGGAACAGTATTCCCCAAAGGCTGATCGATAACCACATCGCAACCATGGCAAACAAGTGTGCAGCAGTCTTAGCTGTTCGAGGAGACCACACGCCGTATTAAAACTTATGCATCATGTCTAAACAGTACGTTTTTTTAACGTTTACATGTAACCAAATTGTTGCCCTAAATTATCTTTTCATGTTTTTTTCCATATTTTCAAAGAATTAAAGCTTAACTCCAATTTTTTTTACGCCTTTTTTCTGTATTGCGCATTGATACGCGTGTACTATACATTGTATGCCAATACGTGGCTGTCTCACACGGTTTTCTTCACTTTTTTCTTTGCTCCCCTAATTGTTTTGAGCAGTGTAGTTCACACCATGAATCCAGTAGTTTTGACAGAGTACAACGGAGATCAAATGAGTCGCAGTTAGGTAGGAAGAAGGGGTCAGATGTAAAGTGTGAGTTAGAGGAAAAAGGGATAAGTTTTAAGAAAGATCAGGGTGAGAGACATCCAAGTAAGACCGATAAGTGCGGACCACTTATCAGATCAACACCTAGCTCTTGGTCTCAGACCAGTAGAACAATCAAAAGGAGTAGGAATCAGAATATAGGCTATAAACTATCACATGAATCTTGGTCGGGAGGACGAGAAAGGAAGATCCAGAAGGGTTCAGAACATAGAGTACCTAAAAGAACTTTGTCTTCAAACTATACTAATAGTGTTTTGCCAAAATATAGAAAGAGAGGCCGAACAGAAGAAACAGTAATCCCCAACACTAGTAGCTACAACCTCAGACTACGAAGTGGAAGAAGAGGGGAGTCCCGACCAACCATGGAGATGAAGATACAACAAGGAGGACCAGTTCGAGCCAGGAAAAGCAAAGGAAGGAACTACAGCACCTACATCGAAAAGCAAACAAGATCAGGTTACAAGAATGCCAGACGAAGGAGTAATCAACAACAAAAGGACCAGGAAAGGAAAGGAGGAGCGAATGCTAGACAAACCATATCTCTAAAGGTCCTAGTAGAAGATGCCAACTACAAGTCATAAAAACCAGGCTGTGTGTGTGTGTATCGTTTCATTTTACATTCTTTCGAACAAGTGGTCGGAAGAATTATTGCAAAGAAGCAAGTCACGGTCGGATAGTTAAAATTTCAAACGCCAAGCAAAAGTGGACACTACAATGAGTGCATTTTTCTGGAAAATGAAAAATAACCTTTTGTTTTGTAACATTTTTTTTTAATTTATGGAGAAAACAATTGCAAATATGCATTTGTTTACTTCTATGTATGACTTCGCTGAGATGCGACAATTCCTTTGGTTGTTGGTTTTAATAGTTTATTAAAAAATGTTTGTAATTGTATAGTGTATGTATATATATATTGTTATATTGTTTCATATGGATGTACACATCTGGTTTTGGGAAAACGCGGCGTAGATAGCCAACTAACAATAACATTAACAAGCGCTACGCGATTTGAGTGGAAGTTTATGAGAATGGCCAGATGAAGGATATATATGAAAATTAGTTGTAATTTAAAGATGATATATAATGTATAAAAATTGTGAAATGTAATAGTATTATGTGCAAATTTGTTGCTCTCAGTGACTTAAAGAGTTTTTATTTCAGGGTGACAGACCCTGAAGTTTCTACAGAAAGCCAAAAGACTTTAATACAAAGAACAGGAGCAATGTGGAGTAGAAAAACAGAAAAATTGTAACAGTTTTTAAGTAGCATTAAGTAGAATTAAGTTAGTTATATAAGGAGCATGCGGCTCTCGTTTTTCCAACTAAGACATATATGGTTTTTTCCTGAGACCGTTGCCCAGATGGGGCATGCCCATTTCGATTGTAAACAAGAGAATCTACCATGATTAAAATGCATAACTGGGAATGGTGGTCTAGTTAATTGAGTAAAATTTATTGTGGCTGTCGAAAGTTCAAATTAAGGAAGAATATTAAAAGTTAAACTTAAGATGAATAATGAAAATTAAAATTTAAGTTAAATATTTGAAATTAATGGTTAGAAGGACTATTCGTAGCTAAAATTTAAATAGGGCATGGAAAGTTAGAAATAGAAAAATAAAATTTAGGCACATAATTTCTTAAGGGCCATTCAGACCCTCGAAAAAATCACGTTTTGTTTCTTGGGGGGATTGCGACGGGCTCACACGTCTTTTCCTTAAGATGTCCTTTGGGTTCTTTGGGGCCAGAATTAATGGCAACTCTTTTCCAACCAAATCCAAGAAGTAAAGTGTGAAAGAAAGATGCAAATTAGGAAGCTTTTAAATATCAGAAGTTAGAGTAAGTGGGATGGCAATTAGAGGAATGTAAACATAATCCGGGATTCAAGCGTGAAGAAGTTTAGGAAAACGTTACGTGGTGACTAGAAGAAATTATACGTGTTAGAGATACATTGAGTCAAGGTGCATACCATTGCACTCGAGCATTTACACGCCTTCATCTAAGATAGCGGTGATCGTTTCTTCAGACTACAGCAAGCTAGGATTGACTATTTAATATTAGGATCAGTGATAGTATTGTAATTGAGTTTAGGCGAGTCAGTAATTGATAGTGGTCCGAGTTAGGCTAATTCGTTATTATATAAGTTATGTGTTTTGCCACCGTAGGTTCTCTCACATATATTATTATAATCTAATTTGTGAAAGGATTAAGTTATAAATCTTAATAAAGATATATTAATATTATGTATGCTTCTAGTTCTTCCGTTAATCCTACACCTCTAGCTCACGCTGATACCCAAAGAGATGTTCACCCGGGGGGGGGGATACCACAAGTTTAATATTAAAATATGCTCTGCTGTTAAAAACGTCTGAAATAATAATGAAATAAATAATGTTAAAGTTTTTTAGTAATTGAATTTAATAAGAGCATCGCGTACAAAAGATGAAAAATGTACATGTTTTATTAGTAATTCAGTGACTCTGTTGGAAGAAAATTGTCCCATATTCAAAGCACACACACAGCTCTAAAAATTATTCAACATTTCTTAAACCTAATAATGAAAATTGAATTAATAGCAGTCAAACAATTTTCTTCATGGAAACAACAAAAATTGAAATTACAATCATTTTACAAATTAATTTCATACTCAAATTTAGTAACATGAGTTCTTTTGGTAGCATATTTCATAATTTTTAATGTAGTCAAACGAAGACACCTCAGGTGGAACACGTCTAGTTCATAATACTATATTAAATACCACACAATATCACTCGAGAAATTTGAGTTCCCGTTTCATAAAATAAGTCGTACTTGCGAAATTTCAAAAAATGGATTCTTAGCAAAATCAAGATTCGAACTCGTGACTAATTTCCTACACTGTGGCCCATTAAAAAAGCATTAAGTTACATCTGTATAAAGATCTTATACGAAGTAAAAATTGACGGGAGAACTAAATACAAAGTAGAATTTTCCTCCAAAATTCCACTCAGTATTTAGTTGTATTCATAGTTTTTGTATTACCACAAACAGGTATGTATTGTAGAAATCTTTTATGAATTGTATTTTTTCTTAACGTATAAAAGAAAATTTGAAATGAAAAGGACAGATTTTAAAGCATTTTTTTTAAAACTGAACTTGATATAAAATGGGCAGCTTTCTTTGACATGAATAAATTAACTGATTTGAACATACCAAATAGTATTAATTTTCTTTAAATTCGTATGAATTTCATAAAACTTGACAATAATTTGATTTTAAACAAACGGTTAGAAATTTGCATTTTTTAAAATATAACAGCTACGAACCAAGTAATAAATGGAATGTTTTTCGGTACATAACTATAATTTAACTAAACCATTACTAAATTAAGCCTGAAAAAATTTATTAGTATTAAATGCGAAAATGATTTAGGCAAAATACGAATTTTGCCTCATGCATGCGCAGTACTTTATTTATCGCTTGTCGTGTTTAATAAGTAGCAATAATACATAATTCAATCTTGTATTTTTTTAACTAAATAGTCTCGTACAAGGAAACTTTTAGGCATTTCCAAACTTTAATGTTATAATGACTCAATGTTTTATAGAAAAATGACACCTTTAAATTAAGGAATGTATAGTTTCACTGAAAACGGGATGACTATTGAAGGACTGAAGAGAAACAAAAATCCAGAATAATGAAATAAATGTTCCTTTGATCAATAAAGAAAAAAATAGACAATATGCAATGATTAAAGAATAAGAACTTTTTTTTCAACAAAATACCTGTTTGAAAGAAACTTTTATTAATTAATGAGATATGGATGCTGTCAGAGACATTCTCTTTCTCATTTGTTCTTTTTTCCACTCGTTATTATTTTCACTCGTTGCCGAAATATATTTAAATACCGCAAATTTTTTTTAACCTAATTTATTTTAAACTCTTCTTCAGGAGTGAAAAAATGCAGGTAATAGGGTTATAGAGAGAGCTAGAAGAGGATAAGAGAGAGAGTAATCTTAAAATTTTTCAGTACCTCTTGAAATTATTTAAGTAATTAAGAAATACCTCACTGTAGGATTTAGGTATTAAATAAATGGAATCAATTCATTGAATTATAATTTCACGTCGTATTGCAGAAGAGGAGGGGGGAATAATCTAGAGCTCACATCAATAGCCCGCTTGGAATGTCATGATTATCAATGAAATGAATGAGAAAAAATTAAAGTGGATTTATCACTTTCAAGATGCATTAAATGCATTTTTTAAAAAATATTCATGTTCTTTATGATGTGGGAAATTTTTTCATTGGAAATTTTTCAATATAATTTATTGCATAATATAAAGCAACTGGATTTGTTAGCAATTGTCTGAATAATAATGGTTTGTATTGATATTTCAAATCAAATGCCTACTGTGCCCATCTCAGTTTTCCTGACCTTGGGCACTGAGGTGCATAAGTAGATGTTCCGGTTAGGTGGTCAGTCTGACGCGAAACCCCCAGTGCTAAGTTCTCAAGCGAGATTGATACTCCTTTGTCAACCCAATGAAGGGATGAAAGACCGAGTCTACTTTGCCCAGCCCAGGGTTAGAACCCCCGTATTTGTGGCGTGAAAGCACGATGCGCCACCACTCAGCTATATTGATAACATTCTCTATAATATGCTCTGTAAAAATTCATAAAATAGAAATGTAATAATTGATCGAAGCCTTAGCTTACCATTGCATTTATCCAATAGAAGCTATTTTCAAAATTTTATTCTTTGAATTATCGTTTTCTGTATGCAATACCTGTTTATAAAAGATGATATTACCATAAGAACTAAGCGACTGGTTCAAAATCAATTCCAAACATGAATTTTTATTTGGATAGATGATGGATTTTGTAATTCTGAACTGCAGTTTAGTAACGAGGATGATACCAGAGCTCGTATATAATATATATATATGTATCTATATATATTATATGTATATAAATATATATATACGAGTATCCTTCACGTATTTGATATGAAGGATATTCCCTGAAATCAAAACTCAAAACCGTGGCGCAATTGAAAGCCCACTGTTTGCGGTCAGATCACTAGAATTTACCCACACACACAAATGTCAGTTCTAGTACAAACATAAAAATTAAAATAAAAAGCATTGCATATGTCTAATTTTTTTAGTGAAAAAACAAATATAAAATAAAATTTTTTGTGAAAAGTCCTGCAATTAAATTTTAACATAATTTGGTATGTTCAAATCCGGCCATTCATTCAAATGAAATCTATTCCTTTTCGTAATACTTAATAATCTAATGCCTTAAAATGAGTCATTTTCATTTTTCAACTTTATTTTATATTTAGAAAACTGTATTTCTTGATAGGTTTCTGTAATATAATCGTAGATATAAAAATCCGCATTATGAGGAATAATTCTACTTAATTAGTGCATTAATTTTTATTTTATATTAAAATATTTTTATAGCTTTTATTTTTAAAGGGTATTATATTCAGAAAAATATTCTGATTATTAGGTGTGTCGGAGGCTTAAATCGTGATTTCATCAAAGGTTCATGATGCGAAATTCAGCAAGTACTAATTATTTCATGAAACAAAAAGAAAGAAAGAGAAATTTCAAATTTCATAAACTTTCTCTGTCTAGTGTGAAAATTATCCTATTTAATTTTAATTGTAATAAATATCAGCAAATTTTCGATTTTTACAAATTAAGAGGAAAAAAAATTATGATTGTTTCAAAGTTAAATATATACTCTCTCTCTTATGAGTTTTTTTCATTTTTGCACCCTATTCATAAAACTTGACTCTATTTCTGTTCCTTGATATTAAATAACAGTGAATGTTATTTGGCATTTGATATTGTGCAGTGGCGTAATGAAGAACGCATTTGCCCCCCACCCGCAAAATCAGGTTTTGGGCCTCCAAGTTGGATTTTTCAAAGGGTAATTAAATTTTACATCGATATTCGAAATATGTTCATTTTAATTTTAGAAATTGGTTTATTTATTGAAATACAGTAAAATTTTTCACAAACACATTTAGTCCCAGCTATACAATCAACTTATTTCTCATCTAAAATTTCTATGAAAGGAAAAATATTTCTCATCATTCATTTCTATGAAAGAAAAAATACGCCACATTCGCAAAGGGAATCGTACAGCAATCCCTTTGGGCAAGGCCATCTTGAATCAAGATAACCTTGCTTTGGGTGGGAAGGAAAAAAGAAACCGACACATTCCATCATTTTCAGAAGATTTCTCACTTTCCTTCGGTAGCAACAACAACATGGGAAACGACACAAATAATGAATGCCGGGAATGAAACGATCTACACAAGATTGTTATCTGCTCGAGAGGTCATTCTATAACGAGCACAAATGGCAAGTTTTGAGTGTTTGAACAATATGATGGTCAATACTCCCCATGCAGGAATCACTTCCAGAAAAGGTCGTAAAACATTTGCTGGTAGTGACCATAAATCAAGGCAGAAGGTTTCCTTTTTGAATGGGAAGAAAATATAAACAGAATCTCTGGGAAAAGGCGCCTTAGGCGCCGGCTCCAATGACCTTCTAATTTTAGTTTAGTAAACAGAATCAGTTAAATGTTTAATTCCTGTCCCAAAATTTCAAACAGAAAGATAGCTGCATTTTTAAGAATAACATTAAAACTAGTAAGTATTTGAAGAAATAAATTTTGAACAATGCAATGATAAGGATTATAATATTTTAATTTGATTCTTTTCTCCCTATAGTGAATGTGGTGTAGCAGTTGGAAGAATGATATACCATTTCGTTATCGTCTTCCTTTTAAAACAATTTACAGAGATAACATTTCCGATCATTATATATTGATTAACATATTTTTAATTTGAATCAAGTCTGAAAATGTAAATAAAATTATTCAAGAAAGTAGTTAAATTTAGAATTGCAATAATAAATAAGCTGATCAAGTATCCTCTAAAAATTTGATATTCTTTGATATTAAAGGGTAAAAAACTATTTAGGAAAAATTGAGTGTCAGTGATAAAAAATATTCTTTTTTTTTTAATAAAACATGTTTTCAAAAATATCAAATCCTGCATATAAAAATCGATAATCCATGTTTAATTCAATTCAAGTGAATTATTGAAGGAAACCCAACTATGAAGAGGTAAAAAATTATATTAACTTTTCACAAAAAACACCCACAAATTTTTAAAAAAATGAAAAAAAGTTTATAAACTTTTTCACTGAAATAAAATTTTCAGTAAATATATATATATATATATATATATATATATATATATATATATATATATATATATATATATATATATAAGGATAATTAAATTAGATTAAAAATTAAATTCCCTATCTAGCACTTGACTCATCTTTCTCAGTCCCCATATTCAAGTATCAAACTAATTACCCATTTATTTCTTCCGAACATATGGCCTATCCAATAAACATGTCTAATTCCAGATCGTTAGATTTAATAGTCAACATATGTCAGCATTAATTTGCAAGCACCCTCTTCAAAGCAGCAATACTTACCATATGTTTTTCAAGTGGTATCCACTTGAAACCCCCACCATGGCGTGCTTTTTCCTCCTCTCTCGGTATCAGAACAGATGTAGAATTGGTTGAATAAAGACAGTCCCTTTTTCTAACTTTTAATCTGATTCTGTCTCCAAAAACCATGACAGAATTAAAGCCGGCAGGATTTTTTTTTATCTGCGAATGGATTTCGAATCTTAACGTAAAAAACTAATCTTTTTTATAAAATAATTTTAATATAAAAACGAATGCCAACTGCGCTAATAAATGCAATGGAGAATTTGATGGAACTTCCGACTGCACCGTATGCCCCTATACTGAAGAC
This sequence comes from Trichonephila clavipes, assembly GCA_019973935.1. Classification (NCBI taxonomy): domain Eukaryota; kingdom Metazoa; phylum Arthropoda; class Arachnida; order Araneae; family Nephilidae; genus Trichonephila; species Trichonephila clavipes. Next base: position 212,129 of record BMAU01018087.1, on the reverse strand, counting down.
GTAGGGTTGCCGGAATTAAAAATGGTACGGAAAAAGAAAAAAAACGCGCTAGTAAAAAAAAAATCCCCGAAAGAACATCACTCTGAACATCGAGAAGAATGCAGTGTTTACAGCCGAACGATATTCTGTTTTTGCTGAAGAGGCCATCCAGTTTACCGTTGTAACGTTTGAAAGAATAACGGTAGCGTATTCTTGGTTAATTAAAATATGGAATTTATTTACGTCACAACTATTGAAAATTATTTACTAAATGTTACATTAAAGTTATTAAATTTAATTATAGATTGTTAGAGTCCAATATTTTGTGTGAGGAGGATCCGTTGGTCACCGCTCTCGTGCAAGTTCAAAGCATCTCTCCCCTCATCTTCCGGTCGACGAGCTAGATTCCTCGGGGGGGGTCAAACAGGGGTTGCGCTGCACCTGCAGATGCACGTGTGGGTGTCGGGTCCACAAAGAAAGCCGACTAGATGTTGATGTTTTCGAGAAGTGACGTTACAACCGTGAATGGAAGAAACATTCTAATGGAGAGAAAAAGAAAAAAAATGGGGAAGCGTGAATCCCCTAAACTCCATGATGAAAGATGTCAATCCCTTCCGCCAGAATAGATAAAAAATATGTTTTTCTCCGAATGGTATTGTGATTTAGTTCCAGTGATACAATGATGGAAGGACCAATATTGAAAGAAAAATAAAAGGAACAAATCTTCTTCGCCGGAAAATCTGCATGGTAATACAATGAATTGACCAAAATCGCATGCCATAGTGAAATACCAATATCGAAATAAATAAAATTTTACTAGTGAAAATAAAGTGACAACCTATGGATTACCGTTAACCAAGGGTTTCTGCCGTTGCAAAGTGGAGGTCAGTTAAATTGTATATTTCCAATTTTAGTAACATTGAAGTAACTGAGTTTTGTTGAACAGAACTTTGCGAAAAAGAATAAAATATGATATGATATGGTATTTAATTTTTATAATATAGTTGTGTTATAAATGAGATATTTTCTTTATATTTTAATTGAGAAAACAAAGTATATAGGTTTAGTCATACAAAAATTTGAGAAATTTTGATATACTTCTCATAATTTTATCTTAAGATGTCGAATGAGTTAACAGTTATAAGAGATATATGTGTTTTAAAGTTGAAAGATATAAGTTAAGTTATTAGAGAAATGACTCTAAGGTACTAATACTAATGATGTTGATTCTGAGAAGAAACAAAAGTAAAGTCACGTTGCATTCTTTTTTCTCCACTGAATTCAATTGTTTTGTTAATTATTTTATTCAGCAGTAATCTTATTGCATGTCATTTAATTTTTTTTATTTTGAGATTGTGTGTTTTGATATACCGGCCATATATCAGGATTCACTATTTCTTAAATTTTTTCTTATATAAAATTAAAATTAACTTAATAACTTGAAGTCTAATTTTTGGATATTATACAGTGGATAAGGGAGAATACAATCATTATAATTTTGTATATGTCTCGAAACATTAAGAGGACAAACTTGTTTAGTTTGATATGTACACCTCTCATTGTATCTTATCAGCATCCCTGAACATCTGTGAGTTGATGACGCAGATTTCTCAGAGAGATGTGTTCAAAATTAAGTAAGGTGATACAGTTTTATTAGTGAATGTGTGATGCAAGAGAAACTCAAGAATTTTTGTCTATGAAACGAATTTTTAGAAGGTTACGGAAAGATTCAAAATATTGTATGCGATATTGTTAAGTTACAGTGAATATTGAGAAAATTTTCATACATACTAAAAGTTATTATTGAAGTGAGTCCACTTTTCCGACTCAAAAATAATAAAAAGTGCTCTTATATTCTTGTATTCTTTTATTCCTATATTCTTATAATTTTTATATTTTATAACGCATGTTAAATAAAATATTGTTTGTTGTGTTGAATAGTGCATAGAAGTTGTGTGTTATACACCGTTTTCATATTATTAATAATTTCATTTTATTAGTGTCTATATTTTTTTTATCTTTTTAAAAAATGTATTTCATATATGCAAAATGTGTGTAACAATATAAGGTATTACTACGATGGCGCCAGAGTAGATTTTTATACAAAATTATTACTTTAACATTTGTATGATTTCATGTATTTTTATATTTACTATCTTTTTGTTTGATATATTATTTTCCAACATAATTTTTTTGAAAATATCTACCAGCTATAATACGAATCTATTATTATGAAGGAATAGGAGGAAACGCGAGCTCTTATTCTAGATGTCGAATATATTTGAACAAGCTAAGCATCATTTATATGTATGGAAATTCATTTTTATCAATTAATATGTTGGAAGTGTCCTTACTGTGTTTGTTGTTATAGTTTCGTTTATTGCATTGCTTTTTGATTTTAGTATTACTATTGCTTAAATATTTCTACTGTGTTTAATATGTCTTTCTAAATAATGTTATGTATTGTTTTGTGTTTATTGAAAATTGATTAAGTTTGTAAAGAGAGAAAAAACCACGCCATGACTCCCTTTTAAAATTGGGGGGCAAATGTAAGGATAATTAAATTAGATTAAAAATTAAATTCCCTATCTAGCACTTGACTCATCTTTCTCAGTCCCCATATTCAAGTATCAAACTAATTACCCATTTATTTCTTCCGAACATATGGCCTAGCCAATAAACATGTCTAATTCCAGATCGTTAGATTTAATAGTCAACATATGTCAGCATTAATTTGCAAGCACCCTCTTCAAAGCAGCGATACTTACCATATGTTTTTCAAGTGGTATCCACTTGAAACCCCCACCATGGCGTGCTTTTTCCTCCTCTCTCGGTATCAGAACAGATGTAGAATTGGTTGAATAAAGACCGTCCCTTTTTCTAACTTTTAATCTGATTCTGTCTCCAAAAACCATGACATATATATATATATATATATATATATATATATATATATATATATATATATATATATATATTGTTACGAATTTAGTCTTATTCTAATTGTTTCTACTCATTTGTGTTCATTTTTACAGTTTAATTTGTCGTATCTAATGTGATTTCAACCCTGTTTACCTGTAATATCATTTCCACTGCATTGCACGGCCCCCATGCTTTAACATTGGTTTAAATGGTAAACTCGCCAAATATTGCAGCTAGCGCCAAGTTGGCGACGGATTTGGCGACTTAATTTTTGGCGCCAAATTTGGCGATATATCGCCAAATGTGGGCGATAAGCTTGGCGACCATGGCAACCCTGCTCCTAATAACCCTGTCTGGCAACCCTATCGCGGTATTGTAACACTATTGTATTGAATGTATTACTGTATTGAGCTTTTCTCGTACGCTCCGGATTTTGCTAGATCTTTCTATTTCTCGATTATTCTGGCAAGTGCAAGAGGTTTCTGACCGAAAGGTATAAAAGGGCCCGAGCCGGCTAGTCAGTTAGTTAGATCTCAGCTTTCATGCAAGTGATACCTCTCTGAGCTTGAGAGAGACGATTGCATAGTGCGTGTGTTATTGCTTTTATTGAGTTATTATTTTTGTGCTGAGTGTTTACTATTGCTTTTGTTAGTGTATTACATCTGTGGTATCAGTATTTTCATCGATTGTACGTGACTTTCTCGAACTGTTCTACAATTTGTGGAGGACTGTTTTGACCAAGAATAAAATTGTTTTGGATCCCGCTCTTCGGCTTCAATCATTTCGAACCCCCGAAAACGTAACAATTGGTGTCAGAGGTGGGGTTGAATGCCAACAACAAGAGCGATGGAGGCCCAGTTCCAGACTCTTCTAGAAAAATTGACCGCCAGCATGAATGCCAATATGGGCGAAATGAAATCGGACTTGACCGCCAGCATGAATGCCAACATGGGCGAAATGAAATCGGAGTTGACCGCCAGCATGAATGCCAATATGGGCGAAATGAAATCGGAGTTGACCGCCAGCATGAATGCCAATATGACTGAAATGAAATCGGAGTTGACCACCAATATCGCAGAAGTGAATACCAAGCTTACTAACGTAAACGAGCAGATCAGCGCCAACAAGGAAGAGTTGAAAAGTGATCTGAAGGGCATTGGCGACAAATTGACGACTATGGACAAGAAATTTGAAGAAATGGAAGGAAGAATCGAGTCGGTGGAAAATAAATTCGAAAACACATTTGTAGATATAGAGAACAAATTTGAAAATAAATTCGAAGATATGGAGAGCAAACTAGAGGCGAAAATTTTCGAAAAGGTAGAAGATGTTTCCATCTCGTTCAGGAGTGACCTAGAGAAATTGAAGCAGAAAGTCATGACTGGTCAAGGGGATGAATTTAAGTTTCAAGCTCCTTATTCCAAGCCTTCCATCAAGCTTTCTACATATGACGGAAAGTTCTCTTGGCAGGTGTATAAGACCCAATTCTCCATAGTGGCGGATGCAAACCAATGGGACTCCCAGACCAAGGCCTGCCAGTTAGCTGCTTCTCTTCGAGCCGACGCTGCTGACATTTTGCAAACTTTGCCGGAAACACAGCGGCTGGATTTCGACGCTCTCGTTAATGCTCTGGAGTTACGCTTCGGAGAGAAATGTGTGAAGGATTACAGAAGATTCCAGCTGAAGTCACGGCAGCAGAAAGTGTCCGAAACGCTCCAAGAACTGGCGACGGACGTCGAGAGGCTTTCTCACTTGGCGTTTTCTGACTGTCCGACTGAAGTAAGAGAAGTCCTGGCGCTGCAACACTTCATCGACGGGGTGCGTGATCCGGAAATCCAGAAAGCTCTCCGAATGGCGGATCTCAAGGACTTAAAGGGGGCCCTAGTGTTTGCTATGAAATTCGAGGCAGCCCAGCAAGCAACACGAAAGGACAGACACCCCATACGAGCCGTCAACGAATCGGACACGTCGAACTCAAGTGTGGAGCGGTTAGAGCGACAGATGAGAAGCTTCATGAATAGAGTTGAGTCTTTGATGTCCCAGAAAGCAGACGGGAAGAAGACCCTTAAATGCTGGACCTGCGGTCGAGAAGGGCATCTGCAGAGAAGCTGCCGGGCACGCCAAGGCGCTGAAACTAATAAGCGCCTTCCAGAAGGAGGTGTCGGAAAACTAATTAATGACCATCTCGTGGGGCGGAGGTTGCCAGATTTTGGAAAGCCCCACATTCCAGTGTGTCAAATTTCGACAAAGAGTACCGGTGAGAATGGAATTTTTATAATGGGACATGTTAACGAGCTTCCCTGCAACATGATCATCGATACAGGAGCCAATGTGTCTATCATTCGGAACGATCTGGCTCAAAAATTAAAAGAGAAACTTATCTGGACCCCGCCCCGCGTGGTGCTACAGACCGTGACGGGGGAAAAGATTGATATTCACGGAAAATTAAAAGTCAAGATCCAGTTTGGAGACACTACCTACCAACATGCTGTGTATGTCGCAGATATTGCAGACCCTTTCATTCTTGGACTGGACTTTCTAAAGGAGCATGGTTTCACTCTAGACTTCAACAAGAACAAATTACGTTCCATACCCGAAGAAGTCACTATATTCAAAATTGAACACAGGACAGAATCTATTCGACAGGTAACCGCTAACGAGAATATTACCATTCCCCCAAGGACTGAAATCATAGTACCTGGATACATCGGTAACGATGTGAGTTTCAACTCTGGACTAATTGGAACTGCGGAAAATAAAGCGAATGGATTGCTAATAGCTTCGACGCTAGTGGACCTTTCCAGAAAAACTATCCCGGTAAGAATTTGCAACGTAACTGAAAAACCTAGAGTGTTCCAGAAAGGTGAAGTGTTGGCAACCTGCAGTCCAGTAACGTGTGTCTGCAAAAGTTCGAGCTTGCTCCTATCCAACTCGCCTCAACAGTTGATTCCCGACCTTCTAGAAAATGCTGAATTGTCCCCCGAACAGAAAAGCTCCGCAGAAAGACTGTTCCAAGAATTTGAAGACGTGTTTTCTAGAAACAGTAGCGATATTGGCCATACGACAGTGACACAACACAGAATTGATACAGCAGACCATCCGCCGATTAAACAGCACCCAAGACGCTTGCCGTTTGCTAAACAGGAAGAGGTCGGAACACTACTACGAGAGATGCAGGAAAATGACATCATAGAACCGTCTTCGAGTCCGTGGGCATCTCCAATCGTCTTGGTTCGTAAGAAAGATGGCTCCACAAGATTTTGCGTGGACTATCGAAAACTTAACGACGTCACCAAGAAGGACAGCTACCCTCTTCCAAGGATAGATGACACCCTGGATACCCTTTCCAGTCATAAATGGTTCTCGAATTTAGATTTAAAGAGCGGATACTGGCAAGTGGAGATCCATCCCGAAGATAGAGAAAAAACAGCATTCACTTCCGGCCAAGGACTATGGCAGTTCAAAGTCATGCCGTTCGGGCTCTGCAATGCGCCAGCTACTTTCGAGCGCCTGATGGAGACCGTGCTAAAGGGTCTGACTTTTGAAGCTTGCCTTATTTACCTGGATGACGTCATAATAGGAGGGCGTACGTTTGAAGAACATCTTCAAAATATCCGGAAGGTGTTATCAAAATTAAGCGACGCTAACTTGAAGCTAAGCCCTTCGAAATGCAAGTTCTTCCAGAAAGAAGTCAATTATCTGGGACACATCATCTCTGCAGAAGGTGTTCGTACGGACCCCGAAAAAGTGTCCGCCGTAAAGAATTGGAAACGCCCTGAAAACCTCCGTGAGCTGCGAAGCTTCCTGGGACTATGTACTTATTACCGAAAGTTCGTGAAAGGGTTCTCTAACATCGCAAGACCCTTGCACAAGCTAACAGAAAGTAAACAAAAGTTTCAGTGGACAAAAAGAATGTGAAGATTCCTTCCTCCAGCTTAAAGAAGCTTTGACGTCTTCACCGATCTTAATATATCCACAACCGGACAAGCCATTTATCTTGGACACTGATGCCAGTAATGAGAGTGTCGGAGCAGTATTATCTCAGGAAATAGATGGCCAGGAACGAGTCGTAGCTTATTGGAGTAAGTGTTTATCGAAACCGGAAAGAAATTATTGTGTCACTCGAAAAGAGCTACTGGCTATTGTGAAAGCCATCGAGCATTTCCATCACTATCTCTATGGCCAAAAATTTCTTCTACGTACCGATCATGCCTCTTTAACCTGGCTAATGAATTTTAGAAATACTGAAGGCCAGGTAGCCAGATGGATACAACGGCTCAACGAGTATTACTTTGACATCAGACATCGTAAAGGCTCCTCGCATGGAAATGCTGATGCCCTTTCAAGAAGACCATGCCCAGAAAATTGTCGTCATTGTTCCAGAGTAGAGACCAAATATGACTATGCTATACGCCAGATAACAACTTCAACAGCGACGCCACCCGATCCCTGAGTGACGAGAAAGTTCGAGAAGACCAGATGGCGGATCCTGATATTAAACCCCTTATTGAGTTTATGGAGTCTTCCAGCAATAAACCAAGTTGGCAGGACATCTCGGCTTATAGTCCTACAACTAAGCAGTATTGGGCCCTCTGGAATTCTCTACATCTCAAGAATGGTGTTCTATACCGAAAATTCGAATCAGAGGATGGAAAGACATTCAGGTGGCAATTAGTACTTCCTCGATCTCGTATCCCAGAGGTACTCAAAGAATTGCATGGCAGCCCAACAGGAGGTCATTTCGGCGTCATGAAAACTTTGTACCGAGTTCGAGAGCGATTCTGCTGGGGTAAAGTGAGAGCTGACGTGGAACAGTGGTGCAAGTCCTGTGATGCCTGTTCAGCTCGGAAGGGGCCAAAGATACGTAGCCGAGGGAAGCTGCATCGCTACAATGTTGGAGCACCCTTCGAACGTATCGCTTTCGATATCCTGGGACCTCTGCCAAAGACTGCGTCTGGTAATAAGTACCTACTTGTTGTCATTGACTACTTCACGAAATGGCCCGAAGTGTACCCCATTCCGGATCAGGAAGCCCCCACCGTAGCGGAGGCTGTAGTGCAGCACTGGATATCGAGATATGGGGTACCTCTTCAACTTCATTCCGATCAGGGAAGAAATTTCGTCTCTGCGGTATTGAAGGGGGTCTGTGAACTACTCGGAATTGACAAGACCAAGACCACACCTTTGCACCCACAGTCAGATGGCATGGTGGAGAGGTTTAATCGTACCATCCTGAATAACCTCTCACTGATGGTCTCCAAGAACCAACAAGACTGGGACCAGAAAGTTCCTCTCTTTCTGCTAGCGTACCGCAGCGCCGTTCACGAGACTACCGGATATTCACCATCCCAGATGCTTTTTGGCCGAGATCTTTGTCTCCCCTTGTGACCTGCTGTTTGGTCGCCCTCCGGATACACCTTCATCGCCTGAGAGTACGTGCAGAATCTCCAGGCACGTTTTGAAGATGTACACAATTTGGCTAGAGAACGGATCAACCTGAGGACGGAGAAGATGAAGACTCGGTACGACACAAAAGCCACAGGACATCAATTCAAGGAAGGTGACAAGGTGTGGTTCTACAACCCGACTCGACGCAAAGGACTTTCTCCTAAGCTACAATCGCATTGGGACGGTCCTTATACAATTTTAAAGATAATAAACGACGTCGTAATCCGGATCCGTAAGTCAACGAATTCGAAGCCTAGAGTCGTTCATTACGACAGGCTTGCTCCATATTATGGCCATAATTCTTAGTGTGTCAATTATCGTGTAATTTATTTTGACCATGGTCTTGTATAAATAAGTTAGTGTGTAAATAATCTTGTAAATAATTTTGTTTATTGTTTTGTAAGTGTTTATTTTGTACTATGCATTAGGTGTTTATTTTGTACTATGTATTACATGTTATTATTGCATATTCATTTAGTTGTTTTTAATCAATTGCTTTATTATTATGTTAACGTTTGATGAAGGGTTGTACTGCCTGGGACGTGCAGTTCTTGAGAGGGGGGCAATGTTACGAATTTAGTCTTATTCTAATTGTTTCTACTCATTTGTGTTCATTTTTACAGTTTAATTTGTCGTATCTAATGTGATTTTAACCCTGTTTACCTGTAATATCATTTCCACTGCATTGCACGGCCCCCATGCTTTAACATTGGTTTAAATGGTAAACTCGCCAAATATTGCAGCTAGCGCCAAGTTGGCGACGGATTTGGCGACTTAATTTTTTGGCGCCAAATTTGGCGATATATCGCCAAATGTGGGCGATAAGCTTGGCGACCATGGCAACCCTGCTCCTAATAACCCTGTCTGGCAACCCTATCGCGGTATTGTAACACTATTGTATTGAATGTATTACTGTATTGAGCTTTTCTCGTACGCTCCGGATTTTGCTAGATCTTTCTATTTCTCGATTATTCTGGCAAGTGCAAGAGGTTTCTGACCGAAAGGTATAAAAGGGCCCGAGCCGGCTAGTCAGTTAGTTAGATCTCAGCTTTCATGCAAGTGATACCTCTCTGAGCTTGAGAGAGACGATTGCATAGTGCGTGTGTTATTGCTTTTATTGAGTTATTATTTTTGTGCTGAGTGTTTACTATTGCTTTTGTTAGTGTATTACATCTGTGGTATCAGTATTTTCATCGATTGTACGTGACTTTCTCGAACTGTTCTACAATTTGTGGAGGACTGTTTTGACCAAGAATAAAATTGTTTTGGATCCCGCTCTTCGGCTTCAATCATTTCGAACCCCCGAAAACGTAACAATATATTGGTATTTTATTTGCATATTTGTATAAATTAAATATTGATTTTTACCTCAAAAATTATTATATAAATTTATCAAAAATAGTTTTATTTTAAAAATATTATATAAAAATAATAGTCTATAAAAAATACATAAAATATACAGTATGTAATAAATAAAGAAGATAATAGAGAAAAACTTTTAAAAATTAAACTTTTTCATATATTCAATACTATTTTCTCAAATTTCTATAATTTTTAATTTCATATTTAAGTAACAAGAATTCCTAAATTTAAAAAAAATATATCAACTGTTCCAAAGAAAATTGGAAATTTTACTTATGAAAAGAATAAATGTAAAGGAACTGTTTTATAAGCGTTTGCACATATATATACACACAAATTTCTTCTATTTTAATCTCTTAATTTACACTAAAAATATTATACTAAGACTGTTTGAAAATTTGTTAGCATTCAAAATAAGCCCAAAAAAGACATTAAAAATTCCTTTTTCTTATGTATTCTCTTTAAAAAATGTAATTGTATTTCGGACTATATTATGTTGCGGAAGAACCACACTCCACCACCTATTTCTAACTCTAAATTATGTGTTGCTCTAACTCTGTGACGTAGCCAGATTTAAAAAGATCTAATAGACGACAGCCACATTTGAATTATACTCGCTTTATTTGGCGTTTTAGCGCATTTTGAAGTGTCGGAAAACCCCGGTTATTGAAGACTTCCCGAATTTTTACTCATACCTCACAGCTATAAAGCAACACGTAATAGGGATAACATTAGGATGTCACCATTGTGTGAATCTATCCAATTAGCATCGATCAGTAAGTTTTCCTTCTCTTTTCCTTTAAGTTTTCTCTTTCGGAAAATGAATACAAAAATTAACAAGGTGAATTAAACATTTCATATGTCCATTTTTAGGAAATATTCTCTCCGCTGATAAACATACATTTTTATTAACTGTAACTGGCTTGAATTGCGATTACATAATAAAATTTAGCGCGCTTTTGTTTGTTATGGTAATCCTGAAAGATATTAACTTGCCTTTGTTTGGGTTATATCTTTAGAATTCCGACTCTGGTCATTTTTTTCGGGGATTATGGAAAGAAAATAATTTGTATGTTATACCTTTATTTTAGTTAAATTATGTTCAATTACTTCTACTGAAGAAAAATTTGCTTTTCATCACTTTTTATATTATATAATTTAAGGTTTTATTGCATAACATTAATTTTTAAATTCGTCTTCAGAAATTTCTGAGTATTATATTATTTTCGTGTCTGTATTCCAATTTTTTTTTCTCTGTTTAAATGCAACAAAGTTGAATTCTTTTAAATAATCACAAATTATATTAAATAAGCTGTTTTGAAAGTAGTTATGTGTTCATGTAAAAATAAATTGAACGTATAAAAATCCATATTTATTAATAAGTTTAAATTTTTATTTAATTTAAGATTAAACCATATTTTAACCCACACTATAATTTATTGCTAGCTTGTCAAATTATTATTCGCACAAAGGATAGAAGTCCAATACAGAAAAACGAGTTGTTGGCACAATCTGTTTTTCATTTTTTCCGAAGGTGTAATGTATGATAGCATTTTATCCTTAATTTTTCTCTTAATTTATATTGATGCCAATTTGATATCAGTGTGCTACAAATTTTTGCACCAAACAGTTGTAAAATTTTGCAAAGTTAGGTGACCAGTCCAATGTTACCACCCTAAGATTTATTTGGCATGATTTCAAAATCGAGCCAAAAATTATTAGCATACTGATATCAAATTATTTCCCACATGCTGCATTTTCCTGTTTTGTTGTAAAGTATTCCTTTGAACTATGCATCTACAGTTTTATCTTTATTGATAAAAACTGTGTTAATTTTTTTTAACCTTGGGAACTTGCTAGAAATTTTAGGATGATAGCATGATTGCTTTGAGTGCTTACATGTTACATATTTGACCTATTTCTTCACATGGAAAGACATCACTTAAATGCTAGGATTTGCAGCCTGTTTGAAAAACCATTCCTGTGCTTGTTACAAAACCAAATACAATGATAGCCTTTGGTGAAATTGGTCAACAATATAATTCATTGGTACCTTGTTTTGGTATCAAAAATATACCAAGCATTCTATAATATAGCCAAACACATTGTAAAAAATCTGACTAAATATACTAGTTTGACCTAAAAGTGTATTGTATGATTTTAACTGAATAGTATGAAGATATCTTGTGATTCATGATTGCATCAACATCTTAAGTCTATTGAAAACAGACAAATACAGTTTATTTTGACTTATTATGAAATGTATCTGCAGTGGTATGGGAGATATTAGCATATATAACGAAATTATTATTTTTTCTTAATAGCATTCAGAGTATTAAACATTTGCATGTTGGTCTGAGTAAACTTATTTCAGCACTGATTGGTTATAAGGTCCATGATGGCAAACTCAGCAACATATAGAAAACATCTCAAATTCTGGCTTATGCTAATTGATATTACAAATAGGCGATTCAGTTTTTAAATATGACAATATAGTTTTTTGTACTATAAATAGGTGAACTATTTGTAAGTGTTCTCAGTCTGTTATTAACTTAATTTAAATTCAGTATCATTTTATTTCTGTGATACTATTAATTTAATGGTTATTTAAATAGTTAAACCAAATGTATAGATACATGTAAAAAATAGCATAAACTCTAGCTTTATACCAATTGCTAATATTATAAATAGATAAAACCCATTACAATTTAAATTTTCATCATTATGTCTGTTGTTAACTATTATGTGTGTGGTTTTCTATTATGGATAAATTCCCTTATTTCATTTGATAAGTAATAATTTACTGAAACATTTCATTGTAAGTACTGAAGTTCAATCAATACTTTTTATGTTTTACTTTACAATTGCATTTGCAATATATATATATATATATATATATATATATATATATATATATATATATAGCAATCAATTAAGGAAAAATAATAGCATTTTTAAACTGCATAAAAGTAGGATTATAATACTAATTCAGTCTTATACTGAAAGGTAATGATTACTCACATGTTGAATTACTTTTTTCTTTATTTAGAAAATCAATGATCAAGAGTAATTTTTAAAAGAAGCATGGCTCGTAAAAAGAAAATTGAAAATGAAGATGAGACATCAACAGTTGAAGATACAAAAATAGGCAAGAAAACCAGATGTTCTTCTAGACCTGTTCGAGATACAAAACGAAGAAGGCTTGATAGTGTTGAGACAAATTATAGTATAGATAAATCAAAAATTAAACCTGTTATTAAAAGTAAAAAGTGTTCTGATGAAAAAATTGGGAAAAGGAATACAAGATCTTGTGAAGAAACCAAAGGGAAAAAAACTGCTGACAATGATATATCAGATGATGAATCTAAACCAATGGGAAAAATGGGTATGAAAAAGAGAACTTCAAAAGCTAAGTCTAAAAATCCTCCAGTGACTGATAGTGAACCCAAAATGAAGAAAGCTAGAATGGTACTTAAAAAATGCAATGTCAAACCAGAAACTGATCATTCTGAGAATGAAACTGGCTCCCTCAGCTCAACAGATAGTGGCATTTTATCTGATCCAATACCAAAAGATAAAAAAAGTTCTATGAAATCAAAATCTATGATTAAAATTGAGAGTCCTGGTCCTTCAAAATGTTTAGATAGTTCTGGTATAGGTAATGAAGCTTCAAGCAGTGAGTCAGAATGGGAAGATGTAGAAGAAAATGAAAAACAATCTCTTGCTGATTATAATCCAGTGATTCCAAAAGAAGGTGTAGAAATAACCATAGATTGTCCTGATTTAGTGAAACGAAAGCGTAAAAAGACACAATGTGATGAAATGGATTACATCAGACTTTATGTTAATAGAATGCGTAAAGAAGCTCAAATGAATGTTCATAAAACACATTTATTATGTCTTTTAGCTCATGGACTGTATGTAAATGATGTTTTAAATTCTTCTATTTTAAAGGGCATGGCCTTATCTCTTCTACCATCAGATATTGTGGCTTTAACTAGTGGGAAGAAAATTGATAAAGTTGATATTGATGGAGTTGAAAAAATTGCTAAATGGTTTTGTAATACTTTTTCTTTTGAAACTGAAAAAAATACTTTTGTGAATTTATCTAGAGATTTGACAAAGTATTTTGAAACCAAAAAGTCCTTGAATGCTTCCGAGTACAATCTCATGTTCATAGTTTTAGCTCGCACATTAGGTTTTAAGACTAGGCTTTGTATATCATTGTATGCTATATCCCATAAAGCAAAAAATTTAATTAAAAAATCAAATGGTAAAAAGACAAAAAAAGATTTCACCCCAGATTCTACAAAAGTAAAGCAAGAAATTGTAAATGTTAAACCTGAAGTAAATGTGAATTGTGTATTAGATGTAGAGTCAAAAAAAGATACGGATTGCAAACCTGAACCTAAAGAAAAAAAGAAAGCAGCTAAGAAAAAAGTACAGAAAGTCAAAACAGAGGATCAAAAAGAAGCAAATAAATCTCGGCCAAGACGTTCAGCTGGAAAAAATTACAAAATAAGCAGTGGTGAGAGTGATGATGACCAAGATGAAGATTTCGAATATGAAGAAGATACTGAGGATTTTGAAAAACCCAAGCCTCTTCGAAAAAGTTCTTCAAGAACACCAAAGAAGAGATCTAATCGAAAAATTTTATCATCAGATTCTGAGCCCTCTTCTCCACAAAGTGCAGGATATATTCCTGATAAAGTCATTTGCTGGGCTGAAGTCTTTTCAAAGCCAGACAAAGCATGGATTTCAATTGAATGTACAAATAATATTGTAAATAAACCATATAGTATCGAGGAAAATTGTCCACGGCCTGTTTCTTATATTTTAGCTATTGACAATAATTCATATGTCAAAGATGTGACAAGAAGGTATTGTCCTGAATATATGACATCAACTATAAAATTGAGGGCTGACCCAGAATGGTGGGAAGAAACTTTATTGCCATTTTCACCTCCTAATTCTAAATGGAACAAAGATGAAGAAAAGAGTTTAGAAACCATGTTGATCAATAAACCCCTGCCTCGCACTGTTGCTGGGTAAATATTTTCTTTTTTTTTTTACACAAGACTTTTTCCTCTGTTACATTCTCCTAGAAAAAAATATGGTCATGTGCAGGTTACAATAATGGTTACAATACTCAATCAAAAAATAAGTTAATGATATTATTCTTTTCCCTCATCTCTCAAATTAATATTGCACTTTATATTCAACTATAATTGAATTTCATACTTCAAAATTCTTTCATATGCTTATTTTTCTTTTATTAATTCTTTGAGGTATTTTTAGTTACAAACTATTAAAATCTGAAGAGAAATACAATAAATTCAAGTAATCTTAACTGTTCTATATCACAATCCAAATTTTCATTGATTTAATTTGACTGAAAAAAAGGGAAATAATATTTGTTAAATACTGGAAGCTTTATTCACATAAATTACCATATTTTCCTGTATATAATCTGCGGATTATGTGTTAAAAAAGTTTCAAATTTCGTTGTGCGTATTATACGCCGCCGCGGATTATCTGAGATAAAACATTCTTCATCAGAAAAGCTAATAATAAAGTTTTGAAAGAAATGCCGTTTATGTTTTATAAAATAAATAATAGATGGCGCTTTCATCATGACGTATGTCAGCCATAACTAGTTTTTGTCCAATTACATTCAAAAACGAATTCGGTTCCTCAGAAGGAAAAAACAGTTACGAGTCGCTGGCGCCATTTCCAATTTTCTCTTAACTAGAGCTATTGCGTCCTTTGAAAGTTTTCATCATGTTGTAGCGAAAGCGTTAAGTTACACTGCAAACTTCAAGTTAAAAGTTATAGAGAAGGCTACCGAAGTCGGAAATCGGGAAGCTGCAAGGTTTTTCAGCATTGATGAATTCAATATTCGTTTGTGGTGAAAAAACAAGACCAACTTCGAAAATTGTGATCGAAGTTAAAGAGCCGATAGTCATGGAAAATCTCACAGGCCAGAATTAGAGGAAGAAATAAATAAATGGATTTTTTAAAAGAAAGAAACAATGGAAAAGCAGTTTCGATCTTAATTTTTTTGCTGTTAACTTGCTAAATTAAAGAGGAAAAAAAATAAACATTTTTTCCGCGTGCAATGTTTTGTTTAACAACTCAAACAGTAGCAAAGAATGGCAGTAGCAAATTTTTTTTTGTTTTATTGAGATTATCGTAAAAAATATTATCATACATATTTAAAGAGAAGTTTCATAATTTTTTTTTTGTACAATTTCTTACTTCTATTTTTAATTATATTGTGTATTTTTTGTCTTATATGACGCTCATTATCGGCAGTTTATATTTTTGGATTATTTGCCGTTAAAAACTGTCGCGGATTATACGCCGCTGCGGATAATACAATGTTTTGTTTTTTTTTACTCGAAAAAAAGGCTTTGCGAATAATATGCTGCTGCGGATTATATACAGGGAAATACGGTAAATAATAAATATTCCAAATTCATGTTTCAAACAGAAGCACATCTTTTTTTATTATTTTATTTTAAGGTTTACTTAGAATTTATTTTAATTTTTCAAGAATAAGTATTGTGCATTCCTGAAAAAGAATTGATGGATTAAAAAAGGGTTAGCAGTTCAGATTTATGAAGAATAAACAACTAGGCAAAAATTACAGAAAGCAAAAAAAAAAATGTCTCATGCCGATCAGTATGAATGTCATTGAATTCTTATTCTAACATTACTTTTGTTTTAGTGATTAAGTATTAAAAAATTAATCATACTCAAATATTATATCTATCAAATAAATTATTCTCCCATTTTTTTTAATATTTAATGTAATCATTTGATTGGCATCTGCAGACTACTGGTGTTATATTCTAAAAAACACGTTAATGTAAGAGTTTCTTTTATGTTAAGAATTAAAAATCTGGCAACAGAAGTGGTCCTCCTAGGACTCAACCTTAATTTCTTGAAAAAAGTGATTTTCTGTATATTGTTAAAACATATATTAGAAACACAATTTTTGAATCTTCATGTTTATTTGTTGCCTTTATTTAAATTTCATTCCAAATTATATATATTTTTAAGTAAGCATAAAACTATAGGTAACCAAATAAACATCCATGTACACATGCTTTGTATTAAACTGTAATATAATTAACTGATTGCTTCAAATTTTACTATTTAATTTATTTTTTTATCAATTATTAATCTTAATGAGAGCATAGATTTATACTAGCTGATGAGGGGGAAAAAAGCATAAAGAGTTGAGAGAAATTTATTGTGCCTGACAAAAATGTGGAAATTCATCTTCAGTCCCTATATACTTCCTGTGTGACAAAATTTTATGAATTCTCAATTATACACAGTGTTAGAATACTGTTTGGAAGTTGCAATGAAAACTGTACAGCAATCATTACTTTTTAATTACTGTATAAAGGAATTATAAGGAAATTCTGTGTTCAACATTTGAAATTATCACCCAATTCATCAGTTAACTAATGAATGGTATGATAACTCTTTTTCTAGAGATATAAATGATCTAAAATGTACCACAAATATTTTATAACCATGTACAAAATTTGTTTAATGTTTTGAAATATTTTTGCAGATTCAAAAATCATCCTCTTTATGCTCTGAAGAGACATCTTTTAAAATTTGAGGCCATTTATCCTCCTGATGCAGCAACAGTAGGCTTCATCAGAGGAGAACCTGTTTATCCTCGAGAGTGTGTTTGTCAGTTGCATTCTAGGGAGACATGGTTAAAAGAAGCACGAGTTGTTCGCATTGGTGAAGAGCCCTACAAGATTGTAAAAGCACGACCTAAATGGGATAAGGTTCATATAACTTTTATATTTATTGTTAAAAATATTTTAACTTACATTACCTATGTCTTATTTTGAATTAAAAAATTTACATCTAAGATTTTTACAATAGTAAAGATAATTATTGTAAAATAAAAAGAATTAAGAATTTTGGAATGATCTCATCTACAACAAATGCTAATTTTTCTTATTTTACCCTCATACGATTTTCATCATACCTTTTTTAATGAAACTTTAATTTTAAAAAGTCAAAAAGAAGACTACTGTTGTACATGTTCTAAGTATTGTTTATTTAAATAGAATGACATTCTTTTTATTAACTCAAAGGGTTGTAGTTCTAGAAGTATACCATTTCTTCACAATCCTGGGATAATACCTTGAATAAAGGACTTCAAAACATAAGAGAATTACCCATGACATACACAGAGTATATAATTATAATATTTCTTTAGTTTGTAGATTTTTCAAGCATTTTTATAATAAGCATTAAATAATTTCTTTTTTCTTTCAGATTGCAGGTGTTATGCGAACCGATCTACCTTTAGAAATCTTTGGTTTTTGGCAAACTAAACCATATGAACCTCCAACTGCAGTTGATGGAAAAGTTCCCAGAAATGAATATGGAAATGTTGAATTATTTAAGCCATGCATGTTACCAAAGGGAACAGTCCACTTGCAATGTAATTTTGCTTTCAATTTCCACATTATTATTTTTTAAAACATACACAGTTTAATTTTTGTCTGTTCACTTCCCTTGAAACTAAAACAAACTAGTTAGTTTGCAGAAATCATCATCATCTAGAACCAAATATACTGAACAATTTATTTCTGCTCTTTATTTACTTGTATGAATTTTTAAGAAGAGTAAACAAAATTATATTTCACAAAAACACAATTAAATCTATATAATATCATCTAGAATAGCCGGCTGAGTGGTGTGGTTGGTTTCTTGCTGGCTTTCTGCATCTAAGGTTGTGAGTTTGCCCCTGGCCCAAGTCGGTGGATTTTCACAATGCGGAAAATTGACAGCAGCCATGTTGTATGATTATACTGCATGAAAAAATCCCTTGAGTACCTGTTTGGCTTGGGTGCTCTCGGCAAAATTAAAATCCTAAGTACAGTTTTGCATCGCCAGAGCTCAGCCTGGGCATCAAAATTACTTGCAATAATTGGTATCACCAATCAGGTGCCATTCTAAAAAGTGATACCAGTTCCTGGAGAATGTACTAGGTCTGCAAAGATTAAATGCCAATGTGCAGTATCATTGGAGAAGAAGATATCATCTAGAATTGATTTATTTTCTGTTTTTTCTTGATTGATCATTTTTCCTGAAAAGAAAAAAATGATCAATCGCAATTTTTTTATCTGCAATAGTAAATGGATAAAGTTCTTTAACCTCTCCATTCTTTTTGGGGATTTTGTCATGATAAATGATTTTCTTATGTGCATTGTCAGATACATGACATTCTTTGTTTACAGTTTGAGTTATTAATATAGATTAAGATTGTTTCAATAATTGCTTACTTAATTACTATTATTCTAAGGATTGTCAATAATAAAATAGGATAAAAAATACTATAAAAAATCAAATAATATGATTTTGGAGTCACATATTGTTCCTACTGTGAAAAATGCACTCAACTAGTTAAATTATGAATATCATATAAACGATAAAATTAAATGTTGTATGTTATAGTACCTCGTATAAATTATAAATGTGCTCAGTATAATGAGATCAATTTTTTATTAACTTTAAAAAGGCTCATGTTGGGACTGAAAACTAGGTCAAGTTTGTTAATGTTTTATTGTCTGATATGTGATTTTTTTTTTTTTTTTTTTTTTTTTTTGTATTGCGAAGTAGTACATTAAAAAAGTACTATGTTACTGATTTTTACGACAGATGTTAAACTTGTAACCATTAACTGTTAAATATTGGTATTAAACATTTATTGGTTTTTTTGATTTAATGATTTTTGATTAACTGTATTTTCACAGTACGTTTTTTCCTTATTTTTAATCCTGAATTAATTTCATTTTATTTTAATGAGTTCTAATTTATATTAATAATTTTTATAATTATTTTGTCTTGTAGTGCCAGGTCTCAACAGAGTAGCTAAAAAGCTGGGCATTGACTGTTCTTCAGCTGTTGTTGGATTTGATATTAGTAAAGGCAGTGTTCATCCTGTGTATGTATATTTTTCATAATATTTAGTGCATTTTTTAACTAAAATAAAACATTCAGCATTTTTTTATAAGGGATTTATTATGTAATAAAAAAGATTCCTTTTGCATGAATAAGTGTTCAACTGTGAGCAATGAATATCAAAATTTATAAATTTTGCTGCAGCTACAATTGTTGTCAAATCAGTGTTAATTCTCAATTTAGTTTTTTTTTTTATTATTATTTTCAGGTTTGATGGCTTTGTGGTTTGTAAAGAATTCAAAGAAACTATTTTAGCTGCATGGGAAGAAGAACAAGAAAATATTCGCAAAAGAGAAGAGGAGGTACATATAAATCTTCTAAAAAATATTTTTATTAGATAGATATTAGCTGTTTAATAGATTTATATTTTTTTATAAAATGATTAGATTTAATTCTATTAAATAATTTCGAAAATTTTACTAAAATTGGTAAGATGCAATTAAATGTATTTTATTATAGTAATATTTTTGCTCCTATAATATGTGGCTGCTAATATTATTTTTTTCCTAGATTAATACTAAATCTTTTTAAAAAATATGAAACTGAAAAGCACTATATTTTTTAATTATTATTATAATTAAGTATTTTTTCCACAGTTTTCAAAATAAATCTTATTTAAATTAGAATTTTTTTCCTTTTAGAAAAGAGAGAAACGAATATATGGAAATTGGAAGAAATTAATCAGAGGTTTGCTGATAAGAGAAAGATTAAAAATTAAGTACGACGTTAAGTGAAATCTGCATACATGATAATGACTCTTACCAAACTCGTGTGTACATTTGTTAGCATCATTCCTTTTATCTGAAGTGACTCGTTTGCATTGAATAGATACTTAATTATAAAGAAAAAGTAAATTAATTTTAAATGATATTTTTTTAGCATGTGAGATTGCAAATGTAATATTTTTCAAAACAATACTCATGTGCCTATTTTAAAAATGGCTTTTTAAAATGTGTTTGAATAGTTCAAATCTTTACCAAAGATGTCACAAAGAGACCAAAGTAATTGCATTTATTTTTAATCTTAAAATGTTTCTTTAATTAATGTTAATTGCATAATTGTGAGTGAAATTTAATTGCACATAAGAGGAAAGTTTTATTTTTAATAAAGAATGTTATATTCAAGTTAAAAGTGTGTCTTGAAGTAAAGCCTTCCAGAATGTATTTTAGAAATTTTTAATTTGGCATTTATAGAAATTACTAAAATTTGTGTATAAAATAATAAAATGATTTGTGTGTACAATTCATATGTATTTGCTGATGATTTTTCCATTTTATTCTTATTTCTTTAGTTAATGAATTATAAAATACAAATTTGCGCACAATATGAACTTAATGTATCTTAAATTAAGTAGTTCTTTATGCTTCAGAAGTCTTATTATAAAATTGTTTAAAAGTATATATATCTAAAAAAAATAGCTCCATGATGTATACAACTGCTTTTTACATAGAACAATTTTAAAAAATTTTACGTGCATTACTGGTATGTGTAGTTTTAAGAGTTTGTTTCTGTATTTTTAAAAATGAGAAGCATAGAATAATAGAAGACTAATAGAAGAACTAATAGAAGACTGAAAGTTGTGGAAATTACCATAGCTCTTACATATTTTACATGAACAAATTGGATATAGTTGGTTACACCTACTTCAATTGTTTTACTTAATGAAGTTAAGATGCATCTCTCTCTCTTTGACTCCCCAATCTGTGTGATGGTTATAATTTTGACTGGACTTTTTATTCCATAACTAATAGATAGCTTTTCTGGAATATAGTTCATTTTACATTCAAAAATCAAGTAGTACTAACAATATTTTCAGTTAAAAGGATAACATAATGGTCATGTTAACTGTAATTTAAGTCAATTTCAAATTCATTTTAATGAAGTAAATCCATTTTTATTTATTTCAAAAGAAATTCTTGCAATCAGTGCCAAGATTGACTGAGAAGGGAGAATATCTGCCATTGTTGCTTGTATAATTT
Source organism: Trichonephila clavipes (assembly GCA_019973935.1). Taxonomy (NCBI): domain Eukaryota; kingdom Metazoa; phylum Arthropoda; class Arachnida; order Araneae; family Nephilidae; genus Trichonephila; species Trichonephila clavipes. Next base: position 190,434 of record BMAU01018087.1, on the reverse strand, counting down.
GTAAATTTCGAATGTAGGTGCGAAGAGTTAATTGTTTTTGCTATACTTGATAAGTGAATTGGATTTTTAAGTGGTGTGGTGAAAGAATTTATTGCATTATAAAGTTTGTTAAAATTATAAATGTAAATACATTGCGTGTGATAACTCTGAGTTTATTTGTTCTTTAAATTTAAACTAATTAATTGTGATGAACGTTTGGAGAGGGACTGGTAGTAAATTAGGGAACCTTATATATGAAGTAAAGTTATTTATTGTAGCTATTGAGGGCATATATCGTCATTAGGGGTTGCAATACCAATATTTTGAGCCATTTGTACAGTTTTGTAATGCCGGTATTCCAAGTTTAAATACCATTTTTTGGTATTTACTAGAAACAATAATAAGAGATTACTTGAAACAATACTAAGCGATACTAGAATTAATATTAGATTCTAAAACCTGAAACAACTTACTCTTAATGATGGAAAGACTTTTGAAACTGAAAAATCCAATCCAAAAAGCAATGATCGACTTAAACCTGCAAATTAATTTTTCCGATAGTGAATTTGATTTAATATCCAGAGCTGTGTATCAGCTCTACTTCAATAAAATTGGCTACCAAACATTATGTCAGAGAGATTGTAATTTAGTAACACTAATGCAACAATAAACTTCATGTTACAGTCATTGAAAGAACAACACACATTAGTATCTAAAGAATTATACACTACATTGAAAAATCGCACAGAAGAACGGGATACTGAAATAGAAAATATCTTCCGGTATTTACATAATTGTAGTGATTTTAAAAATGAAAATAAAAAGAGACTAACGATTTCAAATTTGATAAAGTTCATAGTGAATTTTCTTAAAATTTTTTACCCGCAAACCTATTCACATTCAGAATTCAGTACAGTTATCGAAAATGATGATGACACTTATGTCGATAGTGAAAGGGAATTGTCTCTTGAACAGAAATTGTGGCCGCGGTAGCCGAGTGGTATAGGTATCGGACTGTGGCTTGCTTTGTCACAGGTTCGAGCCCAGTACCACTAAAGACCCGCCGTGTAGGGCAGCGATGCACGTTAAATCTGTCGAGAGCTGAAACGTCCTCCCGTTGGTGTGGTGTGGTAGTTAGGAGAGGGGGGTGCCAGCTCAGGTGCCGTCCACGTCACTTGACCATGGTTCAAAATTACATGGTCCGTCGCCAAAAGCCCTCGTGTAGCTGAACAATGGGACGTTAAAATTCAATCAATCAATCTTGAACAGAAATTGGAATTAGGGATAGCTAAAAAATTTCAACAAACCAAAACACAATACAGAAATCAGCTATACCCAAAACTATCCGAAGAGAAATCAATTTATTTGAAAATGAGGGATTGAGAGGTAAATACAGTAAAACCCTGTTTAACGCTGTTTCAGTTTAACTCTTTATTTGAATTGTGGGATTGCACACAGCGTTAGTCTTCCCAATATCTGAAGCAGTTTATCTCTGTTTCTTCTTTCCTGGGGTGTTATACCAACGTATTTTTATTGTTTCAAACATTTGTTGACGTTATTGTATAAGTATAAATTTGTATGATATAACGATTGCTTTAGTGACAAATATTATGATTTTTAGTTTTTATCATGGGTGATAGTAAAAAACACGAAAATAAAGCAACAAGAAAAAAAAGGCATTTCTCTCTCACTAGAAACTAAAATGCAAGTGATTAGAATTGAATTTGGCAACTTCAACAATAAGGACCATTCTTAAGAATAAAGGAAAAAATACTGTCATCAGCTACTGCAACTAGAATTACCCGTTCTAGAAACAATATAATAGAGGAAATGGAAAAACGACTTTCTATATGAATTGACAACGAAATTGAATGCAATATGCCATTAAGCCAATCTACCTTCTTGATAAAAAGGCAGAAAATCGGAAATACAGAAAAAACTAACTGATCTGAAATGTAAATATACTGACTTAGAATTTTTTTTTTATTTTTACTTGTATATTCGTTTATTATGCTTCTATATTTGTAAGAAATAAATTTTTGTTTTATTATTGTAAAAAACACAGAATAAATTAAATTTAATGGTAAAATACGTGACCAAAATTTTCTACCCATCTTCTTCTAATCTCATTATTTACATGAGATATACCACGCGTTAAGGGGCTGCGGTAACCCAGTGATTAACGCATATTTCATAGCCCAGTGGTCTTACCTCAGTGACGATGTGGTAGTTAGGAGAGGGGGTGCCAGCTCAGGTGTATCCATGGTTCAAAATTACGCTCTCGACGTTAATATTCACTCACTCACCCCGCGTTGAGCAAACACCTAATGTACCCGCTCCCGTCCCCTAATGTACCGTCCCTCCCCCCCCCAGAGAACTTTTCATATTTTGACTAATACTTAACGTTGACGTTAAAAACTCATCTACTTATATAAGAATAAAAAGTAAAACATTAATAACTCAAATAAAATTTGAAGTGCAGAACTTCATTTTTTTGGCCAGGTAATGAGTTATAACAGTGACAAAATACTTTAACAAAATAATAAACTAACAAAAATTTAAACTTTAAAATAAAAAGAAACATTTTTTAATTATAAATGCAAAACGACAGGATTTACTCAAAAAATACAATCTAATAAAAATAAATACTAAAGCACAAATCTCGTGAAACGAAAAGTATATAAATCAGTCCTACTACTAAGACTAAGTAATAAACTATACCGTAAAATCCGGTGTCTAACGCGCACTTTTAACTCAAAAAATAAAATCGAAATTTATGGGTGCGCGTTATAAGTCGGGTATAAAAATGAGAGCTTCAAAAATACAAAAAGATGAGCATAGAAAAAGATCAGACTTTTGCATAAATCGAAATACTGTTTCTATGAAAGACACAATCCAAAAAAAAATGGACTAATATTAAAAGAACTTCTGTAATCCTGAATGTTTTTTTTAATTTGTTTGAGTGTTAATTAACCATTTTTTCGGATTTTGAGTACATGCAAGGTTTTATATTCGATAAAGCCATGTGATCAAACTTGATACAAACATTCTCACTTCAAAATAAGTATGTCTTTGAGTTCACACATTTTTGAGTATGTCTTTTCTCCGTGTAGCGGCTGGTGATCAAACGGTTCACATTTATGGCTGAGACAGCTCCGACGTTCAATCTCTAGAACAGATGCATCCGATTGTATACCAGGGTATGTTTTCACTCAAATGCCGTCAATGACTTATTTTCAGAAATTTGGAGAAAATGAGAAATTTAACATCGAACGCAAAAGAAATAGCAACTGCCGAAACGAACTTGCTTTTTTATATCTATCGTATTAAATAGCCTTATGTGTATGTAAATTTTAACTGGGGAACTACTTTCATTGCAAGGTACATATGCAAATTCTGTTGCCGTAATTTTTCTTCTCGAGTTATGCTAATTTTACTGTTTGTTGCTTATATTTTAAGACAGAGTGTGGGTTATATTTGAAAATCAAAATTTTAATTTTACTGTTTGTTGCTTATACTTTGAGACAGAGTGTGGGTTTGCCGCGTTGGGTGGTTAGGCATTCTTCACTACAACACGGTTGAATTAAATAACAATAAACATTTATTAACTTTAAAGATTAAATGAGCAATTAAGAGGTAAACTTCTAAAAACTACTACACATGGTGAATCAGGCACGCTACAAGAATAACAGATCAATTCAGTTCAGTTTTGGAGTCGTTATGTTGAGCTGTAAGGTCTCGCTGCATACTCCCCTTCCAGTGTCAACGATACCTAGTTGGAAGATGAACTTTGCGACCAGAACGTGTAGATGGCTGGGTAGGCGTTGAAGCTGTTGGATCAGATTCCACAGTAGCAGGTGTTGAAGCTGTTGCATTAGGTTCCACAGTAGCAGGTGTTTCATTCTTGGTTTGAGGTAGTTGCAAGTCCTCGGTGTTAAGAAAGAAGGCAGGTTTGCATCTATCAATAGATACAGATACCCGTTTACCATTGATGTCAAGGAAAAACACTTTATCCTTCCTTTGTAAGACTTTGAAAGGGCCATCATAGGGTTGTTGAAGTGGACGACGTAACATGTCTCGGCGAAGAAAAACATGTGTTGCTTCCAACAGTCCTGGATGGATAAAAACTGGACATTTGCCATGGTGTTTTGGTGGTTTAGGGTGAAGTGATTGCATGTGAGACTTAAGTTTCGAAACAAAATTCACAACATCATCGTCTGGCTTGGAAGAGTCAAACATCTCCCCTGGCAGTCGAATAGTGGTCCCAAAAACTAATTCAGCTGGGGTACACAGAGTATCTTCTTTAAGAGAAGCTCGTAGACCAAGTAAGATGATAGGGAGTACTTCTGTCCAACGCTCAGTAGCATGGAACTTGATTGCACTTTTCAATGGGCGGTGCAATTCTCCGATCATCCCATTAGCTTGAGGGTGGTATCCAGTTGTACGACACTTCTGAACACCAAGTAGTTTGCTAAGAGCTTTGAAGAGCGAGGACTCAAACTGCCTGCCCCTGTCGGTTGTGAGAATTACAGGAGTTCCAAAGCGAGACACCCAAGAGGAAAAGAAGGCCTCAGCCACAGTCTCAGCAGTTATGTCTTTGAGAGGTTGGGCCTCTGGCCATTTCGAAAAACGGTCAATCATTGTCAGGCAATAGGTGTAGCCATTTGATGGGGGTAGAGGTCCAATGAGATCCAGATGAACATGATCAAAACGTTGGGAAGGTTCTTGAAATGATGAAAGAGGTGATCTAGTATGACGATGAATTTTGGATTTTTGGCAAGCTAGGCAGTGTCTTGCCCACTTAGCTACATCTGATGAGATTGATGGCCAAACAAAACGCTGCTTCATCAAATGCACCGATCGACGTATGCCAGGATGGGATAAATTATGCATAGCAGAGAAAACATCTTGGCGATGCTGTTTTGGGATGTAGGGTCTGGCTGTGCCCGTTGATAGATCACACATAATTTCAGTAGACGAATTGGGAAAAGTTACCTTTTTGAGTTCCAAGGAAGTTCCAGATGCTATTAGGGTGTGAAGCTCCTGACCAGTCTGTTGTGTCTCAGCAATACAGTCATAGTCAATTTGACTTGGGAAGGTGATTGCAGAAACACGAGAGAGAACATCAGCAGCAATATTGTCAGATCCTGGAATGTGTACAATATTTGTAGTGAACTGAGAGATGAAATCCAGCTGACGGATCTGCCGTGGAGAACACTTGTCACTTTTTTGCCTAAAAGCATAAGTGAGGGGCTTGTGGTCAGTAAACACTTTGAAATCTCTAGCTTCCAGCATATACCGAAAGTGTCGGATAGCCGAGTAGATAGCAAGGAGTTCACGGTCGTAGGCACTGTAAGACTTTTCAGATGAAGTAAGTTTTCTGGAAAAGAAAGCCAATGGCTGTAGCTCAGAGTCCACAACTTGGTGAAGTGCACCTCCTATGGCATAATCAGAGGCGTCCACATGAAGAGCAAGCGGGGCAGAAGGTGAAGGATGAGCAAGAAGTGCAGCATCAGCAAGAGCTTGTTTACACCTCTGAAATGCTGTAATTGCCTCTGAAGACCAGTTTAAAGGCTTTGAGTCCTTCTTACCTTTAGAACCTTTTAAAAATTCACTTAAAAGATACTGTTGTTCAGCTGCTCTGGGCAAGAAACGTCTATAAAAATTTAACAGTCCTAAAAATTTTCTCAGAGAGCCAACAGTCTCTGGTTGTTTGTAATCAAGAACTGCTTGAACTTTGTCAGGCAATGGCTTAATGCCATCAGGAGTGATAAGGTGGCCAAGGAAAATGAGTTCAGTCACACCAAATACACATTTAGAGATATTTAGTTTTAAACCAAATGAGCTCAGTCTTTGGAATATAGTTCTTAAGTGAGAACGATGCTCCTCAGCATTTTCTGAGTAACACAAAATATCATCCAAGTAGACAAAACAAAAAGGAAGTCCTCTTAGTACTTCATGCATGAATCGCATAAAGGTTTGTGGTGCATTCACAAGGCCAAAACACAAATGGGTATATTCGTAAAGACCCCATGGAGTTGTTACAGCTGTCTTAGGAATATCACACTCAGCTATAGGGATTTGGTGGAATGCCTTAAAAATGTCTATTTTGGAAAATATCTTCTTGCCATGTAGTGCATGAGCAAAGTCATCCAAATAAGGCATGGGGTAGCTGTCGAACTCAGTAACAGAATTCAGCTGCCTGTAATCCCCAACAGGTCTAACTGTAGAGTCAGATTTGGGCACAACATGAAGAGGAGAACTCCAGGGAGAGAGACTTTTGGAAGGTCTAATAATGCCTTGAGCAAGAAGAAATTCAAATTCTACCTTCACTGCATCATACAGTTTAGGGTGTAGCCTTCTAGGCCTGGCAGTGACTGGTGGGCCAGTAGTAATAATATGGTGGACTGTGCCATGTGATGCTGATTTGGAAATTAAAGAAGGGTTGCTGAGGTCTGGATATTCCGATAAGATGTTTTTAAAACTGATGTTTGCATCTACAGTGAGGATTGAGGGCTGTACAATATTTGAAAAACACAAGAAGTGAAAAGAGAAGTTTCCACATCCACCAACCTTTTTTTCTTAAGGTTGATTAAAAGGTTGAAGTGCTTTAGAAAATCAGCACCAATTATAGGAGATGATACATCAGCAATTATGAAAGTCCAGATAAAAGGTCGCCTCAGACCCAGGTTCAGTTCTTTACGGACCATACCATAGGCTGGAATTTTGGTATTATTAGCAGCAAATAAGGAGAAGTTAGACTGAGGTGATTTATTCATAGTTGGAGAAGGTGGGATGACACAGATTTCACTTCCAGATTCTATGAGGAATTTCTGGCCAGACTTGCGGTCTAATAAAAATAACTGGCTGGTATGTTTCGAGGGCTCTGCCATTCCAGCTATGACAGAGCTTACTCGTTTTTTTTTTGCACAAATGCACAAGGTGAAACACACTTGCGGGCCTGCTCTTTATAACGGCGATGATAGTAGCAGATGCCACTTCCTCTATTGACACTCCTAGAGCGTGAATGTGATCTCCGGCGGTCAGAACTATATCGTTGGTGGCGAGAGGAATTGCGCTCTCTTGTCAGTTCAGCAACTTGTAGAGACAGCTCTTGGATCTGCCTGGCGAGAGAGTCCATGGTTGGCTGAACACTGCATGAAGATGACTGGGATGGTGGAGGAACAGTTGTGGCAGCACAGATAGTTGAGGATGAACCAACAACCTCAGAAACCTTATCAGCGATGATAGCCAGTTTATCCAAAGGCTCTGAGGATGCAGATAAAACAGTCTGGATATGTGGTGGCATTCTTTGAAGCCACAAACTTTGCAGAAAGTCATCCTGGAGTTGGCCATTAGACAGCTCTTTCATTTTTCGCAACAGGTGGCTGGGCTTCTCATCTCCTAGCTGAAGGTCAGTAAGCAGTTTCTTAATTTTTTGAGTCTCCGAGTCGCTAAATTGGGTGATATTTGTCACTGTTCGGAGGGCTTAACACAATGTCCGACACGTAGGAGAGAGTTTCAGCATCCAGGTTCGCAACCAAAGCAGAATACTTAGTATCATCACTGGAGATACCACTGAATGTGAATGCATGGTCGCATTGCGCAATCCATAGACGAACGTTGGATTTCCAAAACGGCGGCAGCCGCAACGCAATACGAGTGACTTCAACGGTTTCACTAGTCATATTGTTGAATAAGCAGGAAGCGAAACGAATCTCCGAGCAGATGCTTCAAGTGGCCTTGAGGAGAAGGAGAAAAAAAATCTTTCGCTACGTACTGATCATCCGTAGTAGAAGAATTTGTATTGCATTCGCCAGTAGAACAGAATAGCTTACGTGTTTTTAAGTCCAAAAAGGGTCACCACTGCCGCGTTGGGTGGTTAGGCATTCTTCACTACAACACGGTTGAATTAAATAACAATAAACATTTATTAACTTTAAAGATTAAACGAGCAATTAAGAGGTAAACTTCTAAAAACTACAACACATGGAACCAGGCACGCTACAATAATAACAGATCAATTCAGTTCAGTTTTAGAGTCGTTATGTTGAGCTGTAAGGTCGCTGCAGGTTATATTTGAAAAACAAAACAATCACAAGTCAAGCACGTCTACCCCTGCCCTAGGTTTGCAACTGCCTGCGAGGACTGATGTCTGCAAGCGCGGCGTTATCTGAGGAATTCACTATATCAACTTTTTTTCGAGCGTTGCTACGTATCAAGAATAGTGATAACCCCACAAACTATGTAAATGGCTGCATGAAAGTCATCTATATTACAGAGGACCAACAGTTCAGGTGCCATTGACATCGTCTCATAGAAATGCTCTGTTACAATGGGCTCTGAATTATATCAATTAGACACCACAGAAATGAGCCAGAAAATGTTCATTGAAGACTTTATTCTGTATAAACAACGATTCTGAGAAAAACAACCAGTCGGGCTGGTGTCATTGAGCAAGGATATAAGTTCGCGTCTGAGCTGATATCCTTGAATCAGATACTGCAAATTAATTGGAACAGGCTTCATTTTCAAAAAATTTGTCTGCTCACAATGATTTCCAGCCTGAAATCAATTTTAACTACATTTTGTTCTGAAGGGAAGTTGGTTTTGACTTTTCTAAATTCGTTTGACCACAACACGTACAGCATTTTCGTGTGTCATATTTCAGCTGCTGTTATAAGGGTTTCGATTGAGTGAGTAGTCTGGTTCTCACGGGTATGGAACAAATTAGATACACACAGGAAAAAGACCAAATTGTTACCGAGAGTCAGCATAACTATGATTGCAAGGGATTCTTCTGCAGCAGTTGGAATTGAGAAACAGTATTTCTTAGAAATTAATCAGGAAAACGGTTTTGAGACACTTTCTCAAAATCAGTGAAAACATCTAGGACAAACAAATTTCTTCCACGAATTAGTAAAAAGCATCCTCGTAAAACTCCAGAGAATTATTGACTATCGATGTGAGCACCGATTAAAGAACAGTACAACGGAGGGAGACGAGCCAGAAAATCAATTCCATAATAGTTATCACCTCTGATGACCTTTATACTGAGCCAGGAAATATCAATCCTGGACCTTAATTGCTGGAATAAAAGCACAAAAAGTACATTTCGTCACTGAATGCGACGAAATGTACTTTTTGTGCTAAGGTTTTAAACAATATTTTCAGGTGAAGTGCTAGAGAACTCATCAGGCATCTAAAACAGTTCAGCGCTTCACAAACATGTTTTGGGATCATTATCCGTTTAAAAAACAGCACCCTAGCACTGGTTGAAAAATTATGAACTTCGAAAAATACAGTTCATAACTGAGAAGATAAAGTTTTATCTTTTAAGCAAACGTTTGCACGATGTGTTGGCGGTTTTCAAAAGATCTTGCGCCATGCCATTATTTTAAACAGGGAGGGAGGGGAATAAATAACCAAAAAAATATTAATTTTAGGTTGGTAATTCTTTAGAAGTAAATCCCATCAAAACACTGAACTGATGTGTATGATAGACTGGTCAACTAAAATAAAATGACAGAACATCAATAAAATTTGGTTTCGTGATAATGCGGATAAAAATTTATTTTAAATTAGTGAAATAATCCATGATGTGCACAATATCATTTAAACTAGAAGAGTACAAATTCTCTACTTAACTGCAATGTCATGGATGCAAGTGTGACCTTACAATGAATAAACTACGTAAGTGAAAATTTGTTTTTTTCCAATATACACAGTACTGAAAGAGAAGAGAGAGCTCTTGCTATAATAAAAAATTTCTATTATCACCTCATATTATAGACAATGCCCCTGACAATATATCAACTTCTCTTTAGAACAAAAGATTTCTAAAAAAGGGGTGGGAAGTAGTAAGGTTTATCTTTCTCCCTCATCAAATGCGATTTCCTTGAACACATGGAATTAAAATTTTAAATGACCTCATAGATTTGGAGAAGAACTCCATTTGACATTAGAGGCTATAAATAACCAAGGTTTCTCACAAAAACCTTTTCATCTAATTGTCCAATAAACTTTAAACATCTTGACTACACTTAAAAGTCGAGAACCCAGCAATTATTATTTAGAAATAACATCTGTAGTCGTAAGCAACTTTTTAATTTTTCTAAAAATTATTTAATGAAATACAGTTATCCCTATTAATTCTTAATAAATTTTTGAGAGAAGTCTAACAGGGAACTTCATCTTGACACTTTCCAGTTTTAAAGTTGAGCTGTCTTTCCCTAATTTAACAGTGCATGGTCTAAACTTGATACACATTTTCAAATAAAAAACTTTCTAATAAGAAAAAAAGTTCATTATTCAAGTACATCTATTATATTGCATTCTTGAATTTTAAAATATTTCATAACTATGCCATGTTCTCACTTTATGCATAGGTTAAGAGAAATATCAATTTAATACAGCAATAAGAAATTAAAATCTGGTTGAAATAAAATGGATTGATTCAATAAAATAAAAAAAATAAACAAATCTTGTAAAATATGCTGCTCTCTATAGAATAGAAAAATCAAACTATAGAAATGCAAGAGCATTTTTCAATCTAAAAATATATACTGAATTTAGGACCCATTTCTTAACAATGGGCATAGACAACACTTGTAATCTAACCCCATGAAAATTTGTTTCAACAAAAAACTGTATAATCTTTTTATACAATACTAGCCGTTACCCACACGCTTCACTGGGTATTTCAGGATGTTGTATACTGTTTACATATATAGCTGGTATACCCGTTCTTCACACGGGTGAACTGAAAAATTAAACAACACAGATTGGAGGATGAAGAAGTTATTAATGAGTTAATTTTACGTGAATTGCAAATTCAACAAAAAAAAGCTTTTTGCATATCTCAGCTAAACAAAAAAAAAGAAGAAAAACACCTTTGTTAAATTTTAAGTATATAGATCTAATCGCTGATAAAAAGGATTTTTTTTTACTTATAACTCCTCGTAACACTCTTGAGGGTCGATTTTTGAAAATAACTCCCTAAGCTGATGTCTGCTCAGTAAAAGTAACACATTGTTAAAAGTTCTGTGTAATGAACGCTTAAAATAGTGTAAATAAATTATATCTGAAAGTGTTATACATTAATATTACTTTCTGTTGTATTTATTTTATGCTAAAATTGTAATATTCGCTAGCAACGCCGTTTCTTAAATTATAATGGCGATTCAGTGAAAAACATAGCGAAATGTTAACGACGAGTCAAGTTGGCAAATGCCTAGCTACTTTCGTAGCTCGAGCTTTATTAGAGCTTTGTAAGACCCGCCGTGTAGGGAAGCGATGCACGTTAATACTTTATCCACCGCATTATGATTTACTGCAGTTTTTTTCATACAATATTTTTTTTTGGATCACTACATTTACAAATTAAGGGATATACATAAACAAAATACTCCACTTTGGAAAATTTAATCCGTTAGAGCTAATAAATTAATTAACGATATTCCACTGTAAAATTAATTATATATACCATTTACTTAAAATAAGTAGTCAAATCATTTTCTAAGGTCTTCATTAACATACAAAAACATAAGACACTTAAATTTTGACAAACTATTTTTTCCGCTAAAATACTCATCATGGAACCCGTGCTGCCATATATCTTGGAAGAGTGGATTTCAAAGAATATTCCTGCTAAGTATTGGTAGAATATTCCTTCTAAGTTGGAGTGGTGTGGTAGTTAGGAGAAGAGGGTGCCAGCTAAGGTGTCGTCCACGTCACTTGACCATGGTTCAAAATTACGTGATCCGTTGCCAAAAGCCCTCGTGTAGCTGAACAGTGCGACATTAATATCCACTCACACTCTAAAAAATACAGTACAGTAGTTATTGCGTTTTTAAGTATAAAAATAATTATATCTGCCTATTCAATTAAAATTATAGCGTTATAATTAACTACTAATCACAAACAAATTTTGAAAATTTGTCCAAATGATGCAGTGTGAAAGAGAAAGTTTGTTTACTTTAAGTATCAGAACTGATAAAAGCATTTATTTGGAAAAAAGATCAATTTCTTACTACCAAATATGCATAATCTAATATACACTGGTGTGCAAAAATTAAGGACGAAGTCGAAAAATTAGCATATCAGCTGAACGAAGAGGCAGAGCGGACAGAAAGACCAATCAGGAGATTAAGTAAGGTGATGTACGGTAGCACATGCGCAGATATGCAGGTAGACGTAATGGGGGAGTGTCTGAGTAGTATAAAGCATGTTGTCGGTGTAAGATCAGTATTTCTGGCAAAGATTTTGCACGCCGTATAGCAGTTAAAATCACACCGAGTTGCTGCCTCAGCGAGAAATGGCGAATAATCAATCTGTTAGACGACATCTGGATGCTTTTACCCGAGGTCGAATCATTGGGAAGTTGGAGGAAGGCCGCAGTGTGACAAGTGTGGCTGCAGAGTTCGGAATTGCTCACAGCATCGTTTCACGACTTTGGAGACAATTTCAAACTGCAGGAACAGCTATCCGGGGATTCAGTAGTGATCGTCCACGAGGAACCACAACCGCAGATGACCGGTACATTGTCTTACAGGACAGAAGAAACAGGCGGCAGACAGCGGGAGAAATCGCTAGACACACGACACAGGCGACTGGACGACCGATATCGCGTTTTACCGTGGCCAGAAGACTGCACGGTGGTGGTCTGTTTGCACGACGCCCTGTACGGTGTGTACCTTTAACGCCTGCCCATCGGAGAAGGCGTTCTCTGTGGTGCCGGGAACACCGGAATTGGAGAGACAATGAATGGGGACGAGTACCCTTTACAGATGAGAGCAGATTCAGTTTGAGTAGCGATTCTCATCGCATACTCATCTGGAGAGAGCGGGGAAGCCGCAATCATCCCTCGAACATCATTGAAAGGGACAGGTATGGAGGTCGCGGTGTTCTCGTTTGAGGAGGTATCATGCTTGGTAGTCGTACAGACCTTCACATCTTCGACGCAGGTTCAGTCAACGGGACCCGTTATTGTAACGAGATTCTTCTTCCATATGTGCGTCTTTTTAGAGGCGCTATGGGTCTGCAGTTCCTTTTCATGGACGACAATGCACCATGTCATCGCACAGTAGCTGCCGAACAGCTCTTAGAGAGTGAGGGTATTGAACGTATGGATTGGCCGGCACGATCTCCGGATCTCAATCCCATCGAGCATGTATGGGATTTTCTAGGCAGACGCTTGGCAGCTCGTACCTTACCACCAGTAACGATTCGGGAGCTTCGATTGGCGCTGCAAGACGAATGGGCAGCAATGCCTCAACAACTCATTGACACCCTCATTCTCAGCATGGGCAGACGCTGTGAAACCTGCCTAGCAGTCAGGGGAGATCATATCCCCTACTAAAGACCGGATGTTTCTTGCTGGACACCCATCACAGGGATGTTTCAGCCTTCAGTCGCATTGCGCTCCATGCTACTTTTTCAATCAAGCTTCTTTTTATCCCTATGATTTCTCTTTTAGTAAGTGTTACTTACATTACACATGTCCTTGCGTATTGGGGATCTTACGGTATTAAATGTGTTGATTTGGAAAGCTTTTGTACAAAGTTATATTGAAAAAACCGTCTCGTCCTTAATTTTTGCACACCAGTGTATTTTATAAATTTGGAAGTTTGTGAATATCTTTGTGGGTCTTTCACGCAAAAACAACTGAATGGATTTTAATGAAACTTTACAGTAATATAGCTTATACATCAGAATAGCACATAGGCTATAATTTATAGCATAGACTATAATTTATAAAGATTTGTGAAAAGTGTCCAAAATATAACGATGTTTGTCAAGTAAGTAGGAAAAAATTCTGCCATCTGCTAGTAATTCTTGCTTGCGCTGCAAAAAAAGCCCACGTCAGCATATATCTATCTTTTGTTTGTGAAAAACTCTTTTTGTTTTGGCTACGCAAGGGGCTCGCTTCTAATTAATTCCTGTGATCAGAATAATGCCTATTTTTTTTATTTCAGAATAAAACTAAGTTTTGAAGGGAGAGGTTGTTAGTAGGAAAAAATTCTGCCATCTGCAAGCTTTTCTAGAGTGCCACGTCAACATATTTCTATCTTTCATGCATGAAGTAAAACGTTCCCCTCTGTTTTGTCTACGCCAGGCACCTCTGCGTGCTCGATTCTAATTTTTTGCTTTGTAATCACTATTTTTTTTATTTCAGAATAAAACTTACTTTTATCGCTTCTGGTATTTAATTTAGATAAGTTAAGTCTTTCACACTACACATCATTTGGAAAAATTTGCAACTTTGTTTGTGGTTTGTAGTTAATTATAACGCTATAGTTTTCACTGAATAGGCAGGCATTGCATTTTTTAAGTATAAAAATAACTGCCATACTGTATTTTTTGGAAGAGTAAAAAAGCACCTACTAAGAATTATGCCGCGAAAGCGTAAGTCTAATCTTTCCAAACGCTCTAATTCAGCTCGAGCTAAGAAAGTAGCTAGATTTAACGAAACGTTTCCGCAAGCCGAATTGCGAAGGCTTGAACAGGCGGAGCGTGATGCAGCTCACAGAGCTGCTAAGACACCAGAGCGGTCCCAAGCTCGGCGTCTTCAGCATGCAACTTACATGGCGTCTCAGAGAGATACAGAAACCATTGAAGCAGCTGAATCTCGCAAACGTGCTGTTGCTGAAAGGGCACAACAGCGACGTCTAATATTCACAAAAAACACGTGGAGGGTATTCGATAAAGCTGCATTCGAGTATGACGAAACTCTTGATTACGAAAGCCACAAGCTTATAAAAATAGAAGCGATGAATAAAGAATGCAGATTTTGCGGTGCTCTTAAATGGAAAGAGGAATCTGCAGGCATGTGTTGTTTGGGGGGGGGGAAGTAGCCACAATCTTAACTGGAAAGGCCAAGGGAGACAATGTTCTTATACCACGCATCCCAATCATACCCAATAACTTACCATTTAATTTTAAACGCCTGCAGTTCCCATTAAAAGTTGCATTTTCAATGACTATCAACAAATCGCAAGGCTAAACCTTGAAGGTAGCAGGCATACATTTGGGCTCGCCGTGTTTTTCCCACGGCGCTCAAGGGTTTTCTTGCTCAAGGGTTTCTGAATCGCAAAATCTGCATGTTTATGCTGAACGAAAAAAATCGTTTAACATAGTTTATAGGAGTATATTGCAATAGCTACCTATAACTTTTGCATTACTATCAATCATCATATACAGCCGTACATCTATCAACACAAAATATAGGATTTATAATACCTATCAGTGAGATCATCAAAAATACTTGGTTTCAGTTTACATACATTCCACAAGATGGAACAAGGGTCTCTCAAAGTAACTCTGTCTGTCTGTTACGCCTTCACGACTAAACCGTAGAACCAATTTTGATGAATTTTGGTATAAAGATAGAGAGAGAACCTTGGAGAAGAAAATAAAAGCTACTCTCTCTCGAAGGACTAATCCTGCGCAGACGAAGTCGCGGGTACCAGTTATATGATGTATATACGTGTATCTATGTAAATAAACTGTGTGTACTCTAATAAACTTAATTTTATTAAATATATGGGGTTTTTTTTAGTATTCTTTAACATGAAATTCTTTTAGCACGAAAAAAAATTCATACCCTCTCAGTTTTGTGCTAAACGATTTTCACTGCATGTAAATTTTCTATAAACTATTTTAATGATCCGAACTTTAAGATTCCTTAATGCCATTTGTTTATCTAGAAGTAAAAATGAATGTTTGCATTTATGCATGACCTCGCTTCACTCCAACACTGTTCAACCGATCACTATGAAAAATGGCATTAACTTATTACACTTCTAAATATAAATTATTTACACTACTTTAAGCGTTCATTACACAAAATTTGTAACAATGTTTTGCTTTTGCTGGGCAGAGAACAGCTTAGGAAGGTGTTTTCGAAAATCGACCCACACGAGACTTAAGGGGCATTATAAATTTTAAAAAAAATCATTTTTATCAGTTATTAGATCTACAGACTTAAAATTTAACAAACATGTGTTTTTTTTCGCTTAATATGCATTTCGAGTAAAATTAACTCATTAAAAACTTCATCCTTCAAACTGTATTGCTTAATTTTTCAATTCACCCGTGCGAAGAACGGGTATACCCCAGCTAGTAAAATCATAAAAAAAACCCCATTAAAATAAAGAGAGATTTAAAACAACCTCTCCCTTCAAAATTTAATTTTATTCTGTAATAAAAAAAATAGGCGTTATGCTGATCAGTGGAATTAATTAGAAGCGAGCACCATGCGAAGCCAAAACAAAAAAAAGTTCTTTCACAAACAAAAGATAGATACAGAGTGTTTTTTTTTTCCAGGTATAGAAGTTTAAGTTGGCATTACTTTCAAGATGGCGACCGATTTAACAGCTGTCAAGTGATTTATTCTCAGTTTGGTTTGGCAATTCATCATGAATAGACTCACGCCTGAACAACGCTTTCAAATTGTGCAATTTTATTTCGAAAATAATGGTCGATTTTCATAAACGAATTTTGTTTAGCGATGAAGTGCACTTCTGGTTGAATGGCTACGTTAACAAACAAAACTGCCGCATTTGGAGTGAAGCTAATCCACAAGTGTATGTCGAAACACCGTTACATCCAGAAAAACTGACTGTTTGGTGCGCTTTATGGGCTGGTGGAATCCTTCTTCAAAAACGATGAAGGGCACAACGTTACAGTCAATGGTGATCGGTATAGAGCAGGGATGGCGAACCAACGGCACGCGACAGAATATTTTGGGCACGCCATCGATCAAATACGATTTGCATTTTAGCTTAAAATAATTAAGTTTACTATGAAGTATTATGAACAAACACAAGTGATCCGTCGCGACGCCGACAAGTCGGGGAGCAGACTCGTTTGTTGTCTTGCGTAAATACTTCGTATATTATAAATTGCTAATGATGCAAAGTTTATCTACGCATAGTGTGTGTATGTAACTATTTCTAAATATATTCAAGTTGTTTAAAGAACATATTCTAATGTTTGCATTAATAGTTCAGCTTGTATACATCTAATTTATTAATGTGATCTAATTCTTGTCTTGTAAGTCTAATTGGTAAAATAACTCTCACTGCTTTATTTTTAAAAATTTTAATGACCTGAGACAAAAGCGAAAGAGCAGACACTACAGAAATCTCGTACAAGCACTCAATTTCCTAAAAACAAATAAATCTGCCCATGAGCCCGCAGTCGTGCGCAGTCAGTAAAAAGGGTTTTTTGGCGGGGGGAGGAATCAAGCGAGAGCACATAGAACAATCAATTTCATCGACACTACTGTACATTTAAAGTTTTGTGTTAAATTTGCGATTTTTAACTGCTATTTAACATGGCTAGTTCAACAAAAAAACAAAAAGTGAAAGTAAGTAGCAGAGAATTTCAAACTTGGTGGGCTGAGAAATATAGCATGATCAATAAAGGCGACAAAGCGGTGTGTGTTTTATGTTCTGGAACAGTGGTATGCAGAACGTCTGTAAAACGGCATTTTGAAACAAATCACAAATCCTTTTGTGAAAAAAGCGAACCAGAGCAAAATGAATTAATTGCAAGTGCAATAAAAGACAGAAATAAACAGTCGACGTCTATGTTTAAATAAGTAAGCAAAAATTGTCACACAAGTGCGGCAAGTTACTCGACTTCAAATGCCATTGCTCGGCATGGTAAAACTTTTCAAGAGGGAAAGTTTTTGAAGGAAGCTTGGTTGGCATGTGCGCCCTCACTTTTTGATGATTTTGATAATAAAGATAAGATAATTCAGCGCATCAAAGATGTTCCTCTATCTAGAAACACAATGAAAGATAGAATCTTGAAATTGACAGAAAATGTTACAGATCAACAAAAAAAAATGACATTAACTCCGCTCCTTTTATATCGCTATGTCTTGACGAAAGTATTGACATTACTAAATCGGCCTGTTTAGCTGTCTTTGCTCGATATTGTGTAGGAAACATCATTAAGGAAGAATTAATTGCGATAACATCGTTGTTAACAACTACAAAGGGCACAGATATTTGTAGGGCAGTAAGAAATTCGCTTGCTGAGAAAGAAGCTGATTTGAAAAAAATTGTTTCGTAACCACTGATGGTGCGCCAAATATGGTAGGCAAAAAAAAAAAAAAAATGGTTTCATTTCTTTATTTAAAACAGTCGTAGGACATTCGATTCTTGAATGCCACTGCATTATTCACCAACAAGCCTTATGTGCAAAAAGTGGTTTAACATCTCTTGATAATGTTATAACTTTAGTCACAAAAATAGCCAACCTCATATCGTCGCAGGCTTTAAATAAACGAAAGTTTGATGCTTTGTTGGATGAAGTCAATTCGGTGTATAATGGCTTAATAATGTATAACAATGTTCGCTGGTTGAGCCGCGGGAACGTACTTCAAAGATTTATTGATTGATTGGAAGAAATCAGACTGTTTCAACAAAATGAGAGCAAAATTGAACAATACCCACAGTTGATGGATATTATGTGGCTTTTAAAATTGATGTTATTTACAGACATATGCCAACATTTCAATGAATTGAACATAAAGCTTCAAGGCCCGAATAAAACAGTAATCGTCATGATGGATCTCATTCACGCTTTTGAAGCTAAACTAAATGTTTTCAGAAACGATATTATTACAAAAAAAACTACAAGTACTTCCCAAACTTTTAAAAAAATATCAAAGATTTAGCTGCCCAAGAGAAACGAAATGAAGAAAAAGTTATTGATGACTTTATTTCCATAATGGATTCTTTAATCAAAGAATTTTCAGCGAGATTTTCTCAGTTCAAGGAATTATCGGAAACGTTCAAAATTATTATGTACCCTGATGAGATTTCGTTTGATAAACTGAACTTGTCTCAATTCGATTAGTTGGAAATTGAAGAACTTGAAATGCAACTGATTGATTTCCAGTCTAGTTCAATATGGATTCAAAAGTATATTGAAACAAGGAAAAAGTTGGAATTGATTGAAGCAGAAAGATTGACAAGCAATATAAGTAAAAATACCAGTAACGAAATTTTGGAAACATGGAATTCGATTCCAGACGCATTTAACTGTTTGAAGAAGTTGGCGTATGCTATTTTAACCATATTTTCCTCTACCTATGCCTGCGAGTCATTATTTCAGAGATAAATAACATCAAAGACTCGCTTAGAAACCGTTTAACAGACGACTCTAATTCAGCATGCATTCTACTAAAAGTAACATCTTATAATCCTGATATAAGTTATATTTGTCATCTAACCTACAACAGCAGAAATCACAATAATGCTGTTTAAATATAAATTACAAGTATAACTAAAACATTTACTACTATACAGTGCAAAATGTATTTTTCGTATTAAATAAAGAATTTTGATTTGTTCGTATTTAGTTTTATTAGTTCTTCAATAATCACAAGTCAAAATTATTTGATGGCACGCCTATAACTCAATAAACGTATTTTTAGAAAAAATGGCACGTTGACCCAAAAAGGTTCGCCACCCCTGGTATAGAGCCATGATTACTAACTTTTTCATTCCTGAATTGAACAATCATGATGTCCAGGAGCTGTGGTTCCAACAAGACGGCGCAACATGTCACACAGCTCGTGCCACAATCGATTTATTGAAAGACACGTTTGGTGACCGCCTAATTTCACGTTTTGGACCTGTGAATTGGCCTCCAAGATCTTGTGATTTAACACCGCTAGCTAGACTATTTTTTTGGGGGCTATGTAAAGTCATTGGTCTATGCGGATAAGCCACAAACGCTTGACCATTTGGAAGACAACATTCGCCGTGTTATTGCCGATATACGGCCACAAATGTTGGAAAAAGTCATCGAAAATTGGACTACATCCGAGCCAGCCCTATGCCAGAAAACATTTAAAATGTAATGCCACAAGATTATCTTTCGAATAAAAAAAATTCATGTCAATCGAATAATACATCGTTGTTTTATTGCAATTTAAAGTTCTGTACCTCTCAAAAAAACACCCTTTATATGCTGAAATGGGCTTTTTGAAGCGCAAGCTAAACTTTCTCGCAGATGGCTGAATTTTTTTCCTACTTACTTGACAAATATCGTTATATTTTGGACGCTTCATACAATATCTTTATAAATTATAGCCTATGCTATAAATTATAGCCTATGTGCTATTCTGATGTATAAGCTATATTACTGTAAAGTTTCATTAAAATCTATTCAGTTGTTTTTGCATGAAAGACCCACAAAGATACTCACAAACTTTCGCATTTATAATATATATTAGATTATTGATATCTAGCATTAAGAATTCGATTGCATTGAAAAATATATTTATAGCTGTTACACTATCACCTCTTGATATAAAAAGAACATAAATTATAATATCTAATTTCTATTTATATCTAAAATAGAAGTAGATAGATATTTTTTGCTCACTTAACCTAATAATCAAGTGGATTTCCACCAAAGAAACTTTCAGTGAATCTCTACTCCATAAAATAAACATGCGTGCTAAATTTCAAGTCTAAATCTAACAGAGCAAAAATAGAATTTTTATCATCAATACCTCGTTGTGACAGCATTCTTAGCGGATTCCAATTCAACAAAAAAAGCATGCAAACCAAATTTTATTATTATAGTCTTAGCAGTTCAAAAACGGGAATTTTGTCTATCAACACGCCCCAATAACACTCCCCTCTTCCCCCTGGAGTTGATTTCCGTAAAATCCATTCTTAGTGGAACTCTATTCAACTAAAGAAAAGTGCTAAACAAATTTCAAGTAAATGAGTTAAATTCAAAAACAGCAATTTTTCTATAACACGCCTTAATCCCTCAAAACCCCACTCCTTTGAGGGTCCGTTTTCGCAAAAATCTTTGTAAAAGGAACTTTATTATTCCATGAACGGTACATACCTTCTATTTTTCAAGCAAGTGGTTCTATTAGTTGAAAAGCGGAAATATTTATCTATTACGCTCCTTAATCCCCCTCAGTGACCCTTGGGGATCAATTTCCCCCAAAACTATTTTGTAGCGGACCTCTACACCATGAAAAGAATTTGCTAACCAAATTTTAAGACTGTACGTCTAATAGTTTAAAAATGGAAATAATTATCTATAACCCCCTTAAGCCCTGCAAGGCCACTTAGGAAACGATTTTCACAAAACCCATCTTATAGCAGATCTTTACTTAATGAATGGAATCAGCTTTCTCAATTTCAAGATTTTACGTCAAATAGATTAAAAAGGAGTTAATTGCCTATAACGCCTCTTTATTCTCCACAACGCCACTTGGGGTCGATTTTCACAAAACCCATTTTGTAGCAGATCTGTACTCTATGAAAGGAATCCGCTTATCAAATTTCAAGACTGTACGTCCAATAGTTTAAAAATGGAAATAATTATCTATAACGCCCCTTAGGAAACGATTTTCACAAAGCCCATCTTATGACAGATCTCTACTCAGTGAATGGAATCTGCTAACTCAATTTCAAGATCTTACGTCTAATAGTTTAAAAAAGGAGTTAATTTCCTATATAACGCCACTTAATTCTCTACAAGGCCACTTGAAGTCGAATTTCACAAAAACCCATTCTGTAGGGGATCTGTACTCTATGAAAGGAATCAAGCTTGCAAATTTCAAGACTGTACGTCTAATAGTTTAAAAATGGAAATAATTATGTATAACTCCCCTTAAGCCCCCGCAACGCCACTTAGGAAACGATTTTCACAAAACCCATCTTATAGCGGATCTCTACTCAATGAATGGAATCAGCTCACTAAATTTCGAGATTTTACGTCTAATAGTTTAAAAAAAATGCTAATTATGTATAACCTACTTAGGAAACGATTTTCACAAAACCCATCTTATAATCTCTACTCAATGAATGGAATCAGCTCACTT
Organism: Trichonephila clavipes; assembly: GCA_019973935.1. Taxonomy (NCBI): domain Eukaryota; kingdom Metazoa; phylum Arthropoda; class Arachnida; order Araneae; family Nephilidae; genus Trichonephila; species Trichonephila clavipes. The sequence goes on along the minus strand of BMAU01018087.1, from coordinate 168,581 downwards.
TTCGAGATCGATTTTAAAAAAGGTACACCTATAACCCATTCTGTATAGGGGATCAAAACCCATTCTGTCTGTACTCTATGAAAGGAATCCGTTTATACCAATTTTTTTTTTCAATACCGTACATCTAATAGTTTAAAAATGGAAATAATTATGTATAATGCCCCTTAAGCGCTCTCAACGCCCCTTGGAGGTCGATTTTCGTAAAAATCGTTACGTAGGGAATCTGTATGTTATGAAAGAAATGTGTGTACCAAGTTTCACGACTGTACATCTAATAGTTTAGTAATGGAAATAATTATCTATAATGCCCCTTAAACCCCCGTAACGCCCCTTGGGGTTCGAACTTTGCAAAATCCGTTCTTTTAGCTGACGTCTACTCTATGAAGGGAACCTACCTACCAAATTTCAAGTCTGTAGGTTTAATAGTTCCGGAGATATCATGATTAGTTAGTGAGTGAGTCGCTTTTCTCCTTTATATGTATAGATAATCAGTCACAAATAGTCAAAGTAAATGAAAATTTTTGAGAAAAGTAATATCCAAATAAAATACATTCCTAACAATTTTAAAAATAGTACATTCTTACATGCTAATTTTCATTGCCAAAATTTTGTCTTATTTTGATGTAATAAATATTCAAACCTACGTAAGACTGTGGTAAGGAAGGAAAAGCAGTCTTTGCTCTGCAAACCAAAAAGAATCACTTTGTATGCTTACACTTTGCTGTGTCTAGTCTAAAAGAATACAACAAAGCCAAGTTATGGAATTATTTCCACTTTAAAAACTATCATTTCTTCCTATCAGACAATTTTTTTTGTTAACTTTATACTAATTACTTCATTTATTTTCATTACCTTATAATAAATACCTCTCAATACAGGATATATACCACTGGTTTTTGTGGCTAGATATTAGGTATAATATATATCATTAATTTAACTTCTGTAATTTGGTCATTCTTAAAATTTAACACACGAAAAGTTTCTATAATAATTAAAATGTAGTATTTTACTAAAAATTATGTTAGAGAAATGACAAAAATACATTTTTTCTACAGAGGTGTATCAAAATATTTATGCATGTAAGAATTTCTGAAAATGTGAACTTAAATTTAAAAAGAATGATACAAGACTGATACATCACAAATTTATTTTTCAACTAGATATAGTGCAAGCTGCCACAAAAGTTTGTACAAAGCAGATAATTTTGTAAACATTACCATGCCAATCGACAGAACAATATGTATATAATATATAATTAATGTGTATACACTTCATTCTCAATAAAGCATTTCCAAAATATGTTTAATCTATGTGGACGTTTCACTACACAGTCCAGATTGGTCACTGGCATATTATCTTGTATATGAAAACTAAATATATCAAACAGGACAACAAAATGGTGATGATAAGCTTCTGGCATAAGCATGTTAGATGATGGAAGTGATTTGTACAGAAACTAAATATTTTATTCCTATTTAACTTTTAAAAATTATAACATACACACACAAAAGCATTTGAAATATCTTTTGAAAGTATTAATTTTCTTTACCAATGGAAAAGTTATTTGAATAAGAAATAATTTACCATTGTATAAAATTTTTCAAACTATAAAGTGCATGGACAAAATATTTTAATCTCAGACATTACAAATATATATGTTGATATAATGATTAATGCCAGTGTATTAATAATAATATGAAATTCTGCCAAAAAATAAACCAATTTATAAATGATATCCAAATACATTTTGCTTTCTCAAAAAACAAAATGTAATACATTTGAATATTCTTAAGATATAAAACTCAAAAGGTAAAGAATATGCTTGTTACAAATTTAAAACTATTAATTCAAATGAAAGAAAACAAATTATTCCCATTTTTTCATATTTTGTCCACATGCATTTTTAATCTCCTTTCTTTTCAAATCAATAATTATAACTATTTTATGGACATTTGGTGTTGAAAAAATCTATTATCTTATGTGCAAATCCAAAAAAGCACACTTTATAGCACAAAATGGACATGTTTAAATTGTTATCAAAATTCAGAAGTGCAATAAATGCTTTTAAACTAAAATGTTACATTCTCATTAAACTCAATCAGAAATGATATAAAAAAAATTAATGAAATTGCTATATCTTTTTAAAAGATAGAAACCTATATCATCCGAAAAGCATCTATTCAAATCTGTGATATACAGCTATACTTACTTTTAAGTAAAATCATAAATGAAACATGCTAACACTAAAATAAAGGCAATAAATTGTGATATTAAAAATGAAGCTATTTCTGTACATGATTTAGCTTTGAACACTTGGATGCTATATGTGCATTGTGTTATTTACCTGGTACATTATATACACAATTAATGGCTATATTTACTTTAATTGACCGGACATGAGTATATATCTATTAAAAACATATTCATGTAAGTGCACTGAAAGCCATAACATATGGCTTAGATTTTTCTCAAAATAGAGTGTCAATGAAAAAGATTTTATAACAGTATAACATCTATTTACAGTACGTGCAAAAATATATATACTATTGATTCTATTTCAATATTCTGTATTTGATGTGGAAGGATAAAGTTTTAATACTTCAAGTAATGAAAAGATAACAAATCAAGCATTAAATTGAAAGGAAAAGAATTGGTGCAAAATAATGACCCTTTTTTTTTGCAAATCTTTTCCCTACTCTTGGGTAGAATATTACTTTGTTGTATAAAAAAATCAATTTATTTATATTCTATGAAAATACCCAAATATTAAACATAACTCCAAGTATTAAAGAATACTGAATAGAAGCTAAATATGAGCATAAAAAATTGAACAGATTTAAATAAGGAGCAAATAAACATAAAATATGCATCTTCTTGAACTTGCATGAGGAAATTAAATATTAAAATGTTCCATGGCAATTTTAGTATAATTTTTAAAATTTGTATAAGACAAGTTCATTTATAAAGCTATGTATAATTCAATACTGATATCCATTTTATAAACAAAAAACATTTGGAAGCCCCATTTATTAACAGTTTGTTCTTTATACTGATAAAAATCTACTTATTTCAGTCGAACATTTTCCCCAGATGTCAGAAAAGTTGGCAATTACCTATTTAACTCTTTTCCCCCTTCATTGAAGGTAAATTAAAAAGACATTAAAGTCTACAACCTTTCTAAAGATACAAAATAAGAGAAAAATGCAAAAATGCTAGCTTGTTATAATATTCAGCATATGTATAACAGACAAATATAAATCCAATACTCATTTTGAAAGGAAAAAAATACAAAAACAATTCTTGTTATACAAGTATGCAGACACATGCAAATGGAAAATACTCAGCTGAAATTTTAATTATATTTAATAACCTGAAAAGCATCTTTAAAAATGCCTGTGTCAAAACAACCATTCATAAATATCAAGAAAATCTAACAAACTTTTCAAAGTCTTAAAAATATTTACACAAAATATATATTTACACTTGAAATACAATGTGAAAGAAAACAAAAGTACAGAGATTCACAACACACAAACAATTTATAATGTGCTAGTTGCCTCCAGAACAAAATATTGGTTAACAAAACAAAGAAAACTAAATATATATTTGTAAATACAAATTAATAGAAAAACAAATAACAAAAAAAAAAAAAAAAAAAACAGCATAAAACTTTCCTGAGGTTACTCCCAAACTGGCTTGAAACAATTCATTTTTCAAAGGTTTCATACAAATCTCTCATATAAATATATATATATATATATATATATATATACACACACAATTCTATTTTTACATAAACTTCTTTCACATGATTTTGATTTTTAACATGATCTACTCAAATTCAAAAGAAAGTTTAGGTTTACTTTTATATCTGTAACATCGATACAAAGAAATGTAATGTGATTTTCTATTGAGAGAATTCTTCAAATTTTAAAACCTCAATATGGACTTCTGTCTGCTCTGCGAATATGAAGATATCAAGCCGACGATACAAAATGGCAGTTGTGATAAAAGTAACATTGAAACCTTATTGCAAATGTATGAAATCATCAGAAAGTGACAATGAGTAAAATTATGCTAATTCATTATTTTTTGTAATCTTTATGTTTCTGAATTAGTGAATGGCTTTCCCCCCCCCCTTTCAAATGATTTACTTTGTATGGTAATGAACAACTTTTATGAAATAAAATGTTTAAGATTTTAACATGGAAAACTCACGGTTTATAAGGCCCTTTTTGCTGATTTCTTCTTTTGTTTTTCCCATGCATTTCTTCAGGAACACATCTGTCATGTAAACACAGAATTATGTGTATATATATACATACTTGAGAAATAAATTGGAAGACCAACTTAACCAATATAAGCTCCAATGTCCATTCCCCTATCTTATTTACAAAACTATTCTCTAGAATGAAAGATAAATATTTGAACATGTAAAAAAGTAAAGAAATAACAAGAATACATAAAAAAATTTTGTCATTCCTCTCAATAACACTAAAATATAATTTTTTTTTAAAAAAAAGTAAATATACATTAAATCTTGAGTTTCTTTTTAAAGAATATTTGCAAATTTAACTTCATGACTAGTAAAACTTTCAGATTAAAAATTAAATAGAATTTGAATCATTCCTAAAAATACAATTTTAAACAGAAAAATGATGTAAAATTTCTTTTTATGCAAAAAAAAACACTAAAATTATAAAAACTATTTCAACAATTATATAAATTTATGATCTCACATTTACACTTTAAGCTATTCATATAGATTTAAATCACGGCCAAAAATTCCATTACATAATATTACAGAAATAAATTAATCTACAGAAAAAAATGTTTAACAATCTAGAAAACTTAAAATTAAAGTGAAATAAAGTATATCTTTCTAAACAGTTTTAAATTGTGCCTTCCTATAAGTAAAACATTAACGTAAAAAGTAAATAATTTGCTTCTTGACATCTACTGTAAATTATGTACTCCTTTAGGACCAAGAATATTTATAAATATTAAGTCCAGAGTGAAAACAAATTTTAAGATTTTTAAAACGTTATTTTGCAATACACTAATTAAGATATTTTTGAGAAGCCCCTACATTCAATTATGTCAAAGATTTCACATTAAAATATTTTTCAAAAAAATTGAAATTTTTCTAAGTTGGACTTCCTTTATCTATATCTTTATCATTTCATATATCTTCACTGGATTACTGTATGCTATATATGAAACTGAAATTAACTCCGAAAACCACTTCAGAAGTACTTGGCTGCCTCTCTTCTCCCCCAAGTAATAGAATAATATAATAAAATTGACATATTTTACATATCTAGTACCTAATTCAGTAAAATTGTAAATAACAAATTCACTTCATAATTATTAACCTCAACAAAAAATATCAACAACAAGATTTCTTTACTTCAAAAGCATTCACAAAAATATCAAATAGATTTCTGAGATAATTAATGTTTCATTTTTCAAGGGAGGGGGGGGATTAAAACTCTGGAATGAACTAATACCTTTAAAAAATTATTAAAAAGTAGATGTTCCTATTTATGGAAGGGGCAGGAAGTATCATCTAGCAATAAAAAGTAATCTTGGTCAAAATCTAAAGATTAAGTTACACTGAAGTGTTTATATGAAGATTGCGAACTATATTCAATTAGATCTCTGTTTACATATATCAAAGTGTACTCAAATGTGTAAAATGGAAAGTACAGTCTAATATATATATATATAAAATCTCAACTGTAAAACAAAATTATTCCATGAAATTAGATAAAAATGTGAACATTAACAATTTTTGACTGATAAAAATAATTCAAAAAAATTGTATGTGGATACTTTCACTGTAATCTTTAAAAAAATAATAAATTACTCCAAAACATGAAGTCTATAGATATGAAATCTACAAACAATCACAATGTATAAAATACTGATTATCTATACATCACACTCAAAATGAATCTAGTAGGCATATTTCAGCATAAAATTCCTTCTTTAGGGAAAACCTTAATTTTACTAACAAGACACACTGAAATTCATGAAATGTACTTGAGCAAAGAAAAGTAATTTATAGAATCCATGAAAGTATTTTAAAGGAATGCTATTAACACAAATAATTTCAGATCTTTTGAGAATCATTGTAAACAACCTAATTGAATGTTATTTTTAATACACATCATGCAAATGTAACATGAGATTTACATATTTTTCATAATAAAAAACCTATGATCTTTAAATACCCAGTTTACAATGAGCAAGAACTACACAACCAACAAATTCTGTACTGAGATTCACAAGATGTAAATTAACAATAATGGAAATGGAATGCAAATTAAAAATCCTACACATTTCATAAATGCAATTGATCACAAAGGCAAACTGTTAGCCATATATAAAGCAAAAAAAAAAAAATTTAAACTGGTAATACTACACCAATATTTCCACAAGGTGTATCTCTATAAATATTCATAACCCTAAAACAGAAACATCAATATTAGTTGTCAAGTCTATTTTAGATTGCAGTTCAAATGTAAAAAGTGCAGCATATGTCTAATACTGAATGATTTTCCAGCATGGGAATTTAAAACTGCACAATGTGACAAGATGGCACTTTAATTAAGACGTTTTTATGTGATAGACATTTAAAATTGGAATAAAAGTTAAATATGTCTTTTTAATTGTTAACAAGCTCAACATAATTTGCTGGATAGAGTCCAACACGACCATCTTTCCGACCTTTGCACCAGCCCTGTTCATCTTCATCTTCAAGCTTTTCAAAAATGTCACCTGTTAAAAATATCAAAAATAAATCAATAAATATGTAAAATGTAAGTAACTTTTGCCAATAGACATGAAAAATACATTTTAATCCATTTTTATAATACTTAAGAAATAGCAATTTTGTATAAGTTGCAAATGTAATATGAATTAGCTTAAAATTTTATACCCATTTCTTTTAAGTATTTAAAAAAAATTCAAAATTCAAAATCAAACAAAAATAAAGAAACATTCATATGGTACATCAAAATCTTTAATTTATTTATTTTTTCCCCTCTATACTTAAGTTCTTCAAATAGACTGAAAAATATTTTTAGAATTAGTGAATTTAAGGATTTTTTATATAACTATATTGAAAACTATTAATTTAAAACATATTACCAAGGCAATTATAATAAAAAAATATCCAAGAATAAATTTTAAAATATAAAGAGGATTATAAAATTACATAAGATGTAACATTCATTTTTGAAATAGCTATATTACAATATTTAAATATAAAAGTTTATTCAAGTGTGCTTTAAAAACTATCAATGATATCAGTCATGAGTACCCAGATAAAACTGTTCAACAATTATTTTTCTTTCACCAAAAAAAATAAAATAAAATAAATAACCAGTTGCAATAATAAACTGAATTTAGTAAAATTGTGCTCAGGAAAAAAAAGTATTATTTTAACAAAATTTATAAAGATCCTACCAGACTTGAAAGATAATTCATCTTCTTCTGCACCCTCATAATCATATAAAGCTTTGACAGGGACACCTGGTTCACCATTATCTACTAAAGCATCATTAGAACCTTCATCCCAATCTTCTTGGTCATCATCAAATGGATTAGCATCCTGTCCACCATTTCTAATGCATACAGTTAAAAAACTTAAGGTTAAAAAAATTTCTTACTATGCTTAAAATACAAAAAATAGTTTGAAAGTTAATTTGAAAGAAATACGAGGGGAAAATATTACCAATCTTGGTGTTAAAACAATTTACCACCAATTAGTTTTAAAAAAGTACCAAAGAATAATAATATTACAGAAACTATTTTTACTATTAAGATGAGGCATGTAACTACTAGCGTATCAGCTGTATCACTGATACAGAGCCTGAACATGAGTAACATTGACACATTCAAATAAGTTTTATTAATGCAATCATTTTTATTTTCCCAAAATATGCCTCAAAGAAATTTTGATACAGGCCCCACTTTAGACTAGCTACACCAGTGATTAAGATATTAAGTCATTTCCTACCCTTTTCTACATAAACTTAAAACAAAAACTGACTACTTAAAAACATTAAGTGTTTTAAATGTACTGAAATTAAAGGGAACAACAATCTCACAGTATTGTAATATTGAAATCAACATCAGTATTCAACAAAAATGAATTTAATATTTCTCCAATAAGATTTTATGTAAATAACTAAGTTTTCTCAAAAATAATTTCTCTATCAAGATAATTATCATGAAAACCTATATCCAATTTTATTGAATTTTAAAAAACTATACCTTAAATACAATGAGAAGAACACTTCTACCTATCTTACAACTTCAGTTCACTAATACAAAATTTATTACTCTCAGGACTAGGGAAACATTAACAAACTAGGACAATAAATAGAAATTGCCTATTTTCCAAATTTTGAATTAAATCATCCCATTTACATTCTTAAATGATCATTAGTAAATTTTATAATAAATATAGTTCAAGACCAAGTTAATTGTTTTCTAACTGTATTAATTTTTTTAATTACTTCATTTGACCCCATTTTTTTCAATAAATCAATAGTGTATTCTCCATTCAATTTACTTTTCTGGAGTAGAAAAAAATTATTATATTTCCTATTTTATTTGAAGATATAATTTTTTTAAAGAATGATTATATATCAGTTTATAGTATTCAATTTTGCAATACAATCAGCAAAAAAAAAAAAAAAAAAAAAAAACTAATGCAATAAACAAATTTTTAATCAATTTGGACTTGTTTCTAAATATACCACTCTTGAAATCACAAAAATGATATACAATGCAAGTTAAAAACAGCAATACAAAAAAAATAATTCAGAAATAATTTTCAAAAAAAAAAATTTTTTTTAATTCACTACTTACGTACTAATACCAGAATTCCTGTTTGATAAATTCTTCTCTTTCCCATTTTTAGTTTGGTTGTTTTGAATATTAGTAAGGGTTATACCACCATCATTATTTTTCTTTTCTTTCTTGGAAACATTGTGGAAATCTGGATTATATTCCTGTAATAATATAATGCATTACTTCCATAAAAAAGTTATGAGTATGCATTTTTAAATGATGTAAAATTTTTTTTTTTTTTTTACAACTCCTAAAGTATTTCATAGGAAATTTTAAAAATTCTTTAATTTATATAAATGTAGAGGCCAATTAAATTACATTTGACAGTAGAGTTAATTTTAAGCCATCAATCAATAAAATCCTCTAGAACAGGGGTGTCCAGCCCGCGAAATTCTGCACAACTTTACAAAATTCGACTATTTTTTTTTCTTTGTAAAAAAATAAATCCCATAACTGTTATTTTATCACATTGTTTCTGTTACTGCGAATCTTTTTTTCCTAAATTGAAATTTATCAAACATAAATCGTGCTCAAACTTAATGCACGAAAATCTGCAACATTAATTACGATACGCAAGTACACATGAATTGAGATTGACTTGAAAAAACTAAGTGAAATAAACATTATTTGATTATTATTATTATATTACCTATGTTTGTATACATGAAAACAATAATAATATATGAGTTTGTTTTAAATTTTCACTCCAAGAAATGTTTTTAATAGATCCAAATCTAATATAAAGATATATATTTTTTATATGTAGCCCGTGGGATTGTAAAGTTCTTCCAAAGTGGCCCGCAAGGTCATTTGGGTTGGCCACCCCTGCTCTAAAAGATAATGATCTAAATCTTCAAACTTTAAATAATGACAAATTAATAAATTTTATAGCAATAAAATGATTTTTTTAGTAATACAATACTTTAAAAATCTTAAGATATTAATCCTCTGCAACCCAAATTCCATCACATACTACTGATGGTGTTTGAACTTAATTTCTAATATATATATACATGTTACTACAGCTTACATATACATATGCCTACTTAAGTATACACAGATTTAATTGCTTCCTAATTGACTTTCCTTCCATTGTATGGTTTTCCTTTATTTATCTTAAATTACCAAAGATTTAACGTTCAGATTGGAAAAAGACAGCCTTTAATTATTCATAAATCATGAAAATATATTATGAAGCAGCATTTTAATTCAATTGACAGAAAATGCAAAAGTCAAACTACAATGCAGATAAAAAAACATTGTAAAAACAGTTAAATTTCCTTTCAAACACCTATTTGGTTTATTCATTGTGAAGGTGTATCACCCAGTATTTAGTCATGAACCATTTAATTTCATTTTACAAATTAATTAATTTTTAACTTTAGACCTATTTTTATCATATTATATGCAAAAAAAATTAGGCTTTAGAAATTAATTAACCTTTCATTTTTATGTGCTTAACTTTCCTTTTATCAATTTCGTTTAATAACCCCCGCCCCAATGATACATTGGCATTGTGCACTTACTACAGAAGGTAAATCCTTAAGGGTTTAAACAAAATAGAATATACCAAAATAATACTATCTGATGTGTTGATGATTTTCTATAGTAGAGCGCGCAAGCCTTTAAGTAATATGGTACAGAAAAGCAATGTGAGAAACTGTTGACAATAGACCTAATAATTTTAAACTATAGTCAAGTGATGAGGATGGCACCAGAACTGGAACCCTACTCTCATAACTTCCACACCATACCAATGTGAGGACTTTGAACCACAAAAAATTTCATATGCATCAGCCCCTCTACAAGGCAGAATTTTATTGGCATGAGGCCTCAAACTCATGACACACCCACCACAAGCCCACGACCACTAGGCAACTGAGACTTTTCCATGGTGGGAGATAATTAGAAAGTACTGGAGATGGAACAGAGATTATTTATAGATTTGTAATTTTCCTACATACAAAACACTTTTGTTCAGATATTACCCACTGATTTATGTGTCTCCAAACCATTACTTTTCTTTATAATACATTAAAACTTATTTTTCTGTAATGTTGTAAAACTAAGTCATTAAACATTCTTTATAAAAACTACACACAGTCACTATAATATAAATCAATGTATAAAACATGACATTTTGTTAATTATTACATTAAAAGAAACAATTTTTTGAAGTAGCACATAACAAAATTATAAAAACTGGTCAGTCTTGCAAGTATGAAACTACCACCTAATAAGAAAACTATAGCAGCAGACAAACAAATGAGTTCATTAGTAAGTTATGCACATCACAAAAAGCAGAGGCAGCAAAAGCAAAAGTAGAAGAAAAGCAGTTTCAAGTTGTTTTCCCCAACAAAAAGCAAGTGGAAAAAATGAAACTGAAATTTACAGGAAGATCTTCGCCAATTCTGTGTTGATTGACAAGCATAATGCCACTCTCTGGAAATGGAGCTTTCTTGCTTTTTCCTACAATATCCCTGAATTCTTCAGAATAATCCTATAAAAAGGCACCACAGCACAAAGCGAGCACACAAGAAAGAACATTACACATTAGTTCATTCAGGCATTAAACATTTCAGTGATGAATATTTGAAAGAAATATAAAATAACTTAATTATACATCATGCACTTTGCATCGAGTTATGCATTAAAATATTTTCAAAATGCAAAATTATAATTTAAAAGTTAAGCAGTTAATTTATAGAAATAATCCAAGCAATTCTTTTATAGGAGCATTAAAAAATAATTGAGAGAAATAACTGCATTCAAAATAAAAATAATTCTCATAAAATTAATTTTTAAAGGATTAATATAAACAAGGGAACAAACTCGATTACATTGCTATAGAGATATTTGATTTCTGCAAAGATCAAGTCAGTCAAATTATTTATATCTATTTTATACTCTGTTAACTGAATGTTCTACATTCATTGTGAAAAAATTACTGGTCAGTAAGTTGGCAATATACAAAATTACATTCCTTTTCATTACAGAGATTAACAGTAAGTAAAACTTTGAATATATTTTCAGAATCCTCATAAGAATATGTAAAATACTATGATTCAGAAAAAAAAAGCATTTTTAGAAAAATGCTAAATTTTTTAATCTATGTTATTAAATCATTTTATGAATTTTAATTTTCTCACATAAATGAAATGCTAATGAATAAATCGAATTTGGGATTATTTGTGTGAGTAACATTGTAAACCTTTGCATTTTTACTGCATAGTAAAAGTTATAATTATTTACAGGATAAACTATCAGTAATAATAAATGCAGTATAAAATTAGCATGCCTATTGACACATCATGCAATACAAAATCATTCATCAATGCATTTCATGCATTCAAGGCATAAACAGTCATTTTTATTAATAAACATGCATTTCAAAATGAATTTAAAAAAGTCAACATTAATTTTAAAGATTTAAAATTAATTAGATTAATTTTAACAGGCATTTATCTTATCTAATATCAAGCATATTTTTCATTCACTGACTTTGAATTTATTTAATAAAAACAATAAATCGATAAATATGCAAAAAGAAAGCAGCAAAAGAAACAAAAACAAGAATTATTTATATCTCTTCCAATATCAACTAACATATGGCAAAAACATGTTAGTAATTATTTAATTACATTCATGGTACAAAGTTCTAAAAACATAACAATTCTAAAACTGACATTAAAGTACAAAAAATATATGTTTTGCCTTTTGCATTTAAGAAAAAAAAAATTCCAAAATTAAGGAGAAATAAAAATTTTAATAACATATCTTCAATTTTAAAAATTTACAAAGATGCAAACATTTAATACACTTCTACCCCCCAAAAAAAAAATTATCAAAGAAGTAACCTTACCTCAAAGACAGGCCAATTCATAGCCATTCCCACACCATGATTTGTGGACCACCATTTAAGGTCCTTACTCGCATCAGCATTTTGAATGGAATGCCTGTATTCTTCATAAATCTGGGGAAGCCTGTTAATTCATGTATAACATATAAGCAAAAAATCTGGATCACACAAGGCAAGTAAAAGTCTTTCAAGTCAAGGCAAGCCTTAAATAGTACTAAAAATCCTCAATGTCAACATCAAAATGTGATCCTTTTTCTCAAAACTTGGGGGGAAACATTTAGTCAAAATTATATATATAATATTGTGTGTGTAATTTATACACAATACAAAATGATTTATCCATGTACAATTTTAAGAAATTATGTGTGTGTACTTATATATCTATAAGATTCTACACTAGAAGTATGTAATATTACAATTTCATTTGAAGATTTCACAGTTTTGAAACAGACATCCCTTAAAAAATATCTAAATTTAAATATAACAAATTTTTAAGTTTTAAATGCATGTAATTTTCTAAAATCAAATTCAATGTAATTAATTTTATTTTATATAAAAAGTATAGTCACAACCTTTAAACTGCAGTAATATTGTTAGAACAAAATACATTAGCAGTAACAAGACACATAGTATCAAAATTTTAAGTCTGTTTTGATTAAAAAAATATGGATTAAATAGTTTTATTTGTCTGCCTCAAACATAGCTGTAATAAACCATTCGACATTTTAAGGAAGAAATTAAATTCTTATGAAACAAATAACCCATGGAAGAATTAAAATTTAATGTGCTTCAATCACAAAACATCACAATTTTTCAATATTATAGTTTATATATCACGCTTAAACATCCTTTAATTCATAAACTTACCAGTATTAGAGCTTACTTTTTCTTAATTCGTAACATTAAAATTCTTAAGTTTTACTTTGTAAATGTTCTTCAAATAATTGAGATATTCTAAAATTAACCCTTAACTTCGCACTGTTGCATTTATGCAACATATGATTTATTTTAATTTAACAGACTCAATATTTTTTTTAATTACCTACAAATCAATTATCTGAGAAAAAAATGAGTACTGCAACAAAATACATGCTAATTTTGTCACTAGATGGAATTACATTTTTTCCAGAAATCACAAGAATTATAAAAATCTGATGCCTCAAGAACTGTGTTTTTGCTATAAAAAGAATCCATTATATTTTATGCTTCCTTTTGTTTATTGATGAAATAAATTACCAGGTAAGAAATTTAAACATTTTATGATGAATAATAAATCCTCATAAAAAAAAGAGTTTTGTAATCTGCAGCACTACTGTGTAACAAACAAAAAAAATGACTGAAATTCAATTTAAAACAGCTTAATTTTATATATGTCATGATTTTTAAGACAGAATCAGATTAAAGTTAGAAAAGTGAAAGACGACCTTTATTCTTTCATTTGTACATCTGTTCTGACACCGAGAGCAGGGAGGAAAAAGCACGCCATGGTGGTGGTTTCGAGTGGATAACACTTGAAAAAAGTATCCCTGCTTTGAAGAGGGTGCTTGCCAGTTAATGCTGACATATGTTGACTATTAAATCTAATGATCTGGAATTAGACATGTTTATTGGCTAGGCCATATGTTCGGAAGAAATAAATGGGTGATTAGTTTGATACTTGAAGATGGGAACTGAGAAAGATGAGTCAAGTGCTAGATAGGGAATTTAATTTTTAATCTAATTTAATGTTCTTTTGTTTTATATATATGTTCTTTTGTTTTATATATATATATATATATATATATCCCTTTTATTACTTGAGAACTAACAAGCTGATATAATTTTTTCATAGAAATTTAAAAAATAGGGAAGCTAAGGGTTAAATACAAAGTTTTATAAAATAAAATTTTAAAAAAATACTTACTCTGGATCTGTAGAAATGTTAAGGCAGCTGTTAATGCCAAAAAGCATCTCTTTAAAGAAATTTAATCTTTTTTCTTCAAATTCTTGACATTTATCAAAAACAACAGTCATATCTTCCATATATTTGGCATTATAGTCATTGATTTCTCTCAGGGCTTGTTCATAACGTTCTTTTGTTTTCTGAACTTCATCTTTGCATTTTGAAACCCGATCTTGCAATTTTTTAACCTAAATATAAATGTATCAAGTATAGGAAATCTGTTTATACACTATCAAAATTAAAGGTGCGGGGTGTACAGTGGGGTTTATTCGATAAAAACTCTATTAAAATAATTCGACTCATTTTCTCCCTATTTTAAAAACATTACTCATTTTTCAATTTTACATATTTTATAATCGAAAAGGGAGGGAGAGATGATAAAAAATAATTACTTTTGAACTAAGATAAACAAGAATATAAAAGACAATTCATACTTGATCAGGTGAAAGAGATGTGTCACTAGAAGCATTTCTTTCTTGATTTATAGCAGACCTTTCATTCTTGCAAGCAGCATGATATTCTGATTTACATTTATTGACCTTTTGTAACAATTTAGCCCAAGGCTTTTGAGCCTAAAAAATATTAGATATTAAAATTATATTTTACACAAAAGTTTGCACTACTTCAAACAAGATTTTATTGGCTGATATATTACTAATGTTGCTTATGTTACACATAAATTATACTTATTTTAAATAAAACCAAGTGTGAAGATTTTTTTTTTTTACACAAATAGTTGACATATACTTAAAAATACCACTCCTGTTTATTAGTCTTAAATATTTTAATAGCACAGAAAATACTTTTAAACACTTCAAAAAATTTTTTAATACTTGTGGATATAAAGTAATAAGACATGACAATATGTATGATAATGCAACAGCTTTCACAGAAACATGAATTTCTAATAAACTTCAAGACAGTGTAAATACATTGGTAAAATCTACAAACTTGAAAGGAAAAAATATCATTCAAACATTACTTATGATACAAATAAAATTAAAGTTTACATACATAAAAAGGCACATTCACTTATTTTATTTTTACTTAAAAACAATTTAATTACTGATTTATTTAAGGTAAAAAATATACACAATATGATTTACAATACAGAACTAATTCGTCCTTTTTGAAGTGAAACTGCTTAGCGCTTAAGAGTGAATGAGAAATTTGCCCAGTTTTGCGTAACAAAGAAAAAGCGAACGGAAGTAGTCCCATCCCCCTGAATCATCACTATGATGACAGGATAGCAAGTTGGGAGAAAAAAGGGGAGCGGGGACCCAACTTGACTTGCATCATATCCATGTAAAAGTTGAATGATTGATCACCTCTGATTGGTCAACTTGCCCACCTTCCTATTGGGGTCCTTCCCCCCAGACCTGGGAACATCTATCAATGGTTGTATGAGATGTAGTGACAATTATGATGTAGACAAAACAGCTCTCGCAGTAAAAGCGTGCTTTTTGAAATATTTTCTTAGATTGTTTGCTACATGGCTATGCTTTCGACGGCTAATTTGCTTTTTGTCTTTTATTTGCGTTGAATTATATTAATTCTAGTCAGAATGCCTAAATCAAATGCACAAAGAGGAAAAGTGTTTCGTGAAAGAAAGAAAAAAGAAAAACTAGCAGTCAAAAAAGTGACAAGAAAAAGAAAGCCTAAAAAATATTGCAAATTTATTAAGTGCTACTACCGAATCTCCATCAGAGTACATGACAGAATATAGAGCATGGAAAAAAAACACTGCAAAATACTCTCTTAATGCTCAGTTTAAGGGATGGGAATGCTATTGTGACTCTTCTAATGACTGCACAGATTAATACGGACTTAGTGAACCACCCTGTGTCATTAACTACAGAGCCCTCAACAATTCTAGTGCGTGTTGGAACTGATGCATGTAAATCAATAATAAATTCTATCTTACGTTACAAAGACTGATTCCCATAAAAATGCTCACAAAGATTTTCAAAAGCGATTTGTTGATAATCGTTCAATTGATACAAGCTTATGACAGATTATGGTTTAGAGATGATTTGAGAACGTCTGTTGCTGATCACAGAAAATATTTTACCGGGGATTAATTTAGAAGACACATTAAAGTATACTACAATTGCCGACAAAGTTTAAATAGGAAAAGTATACAAAATTTATCAAAATATAATTGTATTGTATACCCAGAAATTAAAGGACATCTCTCTACTTTGGATTTGGTATCGGAAAGATTCATTTCACCACAAATACCTTTCACGCAAATTAGGCGATTGAGACATGTGCTCGGTCAATTTGTAATATTAGGGTAAATGATCAATGTTCCAACGTCGCCAAAGAAGTTTCCCTTCTATCGCGTGGCATTCCACACACCATTTTTTTTTTAAAAAATAAAATTAAAAAAATCTCAGTTCTAAAATAATTAATTTTAATAAATATTTTTTATATTTAATGAGTCATTTAGAAAATTTAAAACAATCTGATTAGTACAGAGTGAAAGCATTACTGACACACTTTATTCTTTACAAAACTTTTTATTTAAAAAAAAACTTAAAATTTGATACACTCGATAAACTCTTTTGTAGTGTGTCTTATTTTGAGTACTATTTTTTTTATGAGCCATGAATATCTGTTAGGGTATAGTTTTAAACTGAAATACAAACAGATCAATTAAGATATAGTTTGCTTCTGAATTTAACAACTAACAGACTAATAAAAAATTTAAGTAACATTATGAAACTTGTAACAAACATCATTACAACCATGTTTGGAGAGGAAAGGAGTTATCTTTTTAAAAACAATTTGCGAAAAAAGAAACAAAACAGTTATTAGATTAGGTAAATGCGCAGATTTTCCCCAATAAAATTCTTTTGAAATGTTTAAACTGTATGAAGCTACTGAAACTCATGATTATTCTTAACTGCATGAGAAACAATACTTTTTAATTAAATTCATCAATACATCATTGATTCTTTTTTAATTCTATACATTTGAAATTATATAAAAAAAATAACTTAATTTTAGATTAATTAGAAATTGTAAAAGAATTATTTCCTAATTTTAAAGTTTTTTTTAATGATTCATAACTTGGAATAAATTTTAACAATGCTATAAAAATATTCAACACATTATAAATCTTTTCCATTTCCTTTATATGATTTTTTATACTATTTATAAACACTCAAATAAATTACCCTGAATAAATGAAAACCCAATATTTTTACAAAAAGAAAGTTAAAATATAGTTCTGCATGAGTAAAAAACATTAAAACAAAATCTTTTAGACAAAAAAAAATCAAATTTGAAATAAAACAATTTTAATGCAAACCTTGACATTCTATCCTTAACACACAAAGAATATAAAAATAATATTACACATAAAAATGGGGCAAGAAGCAACCAAACACAAACACTCATGCTTCATAAAACTGTGTAACATAATCTAAAAATACCTTTTTGAATGCATCATCCATTTCTTTTCTCTCCTTGAGAGTCATCATAGATTTATGGTAATTATCCTTCTGCCATTGTTTGATTTGACTGATGACATCATTAACCAAATGATCTCTTACCCGAAGGTGCATATCGCACCTCCGATCTGCCTCGACTAAAGCAGACTTCCATGCTGCTTCAGTTGTTCCGTATTCAGGACCTTTGAAGTAAAAATAAACAGCATAAATATATATAAACAACATTAACTTAACTATAATATTAAGCATATAATTTTTAATACTGAAAAGATTAATTTTTCCTACGTATTGCATAATCATTTTTACAAGTCTAAAACATCATTATAGATGCCCAAAGTAAACATTAAAAGCCATTGGAAGGGTATAATATTTAAACAACTGTTAAGTAATTCACAGTTCAATTTATTTTGACAAGAGAATACTCATGTTTGAAATAACTTATTGTAAAATATGATGTTGCCAAAAAAAAATCAATCCAGGTTGGATTTCAAATCTATAATGAGCAATGGTTTAGAAATGGTTCTTTGGGTTTTTACTCTTTACCAAGAAATATCAGTCTAAGTGTACAAACAAGTCGTACAAAATGAAAGGTTTTTAAAGTAAATCTTATTTTGGAATAATACCAATGAACAATAATAACATATATTGGATTACTAGCATTTAAATCTAGGATATGTACAGTATTAGTTGGCAAACACCACTTCACTCTTAACACCAAAAGGGTTACTGTAAAAGTGAAAGGGAGCAGTTCTTATTGCTGTTTCGGAAGATTTTTTAAATTTCTAATGGGCTGCGGATTGGTGTTTTACTATTTCAGAAGGAAGCTTTTCTGGAAGCTGGTCTCTCTTTTTTAGTGCAACACCATATAGGTGAATACCAATAGTCACAGGTAATTTTGATGCCTAGTTTCCTCCCCAGAGGGATGCACTTGAGCTTTGATGAAACGAACCTGTACTAGGATTTAATTTTGCAGAGAGCACCCAAGCCAATCAGGCACTCAATGTCTTTTACATGACACATAATCATACATGGCAGCTGTCAATTTTCTGCATCAAGAAAATCCACTGAGCCGGCTTGGGCTGGGGTCAAACCCACAACCTCAGGTGCAGAAGGCCAACAACACACCAACCACACCACCCAGCCGCCACTGTTTTGAAAGAAGGGTTGTTTTTTGATGGCAGAGGAGTCCCCAAGCAAGCTTGGTACTCATTTATCGACCCACTGCAGTAGGAATGAAAGGCTGAGTCAACCTTGCCCATCCCGGGAATAGAACCCGGACCTGTGGTGTGGAAGTGCGATATGCTACCACTCGACCACTGAAGCATAAAACATCTTAAAATAATTATATACAATCTTTACTTGCTTAAAAAATAAACTTAAGAGTATATTTTTCTTTAAAACCAAAAGTTAATGAAGTGCATTAGTTTAATTTTTTTACAATTGATCAAAACAACTAACATTTCCATGCAAAAAATCGTAAATCTATTAATTTTTCAATGATAAGAGCAAAAACTGTATCAGAGTTATTCATAATTCCCACCAGGGATTTCGAAACGCTATAATAAAAAAAACAGGTAAATACAGTAAAGAAAAAACCTTTTAAAGAATACAGAAATAATTCATATTTTATTTACATACTTTACAAGTGTTCTATGTGTAAAACATTGATTATACAACATACATCAATGTAACAGTTCAATTCCTGCCACACTCTACTCAACATGATGCTATCAACACTATTGAAACAGTTTTTACCCTTGCATGCAGTTGTGATACATTACACGACAAAAGGGTACAAAAACTTGGTCTTACGTAAAAAAAAAACCAAGGATAGGATAACGTGCTGTCAGGAACTGAACTATTGCATTGATGTATGCCAAGATAACCAAAATGTATGCAAAGATAACAAAGATGTATGCCAAGTAACCATAGAGCACCTATAATGTATGTAAATAAAACTTGAATTGTTTTGATATATTATTATAAATGTTCTTTTTTTGCTGTATTTACTTGAGTTTTTTTACTTTTCTGCTTCAAAACCCTGGATGGAATTATGAATAACCTTGTAAAAAACAAAGTAAAAATTAATAAAAAAGAGCTTACAAAATGTTTAGCATACATTCCTTCTTTCACCAGATTTAATATACAATTGTAAACAGATAATTATAAGTTTCATAGTTTAATATTAAAAATACACATAAGAAAGCAAAGAAACCAAACCTTTTTCTATCAATTCATTCCACTTCTTAGACCAATTTCTTAAGCTCTTCGCAAAGACTTTTTCAATTTCACATCTTTCCTGAATCAATGTGATCATGTCATTCGAAAGTCTGAAACCATCTTCAACTCTCTTAGTAGTCTTTTTATAATTTCCAGGCTCCCAGAAGCTGTCACTTCCAGCAATAAGCATTCCATCATCACTATGATGTGACATGCTGGACTGCAAAAAGATAACATTTTATACTAAACGAATTCACATAACAAAACCTTAAATTTTCTTATTCAAAATAGCATTCTCATTTGACCAAAAAAAGGATAACATGTATATTCTAAATAAAGGTTAACATATTTTAAGTAAAAAAATAACATTTGAATTTAAATTTATAAAAAATAAGTTGATTAGATAGTCACAGAATTTTAAAAAATTCAAATGAACTTTTAACATTTATAAACTAGTTAAATGTGGGTTTTTTTTTTGCAAAATTCAAATTTCAAAAATAAATATTCAATTTTCTGTATTAATAATCTTAAAATATAAAGCAAAAACAAGTTATTCTGATTTACATTAAAGTGACAGTTCTAAAATGCCAAATGAAAAAAATTAAAATAGAGAAAAGAATTTAAAAGTTAATGAAAATTTATTAGTTGAATATTAAAGAAGGTTTGCTCTTATAGGATAATTTTTAAAAAAAGTAGTATAGAATATTTCTAACTTTAAATGACAAGAGATTGCATGTATGATTAGACTGTTGTTGTTTTTATTAATGCCACCTGATCAGCAAAGGGCAGATCAAGGCCCATGAAATTCATCATGGCAAAGAGCTAAGTGACATACCATGCAGGTGACAGAACAATTTAGCTTGGTTTCACCCCAATTTTGAGGAATAACATCCTCACTCAGGGACCTCCCACCTCTCCTCCCCTTCCACTAACCTCATGAGAGGACTTGCAGCTCGACGGCTATTTAAAGTACTCCCCTGTCACAAAGGCACTATACATTTAAAACATCCATGCCTTCTCTGGGATTCAAACCCAGTCCCAACAACACAGCAGTCAGCCTCGCTAACCACTATACCAGATGGGTGACTATGTGTATTAGACTAACAAGAAGAAACAGCTGAGAAAACCTTTGAAGAACACTCACTGTTAAATGCAGAAGGAATTTTGATTTAACAGTTCATGAGACACATTTGAATTATTATGGTATTGTGTAGATTAACATGGTTTCATTATAAGCATTTAAAAATTTAACACAAGTAAAAAAATTTATTATAGCTGATTTTAAGTCTAAAAAGTGGAGGCCACCTGTATAATAAGGAAAAAAATTGAGCAGATAATGTTATAAAGATTAAAATATAAATTATATGTGTCAGTATAAAAAAAGTCACAAGTAAATTATATGCTTGCTTAAATAGTATAATATAATTAAATACAAATTACACACTAGATTAACTAATACTAAAATGCAACTGTAATACATGTACAAAAACTAAATTTACTAATAAGAATACACAAATTCCAAAATATTAAATTTTTACATTTGGATGACAAAAAGATTAAAAGATAAAGTAATGTTAATGAAATTGGAAAACCCAATTATACACAAAAACTTGCTGGCAAAAAACATGACATATATATATATATATATATATATATATACACACACACACACATACACACGCACACATACACATATATATATACACATATATATACACACACACATATATATACACACACACATATATACACACACACATATATATACACACATATATATACACACACATATATACACACACATATATACACACACATATATACACACACATATATACACACACATATATACACACACATATATACACACACATATATACACACACATATATACACACACATATATACACACACATATATATATATTAGCATAAACGATGCTCTGAATATGCTACTGAACAACAGATTACTATATGATTATTAATAATAAATTTGACAATAAAAAAATTAACCTATAAAAAATTAAATTCAGCTTCTAAATTTTTTTTTAATAACTGCCTTAATTTACTTCCTGGTTTACAACTTGCATTGCAATTAGACTGTAAAATTCCAAATAAAATTTTTACAAACTAATCCAGAAAAGAATATTATAGTTTAACTGACAACACCAGCTATTTGAAAAATGCAGGTCTCAAGCAAGATGTGATTTCCTAGAAGCTATATCCATCTCATTCACAAATTTTCTAATATTTTCAAAAAATTCATTAAAGAGCATCCCCCTGAATATGTGGCAATTTCAATAGAAATGTATTTAAAAAAAACTTTTGCACATTCAAAAAATGAAATTTATTCTAATCAATATGAATAAAATTATTAATACACTGATTGTGTTTTTAACCCTTAACTTCGCAATTTTTTAAATTTCTATGAAAAAATTATACCAGCTAGTTCTCAAGTAATAATAAAAGAGAAAAATATGAAAAAAAAAATTAAACAGTTTTAAATTGAATTTCAGTCTTTTTTTATTTGTTGCAGAAGTGCAACATTTCACAGTAGTGCTGTAAATTACAAAACTTTTTTTTATATGGGGATTTTATTATTCATCATAAAATGTTTAAATTTCTTACCTGGTAATTTATTTCGTCAATAAACAAGAGGAAACAAACTATAATGGATTCTTTTTATAGCAAAAACCCAGTTCCTGAGGCATCAGATTTTTATAATTGTTGAAATTTCTGAAAAAAATGTACTTCCATCTAGTGACAAAATTAGCATGTATTTTGTTGCAGTAATCTTTTTTCTCAGATAATTGATTTATAGGTAATTAAAAAAAATATTGAGTCTGTTAAATTAAAATAAGTCATATGTTGCAGAAATGCAACAGTGCGAAGTTAAGGGTTAAATTAAAAAATATAAAATCAAAATTCAGAGTTCAGAACTTCAATTATTGCCTTTTAATACTAAAAACTTCACAAATACATATTTGTGTGTGTGTATGTGTGTGTCTTTATTATGTTTTATAATAAATTATATTAATTCATCAAAAATTCTTTAGTTCTTAAAATATACAATTAAATAGAATAAGCTTATTACATTTCTTGGTAAACAAACTTCAATTTCAACATTGAATTGCATCATATAGATGCCTAGATTGATTTAAAGATTATTTATTAATGTTACATTTTAAAGTTGCTATTGACAACAGATCTCAATTTTTAAATGCCTGCCATCAAGTGATGAAGAGGTCATCTTATATTTCAGCCTGAAACTAGTGGCTGTACTTATATACTATCATAACAAAGCCAACGTTCAAGATAACTCACCAAGATGGCAATCCCAACTTCGCATTTGTTATACATGCTGAATTGGTAACCATGTGCTTTATTTCATATAATGTCACCAATACGGTTGGGGGTGGGCAACAATAAAGTAATCTAGTGCATAAATATATCTCTGTGACATTTATTACAAAAAATAATTAAGTAATAATTCATTACTAAACACAATATGCCATACAACCAAGATATAACCAATGTCATAAACATACTTATCTCCTTACTAATTAAATCTAAGTTGTGAACAAAAATCTACAAACCAACTTACAAAATATTTAAATCTTAATTCAAACATATCAAATTTTATTTGCAGTCAGATAATTGCTTAATTTTGTTATAGAAGTTACAATTCAAACTGAAAAGTCTAAGATTCCTTGTTTCTGATACAAAACATCCCTGTGAAGCTTTATGTCATTAAAAATAAGTCTTATTTTCAAGCTTTAAAAACAGTAGTGCTTAAACTGCCAGCCTTCCTTTAAAATCATTTTTTGTAAATAGATAATCATGAGCCAATCTGTTAAAAAGGTTTCTAGATATAATTCAAAACCCTTATTAGAATAAAGACAAATATTAATAAATAAAAATGAATGTATGTCTCTTATGCCTCTTTAAACTGATCATCTGATTGCAATAAACTCTGAGGAATGGTTGGATGCATGCCCGCAAAGACTTCAGAGTTAGTACTAGAGATAAATATTCCTGTTTTTGAACCATTAGACCAACAAACTTGAAATTTGGAGGGCATGTTCCTTTCAAAGATTAGAGGTCCACTACATAACGGGATTTGGTGAAAAATGAATCTTAAGAGGTGTTGCTGGGGCTTAAGTGGTGTTATAGATAAACATTCAAATTTTTTGAATTATTGGGCCTACAAATTTGAAATTTGGTAGGCCCATTCCAAGCAGAGAAGAGATCCACTGCAAAAAGTATTTTGAGAATCGACCCAAAAGGTCGTTATGAGGGCTTAAGGAGCGTCAGAGGTAAATATTACCATTTTTGAGCTTTTAGATAGGCCTGGAGTTTTGTTGTCGTTGTTGTTCAATATAGATTTGCTAAGAACGGATTTTATGGAAATCGACTCCTTTCTGGGAGGGGGGGGAGCAGGGAGTTGCCGAGACTTAATTATAAAAAAAATTTCGTAAGAGTACTACTCATCGTAATGAAATTTAGTATGAATGTTACTTTTGTTGAATGGAATTTTGCTAAGAAAGGATTTTACCTAAATCGACGGGAATCTTTTGGACTATATTGATAAAAATATTTTTAAACTACTAAACCTACAGTATTCAAATTTGGTATGTATTCTTCTGTTGTTGAATTGACCGGATTTGTGGGAAGGGTCCTTTAGAAATAGACTCTCAAAGGTTGTAACTGGAGCTTATCGATAAAAGGATTCCACTTTTGATCCGTTAGATTTAGACTTGAAAGTTGGCAAGCATGTTTATTTTATTGAGTAGAGTTCCACTAAAAATTGGTTTTGTGGAAATTCACTTGGGAAGGGGTTAAAGATATAAGGGGAGAGCAAAAGATAATTCTACTTCTCAATTTTAGAAATTATTATTCGGAAGTTATGTATTTTTTAAATCAAGAGTTATAAGAATATTTTTCAATACAATCGAATTCTTAATGCTAAGATATCAATAATATATAAAAATAAATAAAACTGAAGTGTCTGTTTGTAATTTGAAATTAACAGCTTTTTACTAAATACATTTAAAAGTATATACGGTACTTATATCAAAAAATCAATTTTTTAAATTTTTGTCTGTTTGTTTCGGCTAATCTCTGAAATGGCTGGACCGATTTTGACATAACTTTCTCTCTCTCTCACTGGCAGATAGCTAATGTTATAAGGTAGTAACTTAGGTTAGTTTTATTTTAGAAAAAAATTACGGTTCCGCAAAAACAAAATTAAAACTAATGGAATAGTGAACAATATCCGATTCAAATAGGGATTATTTTATTTTATTAGCCTCTCGCTCTTAATATCACAAAGGCTGCCTGTCGCGCTGGCTCAGAACTTGCCAGCCTTCGGTCTCATTGATTTCAGGCAGCTAGATCAAACTTTTTCA
This sequence comes from Trichonephila clavipes, assembly GCA_019973935.1. NCBI lineage: Eukaryota > Metazoa > Arthropoda > Arachnida > Araneae > Nephilidae > Trichonephila > Trichonephila clavipes. Next base: position 142,830 of record BMAU01018087.1, on the reverse strand, counting down.
TTTTATTAGGTTGCTGCCACTCGACATTTCCCATTTGATATTATTTTTGTCTCATGTTTGTTTATTCACTTTGAATCTAACAGAATTTTAGTCCAGTAAGTTTCTTCAAAACTGTAAATAACTTCATTTATCCAGTGTAATATACAACAATATAATATTTAATTGAAGCATACATCTTGAGTCACAAGATATCTTATTTTTCTACCATTCCATTATTCTTAATTCAAATTGTTTCGTTACATTTTCACTGTTTTCTAGCAATGAGACCATTAAGTAATAATTAGAAATCAATGTTTAATGTCATTAGGTTTTCTTTCATTAAAAATAGTTCAGTTTTTTTATTTACTTTGAAATTGATAAATTACTTATTTGGTGGAGTAACATTTTTATTGCTGGAGATTTTAGACAAATATTATCAGTTGCGACTATAGATACGCAAGAAGATGAAATCAACGTGTTTAAAATGTTCAGTACTTTGGAGAAACATTGTAAAAAACTCCATTTAAAAGAAAACATGAGGGCACATTCAGCCGATTCAGAATTTAGCAAAATTCTTTTTGATGTTGGAAAGGTAAAGTGCCCAGAAGTGAAAGTGTGAGTAGAACTACCAACTGGTCTTTGTTAGATTGTGGTGGATACTGAAACTTTAATACATAGTATTTATATGATATTCATGATCTCAATATAAAAAGATTCGTGGTTGTGTGAAAGATCAATTTTAACACCTATAAACAATCAGGTTACTGCGCTTCATCAGCACATGTTAGATAAGATTCCAGGTGAATCACAAACATACCTTTCAATCAATACAGTTTGCAACCCGGAAGAAGCGGTTAATTATCCAACAGAATTTATAAATAGTATAATTGTGCCTGGTCTACCCCCTCACAAACTGGAACTTAAGATTGACGTGCCCATCATACTACTCCATAATTTAAACCCACCAAAACTTAGCAATGATACTAGATTGCGAGTAGTGTCATTGCAAAGAAACATTAGAAAAGATCATATAATACCTGGATGTGGAAAAAAAAAAAGGTGTGATAGTATTTATATCACGAATTCCAAAAATAACATCAGATTTCGGTAAAATCCTAGGAAGACCCACTGCTGTTTTTGGCACCAAAAATTTTTCGCCAAAAAGCGCCAAATTGAAGGTTTTCAAAAAGGTGTCAATGACGAAAAACTCTTGGGAAGCGCATGCGTCAGCGGAGTGGGGGAGAAGGGGGGATGAAATGGGCGTTTCGCAAAGATGAAATCGAATAAATACATTAGATTAATCATTATATAAAGAAAAAAACGGAGAAAGCAATGAAATTCATTTTAAAAAAGTATTCTAAAACCAGTGTGTACAGCATGATTTACATTTTTAAAAAAGGACGAAAGGGGCGTTTCGCAAAGATAAAATCGAAGAAATACATGAAATCAATCATTTTAAAAAATGTTAAAAAAAAAAAAAAGTACTTACCTTACGCTTGCATGTCGTCATGATCTGTTGGTGGATACACCCTTGCGATGGATGCAAGGAATTTATGAAAATTCTCATTCACCAACTTGTGATCGTTAGATCGCCGCCACATGTCTTATTAACTTTGTCACATATTGTTATTAACTTTCAAGTCATTCACCACGAACGCATTCATGCTCTTGCCAAACCAATATCTCGTCAAACGCAAGATAATAGTTATAGCAAGTTTGCTTTCGCTAAACCAAGTGCCCTTTCTCACACTCCGAACGACGTCGTGGGGATTATCTTTCGACTGGTTGCGGCAACGCCATTCGTAGCCGTCAACCGTTCCCTTTTGCAAACGCATATTTTTTTTACACTTTGGACATTCATAACGAGAAGCAATTAAATTAGCTTTCATACACCATTCTAACGTCTCTTTCATCCCCTATGTGCCCAGGAGCACAAAGAAACCTATCGTAGCCTCACTTTCAAGTAATTTCCTTTCACACGCCATTCTTAACAACAACCGGTGGAGAGCAAACCTTCTCCAGCGAAGTCAAATGTGAAAATGACGTTTTTTCGAAAAAGGCGAAAAATGTTGCACTTTTTTTAGGGTTGGAATTTTTTCGGTGATTTGAAAATCCAAATTTTTTGTTGAAATGGAAGGGTTACCATATTGTAACCTTTATCGCTCAAAATTTGGCGACCAAAAGTGGGTCCTCCTAGGATTCAACCCAGATTCAAAAGACTGCAATTCCCTATTAATGTCAGCTTTGCTATGACAATTAACAAGTCACAGGGGCAAACATTAAGCAAAACTGGCATAGATTTATAACTAAGGGTTGCTTTTCTCATGGGCAACTATACGTGGCATGTTCCCGTGCAAGGAATGCCTCTAGCGTTGTTTTATCCCAAGAAAATCATACACCAAATATTATAAATAGAGAGATTCTTCAATAAATTTAATATTGTATATAGAGAGATTGTTCAATAAATTTAATACGAAAAACCAAAAATTAAAAACAGATAAAAAAATAAATCAAGAGACACAAAGAAAAAAGAAAACATATATAAAAACGAAGCATTGATTCACAAAGTAGAAGAATGACGTTAAATTTATAGCATAGGTATTTCTTAATGTGGAATACAGAATTATTAAGTTTTTGTAAACTCTGCGAATTGAACAAACACTTTTTCGTTAAATTCCATGGGGAAGAAGTACAAGTAAGAGTAGTTTATACGTATATATTAACAGTATATATTCATATAGCATCATTAAATACCCAGCGAAGTGGGTGGGTAACGGCTAGTTAAGAAATAAAAACTTCGTGAAAACTTCACTACATTTACAAAGTGATAATTAAGCTTATTTTTTTTTTATCTTACTTATATACTTGTACTAGTGACAAATATAGATAAGTGAAGATATTTTTTTGAAAAAAAAGTCCATATAATTCCTTTTAAGCAGCACATAATTATAAACATTAACCAAACTTTACTGATAATACAAATTATAATTTAGAAAATTTAAATTAATAATGTAATAAATTCAAAACCTAACATTTTATTAGTTCCCAGAAATATATGTTAAATTTAAAAGGACATAAGCTAAAATTGGCAAGCTAATAGAACAATGCAAGAAAATTTTTAAACAAAAAAGAACAATATTTTGCTGAGCTTATAAAAATGAAATCTTATCCAGAATGGCTTTAAACATACAAAAAGATTATAAGCTTTTAATAAAAAAAGAAAATGACATATGTATTACAAAATTAAGTATTCATGTCTTTAATATCATAAGTACACACACAAAAAAAAACAGTTACAAATAATTAATTAAACTAAATTTAATCTGAAGTACTAAGCCACTAAAACATAATTGATCAATATCCTTATAATTTAAGATGTTCATACGAGTAAACAGTGATAAAAAATCAACTGAGCAAGTTTTTACATGTATGTATTTATAATTAATATTGTAACGTTTTAACATTTATAATATAAATATTGAATAAATAAATAATTAAAATAAAATCTGAAAAGGATTACGACTTTTGAAAATTTTAAAAATATTAACTATTATTGCTACTTGTTATTAATAAATACATTTGTTTACGAAGAAATAAATCAAAATAGTTGATGAACCCTCACTAGACAGATCTACTATATATACTACTTGAATCTAATGAAGATTTCTATTCGATTAAGTTTTAGGATGATAAATTGCTTTCTGAAATATTTTCCAATACTGATTTTTTTCAATCAAAAAATCTTATTTACAGCCCTCCTGATATTATGAAGGAGTAATAAATCTTAATTTTTGGAAAAATGAATTCCTAATGTAATTCTTCATACTAAGCAAAACCAATGTTCAGATCTTGTTGGAATTTTAAGGTTCATTATACATTTATACCAATATTTAAAAAACTCATTTTTCAGACTTACAGCAATTTTAAGGCTATCAAAAATTAAACCAGCAATTAACTCCTAAATTTTGTCTTCATTTCACAAAAACAATTAGCTAGCCTAAGTCATGTAAAAAATAAACAGCTTTTTCTTGAATTGTGTTATTTATTAATCCATGAAAAAAAAGTTGTTGTATCATTCAGCCAGTCTTCACAAGGAAGTATTTAATTCCAAGTTGATAAGGAAACTCATAGAGACAGTAAATTATATAAGATAAAGCTGATTGAGTCATTACCAATTTAAAACTTTATAAGTATTTTGCGATTTGCAACATCATTATAATGTGCAATAGTTAAAAAAAAAAAGACATCAAGTTTTTTGCAGCAGAAAAAAAATTTTAATTTTCTTAGGATATCTTTGAAACTGGTATTTAAATGGCTGAAGAGTATGGAATGAAAAGATTAACCCATGTAGTTATAGAATAGGAAAGAGGGATATATATAAAGAGAAGAGAGATGGTAAATCATCCTACAAAGGTAGTGTAATACAGCCACTAGTACAAGTACTTTAGTCTTTTAGATATACTACTCTCATTTCCTCTACCCAGAAAAGTTCGTCATTTCATAGTTTTGGTTTCAGTAAATGGGAATGGTTATGTATGCTATACTATGTTTTTACTAAAAATAAGAGAAATCACATACTCTTTAATAAATCATATTTTACCAGAATTTCCTTTTACATGAAGCCTTTTAATAAATTATACAGGGCTATTCATAAATATTTTTTTAAGCAAACGGAGAATGAACATTTTTTTTAAATAAAATTAACTATGGAAAAACTTTTTTCGCAAGATATTGATAAACAAATGTCGATAAATCAAAATAATAAATATTACGTTGTGCAAAACAAATCAACAGGTAAATAATAATTATGAACATGAAAATAAATATTTATAGTCTTAATTTAAAGGAGTTTAAATCATAATATTCTTTTTAAAGTTTTGATCTGAATCAACACACTAAATATAACTTTCCATCTACATTATTTTTGAGCCATACATTAGAATGCATTCAGATTTTCTCATTCTCATAGTTCCCAAATTAGCTTTACAAAAACAAGATCAGAATAAACCAATTCTCACAATTTTAAGTTTTCAACTTTACAAAAGTATTTTATCATGTCATGGCATACTAGCATCTTAAAATACATTAGGGCAAAAAAATAACCTTTAAAATACACTGAGAATTTGCAATATTTTATTGCAGCACAAATCAAGCTTTCATAACACGCTTAAAATATCTATATAAATAACCCCAGGTGTCTCTATTGAGTTATGATGTTGTGAAATTGGTTCTAATAACTAATCAGTACACAACTTGTGTGAGCTACTTATTCAACAATAGAAATATATCAAAATGGAATTGTACATTATCAATAAAAAGGTATTTATAATTTAAATTTAAGATTCAAGCTGAATAAAATTATAAAACGAATATTATTAAAATTCAATATTTAATGAACAGTGTAGACGTTCTCTGAAAGAGTATACATATAAAAAATTTTATTATATGAATTTAGAGAGTTTATATCTGATGAAGGCCTTTTCTGACTATGATGATTTAAAACACATGGGGATCAACAAGCAATATTTTTATACTTTTAATAGTTCATACATGAAACAAAAAATTGTAAAACATATTTTGTATGAACAAAATGAAATTGATGGATCAGATTCACGTAACTTTATGAATTCTAATCTTAGAATTTGTTTAATCCCTCCATTCTAAGAGACGTAACAATAAAACTGAAATTAGAGCAAACATTTTATTTATTTAATAAGGAAAAGAAGTACTTATTAATAAAAGAACTACCCAGAAATGAAGCGAATGTCGTCTCAAAATTAAGATCGGATAAATACCAGTACATGGTAAATAGTTAAAAATACTATTTAAAAATCGCTAATTAAAAAGGAAAATAAAATTTATACATTATAAAATGTGTAGGTGTAATAAATTAACTCAAAATGGCGTTGAAATTATTACGTCACTACCTTTTCCAATGCTTGTTTACAAGATATAGAATGTGAACGAATACGTATATTTTAGAGATAATTCATTTGCGTAGGCGTTCATAATAACTAAAAATTCAAACTCACCTTGATATTAGCACAGTTTGATGTTTATGTAGTCCAATCGTCCATCGTTTGTGTTTTCCCGTATGAAAAATAGTAAAAACCTATAATCGGAGAATCTTAGCTAGAAAATCATTTACTCCTGATTGTGGATGTACTCGACCGAGAAAAAATTTTCTTTGCCGCGGGCAGAAAGAAGCACTGGAGTGACGTGTCAAGGCTAAAGAATGTAAAAACTTCGTGACGTACGCACACCTTAGGCAGAAGAATCACGATTACACCTGCAGCTATTTCTGAAATGCATAGAATCTCTTGTAGAGGGCTGAAACCATCACTTTCACTAACGCCATCTATTGAAGCCATACAATACTGCGAAACAAAACAAAATGTAGTTGTTGAGATAAATGTATGGAAACAGTAATTCTTGAATAAGAGCGCATGCTCGCCACTATTCAAACGTAAAGAATGAAGTGGTATTTGATACATTTTTTTTACAAGTTTTTTTTTTTTTAATTTTGAAGTCCTTTGTTTTTAAACATTTTCACACACGCAGAGTGATAACATGTCTCAAACTTTATGTTGCTAAAATTCGATTCAGCAGCCATTTAAAGCGCAGCGAGTTAGAAAAAAAAATTCTTATAAGGAAAACTTAATTTTTTCGAGCAAAATTATTACTCAGTAGAAATCTTCAATTTCTTGCTCAGCACAGAATTCTTCTTCCTCTTCCTCTTAATTCATGTTTCAAAAACTCTTTTTTTTTTTTTTCACTTTTTTCCAAATTCGAAATACGCGCTGTTTACCAATATTAACAGTACTTCTATCGCCGTTCGTGAAGTTGGCATACTGATAAGTTCCTGAACTAAGATCTGTGTAGATAATGTGTAATCTCAGATTACTACAGCATCTGATTATTCCTTTACTTTCTATTTTTTTATTTTTTCAATATGATTATCATTGATGCGTAAATATTTTCTTTGAACTGAGGGAAAACGAAAGTAAAAACAAAGAGAACAAAAATAAAAAAAATTGTAGCAAAGTAATAGGATTTATATTCCTTTTTTAAAACAAAGAATATGCTTTTTCACATCGCTAACGCAGTCTGTTCTCATATATAATTTTTTTTTAATTATTATGTATTATATTACATTAATGTTTAAAATAATAATTTTAATTATATTTATTATAAAATTTATTGTTATTATATAATATTTTATTGCTTAACCTAAATATAACTGCATTATAACAAACATTCTAATCTTCATACGTAAGTACTATATTTTCTTATTGCTTTTCGTACAAAAAGGGTTTTATATTCGTTTATTTTTCTTTTTACTTTAAGAGCATGCTTTGTGCAATATATAAAGATAACATTGTTACGAAATAATATCAAAAAATATTGTTGATAATTAAAAAATATTAAAAAATTTTACTAAAAAAAAACTATTTTTAATGAACTAAACACTTATTATAAAATACTTTTATATATTTTGTATAATTTTAAAATAATCATATTGCTTAACAAATTTCATACTAAAATAATATATTTCCCTAACTTTAAGTTAATATTACTTCTTAAATTGCTACTAATAAACTAACCTTTTGAAGAAGTCTTGAACTTCTACCCATGTAAAAAGCATTTCAAAAAAGTAGTTATAAGAAGCATTAATAACATCTAACAAGTTCTATAAATAATCACAGAATTCGTAAAATTTTGAAATAAATACATAAATAGTTTTCTTCACAGCAAAAGCTGTTGCCAAACTACCTACATTTAATTCCATGAATTTTAAGTTGTAAAAATTAAATATTACGATACATTATTATTTAACAAATAATTACACATTTAACAATAAAGCAATGGAAGAGACAAAATGTATCCTATCAGGGAAACATATATAATATTCATGCTTCATAAAGATTAACTTTCAAATTTTAAACGTTAAAATAAATTTGAAAGTCTTGATCTTCCATAAATTTTTGTACACATGCATCTTTAGTATTAAGAATTTGTGAACTGCATTAACAGACTCATTAATGTGTAGATTAATAAAACTTTCATATAAATATACCTAATGATTTTAGAGATTCTTTTCTTATTATTAAAAAAATCAAATATATTTTCATATACATAGATATATTTCATTTAGAAGATTGTCTGCCTTGTCAATAATAGTTATTACATGTTAAAAGAGTCTCAGTGTGTTAATATTTGTAATTTACAATCATTCAGTGGCGTACACAAGGGGGCTTGGAGATTCAAACCCATCCCTTCCAACAGACCCACCAAATTTTTTAATCTTTACCACCCTTGCGCTTTCGTCTACAAGTTTCTTAGAATGTAACCCCCTTCATTAGAGATATCTGTGCACGCTACTGCAATCACTGCTACTCTAATTTAAAGGTTAATGTTGAAAGAATGGGAGTACAATATGTTCCCGTTCCAAATAATATTAAATAATTCGAAAACAGAGTATTATAATTCTTTCACGTAAAAATCTATACTAAAAAAAATGTGCTGATAGCATGAAGTCTTAAGTTGTTCAGCATATCTGTTCCTTGTTGAAATTTGAAAATATTCAAAACAAAATAATGAGGATATGAGACCGATAACTTTAAGCATTATTATATTAATCGTCAGTTTTTCGTAAAAAGGTAATTTCAGTCTGAAAATAATCGTTTTACATAGTATTGCAAGTCTAATTAAAAGTGATTGATTTTTCCTTGAAACAAAGCTTTCACTTTTCCGTTTGATATTTTAAATTTTAAAGGAAAGCTTCAAACCTGCTTCACGAAAGAAAAAGGATACATTTACTTAAACTACAGATATAATGATGTAAGCAGAAATATGGTAAATTTCATTTTTAGGAAAAAGGAGTCGAATGATTCGGTATCAAAATTAAGAAACTATCTGCTCAAACGAATTTCAACAAATTCTATATTTCTCCAAGCTCATTATTTGTTATTAAAAACCAATAAGTAAAATTTTCTGATTTTTCAAAGGGGAGGCTTTTTATTTAAATTGAATCATTTCTTGTAAATTTCATTAAAAAATTATCTCTTTCAATTTCAATGGCAGATAATAACAAAATTAATTTAATTTAGTTTTATAATTTTAAAATTAATCATTAGTAATTAAATAAAGTAGGTTTAGAAAATAGTATTGTATTGTGTGTGTGTGTGTGAATTAATAATTGTATCGCATGTAATCTTTGATCTATATAAAAACATATGTGTAGTTCCTGTAATAATTTTAAAAAGGTATCAACAGTTAGCTTTGATTTGAATTTGAAAGAAAAAGTCTACATAGCTAAGTCAAAATATTATATACATACTAGATACTCATTATAGAGTTTATATTGTTATAATATTCTTCTTTATATTCCTCCTCTTAATAATTATTATATTTCCATTTTCTCAACTAAAAGACAATCTAAAGTATAAGAATATACATGATGATAGCGTGAATCAATAATTTGAATCATCTTCCGAAAATGAAACACAAGCATTTAGTTGGAATTCCTAAAACAAAGTTCGAAAAAATTGCAGGAAGTTATCGAATTGTACGGCGTTTTAGGAGTTACCGTTTTTTCTAACATTAAATCATGACAGTTGAATCACAATTTAGATACGCATGAAAAAAAAATTCTTTTCTTATTTTTCCCAAAGCGATATTTGAAAAAACGTATTACTCAAAATCATAAGCGAAACCTTTCACACGACATTAAACCATCATGAAGCTCTTGATGAAATATTTAAGTAAAGCACTAACTACTAAAAATGAAATTTAGACTTATAAAGGGAGTTTTTCGAGAGGTATAGAACTTTAAATTGCAATAAAGCAACGATGTATTATTCGATTGACATGAATTTTTTTTTTATTCGAAAGATAATCTTGTAGCATTACATTTTAAATATGATTTCTGGCATAGGACTGCCACGGCTGGCTCGGATGTAGTCCAATCTGGACGTCCAATTTTCGATGACTTTTCCAACATTTGTGGCCGTATATCGGCAATAACACGGCGAATGTTGTCTTCTAAATGGTCAAGCGTTTGTGGCTTATCCGCATAGACCAATGACTTTACATAGCCCCACAGAAAATAGTCTAGCGGGGGTTAAATCACAAGATCTTGGAGGCCAATTCACAGGTCCAAAACGTGAAATTAGGCGGTCACCAAACGTGTCTTTCAATAAATCGATTGTGGCACGAGCTGTGTGACATGTTGCGCCGTCTTGTTGGAACCACAGCTCCTGGACATCATGATTGTTCAATTCAGGAATGAAAAAGTTAGTAATCATGGCTCTATACCGATCACCATTGACTGTAACGTTGTGGCCTTCATCGTTTTTGAAGAAGGATTCCACCAGCCCATAAAGCACACCAAATAGTCAGTTTTTCTGGATGTAACGGTGTTTCGACATGCACTTGTGGATTAGCTTCACTCCAAATGCGGCAGTTTTGTTTGTTGACGTAGCCATTCAACCAGAAGTGCACTTCATCGCTAAACAAAATTCGCTTATGAAAATCGACCATTACTTTCGAAATAAAATTGCACAATTTGAAAGCGTTGTTCAGGCATGAGTCTATTCATGATGAATTGCCAAACCAAACTGAGAATAAATCACTTGACAGCTGTTAAATCGGTCGCCATCTTGGAAAGTAATGCCAACTTAAACTTCTATACCTGGAAAAAAAACACTGTACAAACTGTATCAATTTTCTTCATTTTCTCAATTTCATTTGCTTAAATCGCTTGCGAAAAAAAAAACGTAACGCTTTACGGACAATTTATTTAATATCTCTAAAATAAAATGTTTGTATTTAATTCTATTTCCTGTGTTAGGCTGATCTTGAATATTTTTGTTTTTGGTCGCACGAAAAGTTTTATGAATACTTATCTGGCCATGTCCTACATAAAACTGCAACTAAACTTCCCCTTCTCCCTTCCATTGCAACTTTTATCATTCGCAATGATCCAGAGCACAGTTGGAACACGCAATGTTTTTTTTTTTTCTTTCTAAAATCGAGATCAAGGTTGGTATAATAAATAGTTAGTGTCACACAAAAACAATTCAAGATCTATATTAACAAAACCTTTATTTTTTTTAAAAAAAATTACGTAGCAAGCAGAAATGTATCAACGAAAGTAATCCTGTTTTCGTCCCAGGATATTAGCAACATCTCTTTCAAAGATAATAAATAAATAAAAGAGAAATGTATCAGAAATAAAATTCTAAATGAAATTCAGAATCACAGAATTTATTTTAATTTTAAAGTCGAATAGCATTGATAATTTGATTAATACTTGTAAATCTTGAAATTGTGCAATCATTTTTGAAGAATTCGAAAAATGAGGCAATGAATAAAAGTTTGATTTCATTACGGTTTTCAAACTGTATTATATATGAAAAATAGTTGACCAAATAATAGTTGAGTAAAATTTAATTCTTTCCGCAAAAACATTTATTTAGTGAAAATTTCACATACATTTGTGTACAAAAGTTCAGGAACAAATTTCCGTAGGTTTTTTCAAAAACTGCTAAACCGTTTTTTATGAAAATTGGTAAACATAACAAAGAAAAGTTGCTTTTCATAATTACATAATCAAACTCTATTTCTCTTGTTTATTTTATGCAAATTAAGAACATTGACAAACAGGCACTTCAAACATTACTCAATAAAATATTAGGTACCCTCTTTTTTGAAGATATTATTTTTTAGACTTTTGCAAACAATAGCTCAAAATTGACGTCTTGATGATGGATTGCAATGGAGAGCAGTTGGGAGATTGAAATCTGGACAATCTAAAGCGAGTTAGCATGATTTTTCCTGAAATCTGATAACCAGGAAATAGAATCAGTTTCAGACTAGCAGAACAATATCCAGAAGATTAGTTATGGGACACCTAACACAGCCACGATAAACCATGTGACGAATCTATACGGAACTTTATCACTAACCTTCTGAACCGACCTTTTTAGGGAAATTTAATTCCCTACCTATTTCCAATCAACTCCAAAAAGCGGACAGGATTCCTATTATGCAGATTAGATTCAGTATTTAAGTCAAACGAAATAGTAAAGTTAGAGCAGTAGGAGATAGATATTGAAACATAGAGTTATAGTGATTTTGAATTGAAATATTGTAGTTGAAGATAAATTATTCTCATGAAGAATTGAGATTCCGAGGGTAAATATAAAATAGTATTTAAAGTCTCATTAAAGTTTTAAGAGTGAGATTAAAGTTAAATGTTCATTAAGAACATTATTGAATATAATTCTGGGATCTCTTATCGTGGTAATTTCTGCGTGATCGTTATTTAATGAATTGATTAATTAGAGTATTAATTAATTGAGTTAATTTAAAGATTATTATAATTAAAACCTCACAATATTCGTTTTGTCGTTGTTAATAAGTCTTTGATTCTATTTGGGAAAGATATCTAAATAAAGTTATTTATAAAAATGGCTACTGGTTCATTTACGTCTCCTAATTATCCTAGTTCTCAAAGTGAGGTCCTTAGGGATCATTACAATGGCGCCCAACGTATAAATCCCGAGAATAGAGTCGGATCCAGTTTTAGAATCATTCCGGAACAATATTTTTCGGGAATTGAGAACATAGATGATTTTTTTGGAGAATATTGATCATAATCTCGCATATTATGAGATACCTGCTGGCTGGCATGTGCTTACTTGAAAGGTCATCTCAAAAGGTTTGACACTCGACTGGTTCGAAGTTCTAGGTTATAGAGTCATTGAAGATAAGACAACAGACTACGCGCACTTAAAACAGGCATTGTCAGAACAATTTCCGTGGTCAGAAACAGGTCAGAACTAGAAACGCGATTTTATTCCTCATCACAAAGACGAGATCAACAGCCTTCGGACTTTATTTATGAATTGTTGAAAATTCATAAAATACTTAAACTAGAAATGTCGGAGGAAAATTAATAGATCACGTCGTTAGTCGATTAGAATCTCAAATTTTGGATTATGTCGAAGTTAGACATCCACGAAATACTGCCAATCTCCCTACAAATCGTTGATAAATACGAAGAACGTTTTATGCATAGGCAAATCAGAGGTTCGAGTGAGGGATTTAGAAGTTCAGGCCCTCATGAAAACAATCGTTTTAATACCCGGCATAGACAGGAAAATTGGAGGGAAAACAGAAATAATGAGAGATACGCCAATAATAGCCGACCACAAAGAGAATTTAATCGGTTCGAAAACCAAGGTTTCACAAATAATCGCAGATTCGAGGGTAGACGCCAAAGTGGACAATCGGATCAACCATTCCACAGTCAAGGCGGTCGACAAAGCGGGTCGAGAAATAGTTCATTTCGAGGTCAAAATGAACGAAGTAGAAATTTAAACTTTTAAGCGATCGATGTGAATATGGAGGTAATCGATCGCGAGGTACGGAAAATCTCCACTTTGGGATCATCGGCCTATCAGAGTATCCTCTATAAGAATGACCCCAGTCGAATTACCGTATGTCCCTATTCTATTAAATGAAACCTTTATTACAGCACTATGGGATACGGGAGCAGAGAAATCTTTTATTTCGGAGGAGGTATACCGCAATTATTTTTCATACCGACCTCGTCAAAAGACGAAAGACAGAGTCGTGACAGCACAAGGAGCCCCGTGCGGTCATTTGGGTAGAGTCGAATTACAAATTAGAATCAGGGAATTTCAGAAACCCTGGGAATTCCATATACTTGATAACATGCAGTATCAGTGCATTCTAGGGATTGATTTTATGAAGGCGTCGCGATTAACATTAGATTTTGATCAGAAATCCTTAATCATTCCCGATCATCTGATCAAACAAACGCCTAAAGAGGAAAAAACTAGTTGATATTGATCTCACAGAATCGAAACTTGATGACGAGCAACAGAGGCAATTAAAAGCCTTATTTAATAATTTTAAAGGGTTATTTTCCGATCAACCGGGATTAACGCATGTTGTATATCATGAGATAGATACTGGAGATAAAGGACCGGTAGTGTCGAGACCATACAAGTACGACCGGGTCAAACAAGGCATCATCGATTATCACATAGATAAAATGTTACGGGATGGTACAATTTGTCCTATTAATTCGCCCTATGCATCTCCAGTCGTATTAACTCGAAAGAACAATGACCTTCCTCCAGATTCTCCCGAGGCGTATCGTTTCGCGATCGATTATCGGAAACTAAATGCAATTACCAAATATCCTCGATATCCATTACCGGTTATTGATGACTTACTCACCAATATACCTCACACCAACGTTATGTCCACTCTAGATCTCAGAAGTGGCTATTTTCAGTTGGCGATTAGTCCAAAGGACATAGAAAAAACCGCGTTTATCACTCGCAATGGCACTTTTGCATTCCTACGCATGCCTTTTTGGTCTTTCTGGGGCGGCGCCCCTAATTTCCAAAGAGCTATCGATATAATCCTCCAACCTGTTATTGGGCGTTTCGTGTCCGTTTATATGGATGATGTTATTATTACATCTCCATCGTTCAAAGACCATCTAGATCATTTAACTCGGGTTTTACCTTATTACGAGACGCAGGGCTAACGTTAAATAAAGAAAAATGCCACTTCGCTCGTGACAAACTCAAATATTTAGGCCTGATTATTAGTAAAGAAGGAATCGAAACTGACAATAAGAAAATTCGGGCAATTACGGAAATGAAACCTCCCAAAAATAATAGAGAAGTGTCAAAATTTTTAGGGATGACGGGTTGGTACCAAAAATTTATTCCGCGATACGCAGATATATGCGAACCATTGTACCAATTAAAGAAAAAGGGGGGCGAAGTTTAACTGGTCGGGAGAAGCACAGGATTCTTTTGATCAGATCAAACGCACACTAACGGAGGCACCGATTTTGCAATTACCAAATTTTTTCTGAACAGTTCAATTTATTCACTGATGCAAGTGGGGTCGGAATTGGTGCTGTGCTTCAACAAAATCAAAAGCCTATTGCTTTCGCGTCTCGAACCCTTAATAAAGCAGAACGTAATTATACGGTTACCGAAAGAGAATGTTTGGCGGTAATTTGGGCTCTAAATAAGTTTAAAACTTATTTTGGACCCCTACCTGTGAAAGTGATTACAGATCACGCAACGTTAACGAAGTTAACCAATGGTAAGAATTTATCAAGTAGGATGATCCGATGGGCATTGAAATTGTCAGAGTTTAACATAGAATGGGAGCACAGACCTGGTGTTCAAAACGTGGTCGCAGACCTTTTATCAAGAAATCCAGTAGACAGTGTCGAGGGATCGCAAATTTCGTGCGCAGCTCTTAGAGCCCTCGCAATAAATTCCCGTGAACAATTCATTAAGGAACAGAGGGAAGATCCTGAATTAGGACATATTTATCGATACTTAGAAAACCCTGATGACGGTTCTGTTAATGCGACGGTATGCGAGAGTTGGTCCCAGGACTTCAAGTTAATAAATGGTCTCCTCTTTTACGCGAAGTATTTTTCTAATCTAGAGAGCTAAGAGTTTATATTCCTGGTTCTCTTCGAAAAGATATAATGAAAGAATTCCATGATCTGCCATTAGCAGGACATCTCGGAAAGAGGAAGACATATCTTAAACTTCGTGACACGTGCTATTTTCCATTTATGAGAAAATATATATTTGAATATGTTTCAACCTGTGACCGGTGTCAAAAGTTTAATTATAAAAACGCGCTACCAGCTGGTCGTTTAATGCCTATAGTTTCGAAATATCCAAATGAAATTGTAACGCTAGACTTAGTAGGCCCCTACCCCGCATCCCGACCCGAGAGATATAAATTCATATTAGTTATAACTGACCACTTCACTAAGTGGTGTGAGCTGATTCCTCTTCGTAAAGCTTCCAGCCCAGACAATAGCTAATGCCTTTTTAATAACTATATAGCGCGTTACGGAGCTCCGATTTCTTTGATAAGTGATAACGGCCCCCAATTTATTTCTGACGTGTTTGAACATCTCAGTCACAGGTTGGACATCAAACATATGAAAACGGTAACGTACCGACCACAGTCTAATCTCACGGAGAGAGTGAATAGAAATTTAGTTCAAATGATAGCTTCTTTTGTTGAAGAAAATCATGAAAACTGGGACCAATTTCTACACGAGTTCGCTTTCGCATTACGCACGGCGGTAAATGAGACGACAAATAAACTCCGGCTGAGTTGTTTTTAGGAAGGAAAATCATAACTCCGTTTAGCAAGCTCATAAATGTTAAGGAGGATGCGAAATATGTTGGTAATAACATCGAAAGATTATTCGATGAAGCAAGACGAAATATGCAAAAACAGCATAAATATTGGGAAAAACATTACAATCTCAGAAGGAGGGATGTTCACATCAAAATGAACGATTTGGTTTTACTTCAAACACATTACTTAAGTGCTGCGGGTAAGAAACAAGTGGGAAAATTTATGCCTAAATTTGAAGGTCCCTATAAGGTTTTGGAAATAAAAGGAAATAATTTAGTTATTTGGAAAAACGGAAGAAATATAACTGTTAATATTGATCAGGTTCGAGTGTACCGACCTCGTCAGTCAGACACAATTAGTTCGGATAGTCAGATAGAAACTCTATATGACGAACAAGAAGTTAGTCATGGGTCAAATAGATCACATCAAGGACAGTTTAAAGAGCATAGGAAAACCTCTAGTCAGGAAAGTGAGGGATGTAGATCACGGCAGAGTAACACCACACGGGAGATCCCCAGAAATAAACGTAAAATTAATAGTACTACGTCGAAGGACCCAACTATAAAAAGATCAAAGATATGTAGGAAAAGATCACGACAAGGATCTGATCATCAGGACCGGAAAAGACACGCTCCTGAACAAAGGCAAGGAGTCAAGAGATCGATCCCTTCCTCGATCTCGTCCAGAAATTTAAAATTTAAGAGACCTAATACCTCTTCACCAGGAATACAGTCCATTGCAGGTCCATCAAAGTTGCCTGATCGCAGGAATGCTACGACTACAAGTGGATCCCGAATGGAAGTTAGTGGACGTGATAACCAGACCCGTCAAACCAGAGCGACAACGAGAAGACACAACGAACAAGCGGAGAAAACAGTCCCGTCAAATCAAACCAATACAAGAAGACCTTGCCCATACTATCTACGGAGCCGTATACAAGAAAAAGACAGAATCCATGAGAACCTCAACAACATCGAAATCAACGGCATACCTGACAGCATATTCCGCAGAAGAAGCCTCAGTATGGAAGCGATGAATGGAGATCCAGTCCATAGGATTTAACAGACAAAATCCAGGTTGTATTGTTTCATTATCTTCGCGGTACGAACAAATGAAGAATTTTGCAATTAAAGCAAGTCACGGGCGGACTCTAAAATTAAGAAGACTGACAAAAGTGGACACTACATTGTGTGTGTTTTTTTTTCTATAACAGAAAAAAACGACTTTTGTGTTACTTTTTGTATTTTGGAGAAAACATCTGTAAATTTTGCATTTGTTTACTTCGATGTATGACTTCGCTAAGATGCGACAATTCATTTGGTTGTTTGTGTTATTTGTTTATTACAAAATGATTATTATATGCTATGTGTGTTTCTATGTATGTTTTGTTTCAAATCTGGTGCCTTATTACGCGGCGAAGTTAGATAGGATTAACCATTAACACTAACTAGCGCATCAAGTTTTTCGAATGAGAAGGCAAAGGAACCAGATATTTATTGTATGACATTCATATAACAAATGTATAACTTCATGTATACTTTTACCTACTTCTCAAATGGATATCAATCTTTCAGGGTAGCTGACCCTGAAGTCTTCGATGTTCCAGTGCCAAAGAAGATTGTATTGTATTTTTTTGTATAGTATATAAATCATACTCTATGGGGCTGGTTTTTTGCCACCACTAGGGTGGTTTTTCCCACGCCCCTTGCCGAATGGATAGAGTGCAGGGATTAATTTAAACTTGTAAAATATTATGAGGTTTGTCAATTAATTCTAAATCGTAATTTTATCCTTTTTCATTACGGAAGATGTTTCAATAATATACAGATAGAAATTAATATCGTCGGTACTGTAAGACAAAGATAGATTTACGTAATTTATTTTCAGGACATTTGAGTCCTTCGAATAAATCCCGTTTTCTTTTGGAGGGGTTGTGACGAATCTATACGGAACTTTATCACTAACCTTCTGAACCGACCTTTTTAGGGAAATTTAATTCCCTACCTATTTCCAATCAACTCCAAAAAGCGGACAGGATTCCTTATTATGCAGATTAGATTCAGTATTTAAGTCAAACGAAATAGTAAAGTTAGAGCAGTAGGAGATAGATATTGAAACATAGAGTTATAGTGATTTTGAATTGAAATATTGTAGTTGAAGATAAATTATTCTCATGAAGAATTGAGATTCCGAGTGGTAAATATAAAATAGTATTTAAAGTCTCATTAAAGTTTTAAGAGTGAGATTAAAGTTAAATGTTCATTAAGAACATTATTGAATATAATTCTGGGATCTCTTATCGTGGTAATTTCTGCGTGATCGTTATTTAATGAATTGATTAATTAGAGTATTAATTAATTGAGTTAATTTAAAGATTATTATAATTAAAACCTCACAATATTCGTTTTGTCGTTGTTAATAAGTCTTTGATTCTATTTGGGAAAGATATCTAAATAAAGTTATTTATAAAAATGGCTACTGGTTCATTTACGTCTCCTAATTATCCTAGTTCTCAAAGTGAGGTCCTTAGGGATCATTACAACCAGGATGACTGTTTCTTGGCCTTTACTTTAAGACAAGATGACAGCTGCTCGACTCGCAAATGAGCTCTCTGATGTTTAAGGTACCTTAGTTTCAAAGTATATTGTTTACTGTAGACTTAATGAGATAGGACTTTATGCCAAGAGACTAATGGCTTGTATTCCTATCATTACACGTCACATGAAAGCCCACCTAACATGGTGACTACATAATGTTTGGACACGGGAGCAGTGGACATGTGTTTTTTTTTATTGATGAATAGAGATTCAATTTGATCACTAATTCTAGAAATGTTCCCTTTTGGAGAGAACTAGAAATTTGAAACCATATCTCCAACATAATGAAGTGGTATGATAACCGAAGGGTCAGGGTCGTAACCTCGTGACCGGCGTTGACGAGTCGCGGGTTCGAAACCTAGTGCCACTGAAGACCCATCGTGTAGAGTGGTGGTCTCCAACCTCCGGTCCGTGGATCAAATACTACCGGTCCGTGCAAGAAACATTAAATTATTTCTCTTTTATTTACTGTGGTATATTTTTCTTGGGTTTGAGCTACTTTTTATGAAAATTACTTTATATTCCTTGTTAAATCACTTTATATTCACTTTTTGGTGTAGCTCTATATTTTATTCTGGTCTCGATTAAATACAACTAAATTAAAATTATTAAATCGAAACAGTCTGAACCATAAACAATCAACGTCCTCCCCCTTAGTGGACCATGGTAAAACTAACAAACTTTGACCGGTCTGCGGAGATAAAAAGGTTGGGAAACAATACTGTAGAGCCGGGGTTGGCATTAAGTCGATCTCGATCGACTGGTGGACCACCAAGACATTTTGGGGTGACCGCCTTCACATAAAACCTTAGATGCGAATACTAAAAGAAACACAGGTGGTAATCAAGATAATGGAAGCGGCCGTGAATAAAACTGCAACCCAAATTTGAGAGACGTTATTAAGAATTTATTAGACTAGAATCAAAAGTTGCATTCATGGGTTATCCATTTGGTAATGTTGATGCGAAAAATATAACTAAATATATGTTACATATTCTCTTTATCTCTCTAAGAAAACGAAGCCTTTCTCTTTCAAAAGGACGTAATTTGTAAAGAATAACTTTTGGAATCTAATAGAGACTAAGTAAAGTATCCCAATTTTAAAAAAGCTGCAATTCATTTAACATCGTTCTTTCGCTCTACCTACCTGTGTGAATCTACATTTTCAACGAAGAATATAATTAAGACAACATATTCCCATTTCACAGACGACCACTTAGATTCCAGTGCAACATTAGCAGTTAGTAACTAAGCATATACCGAGGTATTCAAGATTGGGGCGGATTATATTAAGACTGAGTCTTCTTCTGAGACTATAGCAACGAGGAACTAATTTTAAGTGAAAATTATTTATTTCATGATGTATTGTGAATTGTTTGAAAAAATGCATCGTTTGATATTATTAAATTTATGGGTGTAATTTACATTATGTTTGTATTTTACGTTTTACTTAAAACGTAGTTTTAAAAGAATAAGTTTTTCTACTGTAGATATGTAGATAAGTATACATATTCTGTACTTATCTTTGTTATAACACAAATATATTGTTGAGTTTATTTTTGTTTCTTCTTTTGCTCATCACACCTACGTCACATTATGGACCGCATCACCTTGAAAAAAATTTAAGTAGACCGTGCCATGTATGTAAAAGTCTGCCCAC
This sequence comes from Trichonephila clavipes, assembly GCA_019973935.1. NCBI lineage: Eukaryota > Metazoa > Arthropoda > Arachnida > Araneae > Nephilidae > Trichonephila > Trichonephila clavipes. Next base: position 122,361 of record BMAU01018087.1, on the reverse strand, counting down.
CCCTGGTGTAGAGCACGTTAAACCTATCGAGGTTCTAAGTTCTCCCGTTGGCATAATGTACATGTTCGAAGAGGGAGGTGCCTGCCGAGGACCCGCTCCTCGTCACTTGAACGTGGTTGAAAATTACGAGGTCTGTCGAAGTCCGTTCACAGCGTTACGCAAATTAAAATCCAAACCAAATCAAAATCGAACATCATGGGAGTGGATTACTAAGGAGATGATGATGTTGAAGTCTGAGGCAGTGTGACAGGAGCTCAAAGTTGCACATCTTTCAAAGGGACTCCTCGACTACTTTGAGATATAGGGATGTCATCTGCGTGAGGCAATTCAGGGAAACAATTGGTACCTAGTTAAATCTTATGGATGATAATGCTCGCTCACTTACGGCTTTCTTGGTCGACGAATACCCTAAGACTGAATATTCAGAGGATGGGTCAGCCAGATCTCCAGAACTGAATCCCAAAGAGCATTTCTGAGATATTTTTTCCAGAACAATTCAGATATACAACTAGAGCTCGTCAGTAGACTCCCAAAGCTAATAAATGCCTTGATGAAGAAGAATGGAATTTATACTCCGAAATTCTCACAAACAGCCTTATAAAGAGCACGAGAGTTCGTTGTGAGAGCTTAATAACTGTCAGAGGCAATCATACCTTATATTAAAACCTCCGTCTTGCTACATCATTTTTGAACTATTATGTTTTCATGAGTAAGCACCATTAATTTTTAAAATCATCTTTTTAGAAATACTTTTAAGAATTTTGATACCAAATTTCATTTGAACTGGTTCAGTAATTTTTTGAAAAATCCCCGAAAAAAGTTCATATTTCTTAGTTTTTGCACTGCGATTTAGTTGTGGTAATATTCAATATTTTTAAAATTGAGGGGGAAATTCTTTCGTTTCAGAATCATTTTAACTGTATGTTTTTTCATTTCGTTAAAGAAATAACAATGATATAAGACATTACAGACATCTGAAATTTTCAAAAAAGTACTGGAATAGTACTAATAAGTATGCCTATTTAAACTTAAAATATTAAAAGATTAATATTTTAAGTTTAAATATATGCATATTTCGTTTTAACTGCTCTCCAAACAGTCGAATATTTTAACCCTAAGAGCACAAAATGTAATTGAAAGAAATCCTATGAAGAAAGTTTATATTGATTGCTGTTCGTCTCTCTAAATTCGATAAATAGATATTCTGTATTGTTTCAGCACATATACAGTAAATTTTTTTCACAATTCGAAATCGAAACACTTTTTTATATGAGGGAAAGCCATAAACGCGGTGGTTAATGAAGAATGAAAACAATGCCTTCAGTTTTATATGTTCATCTAAGAATGTGGCTATCAATCTTATCGTTATACACGGTATGTAAGTATCATTTTTTATACGTCTTTGCTATGTAGGTAACGATAATGTTACAACATACCAAGCATAAATGTTCCAAACAAAAGAAACGCACGAATGGAAAGTATACGACAGAAAAAAAAACTAGAATTTCCCCAGTTTATTTTATTTACTGCAATGCAACTTTTTCCAGTTATGATTTTATGGCTAGCTTAGAATCTCGCATAAAAAATTTATACTTTTTTCAAAAAATTTTCAACTAGTAACAAATCACAAAAATCTACCGAAAAAAGAAAGAAAAAGGAAGAATCCATTTAATAGTTGAAGTCATTTAATTTATTCTATATTGTATTCGCATTTGTTTTGTAATTTTTTTTGAATAATTGTTTTGTTTAAATGTTATTAATTTATGTACTATAAACTTGATCAAATTTGAATTGGTTCGTCTCTTTTCTTATTTTTCATTTTTATTTATAAAATTCTGGTGATATGTAAATACACAAGTAAGATATGCAAATAAAATGTGAATAACAAACTCCCCAATTTAAAAAAAAAATATCAAAATATTATGCCTTTTCTTCACAACTACAACCTTGTTTTTAAAGATACGAATAAACTACAAATCCTGCGAGTGTGCAGTATTGCTCTGAGCTGTAACAGAATAGTTTTGCCCTGCCCCCTTCTTGGATAATTCACATATTTTATCACTTCTCTTGATTGTGCGATGCAACTTTATATTCGCAGTCTAATTAATTTCGCCGTTAGGGAGGGCATAAAAACAAAACCGTATACTATTTTGCTATGTTGGCAATCACTAAACATATAGGGGAAGCAATTTTAAAAATTTCTAGTAAATACCGAAAAACTGGTATTTAAGCTTGTGAATACCGGTATTACAAAATTGTACAAAGGACCCAAAATACTGGTATTCGGTATCCCGGTATTGCAATCCCTAAATGGACCTCATAATTTTTAACTACGGTCAAGTGACGTGGACGACACAAAAGATGGTACTCCGTCGTCTTAACTTTCGTTCCATACTACAGGAGATGATACAGAAACCCCCATTTTCTTACACGAACCCTGGAGAATACACGCAGATTTTGCACACATTTCTTTATTGAAATTAGGAACTGCAGCTCAGTTTTAAAATTGCTATCCACAAAAGTCGCGACCGTGACAAGTTGACGATTAAGATCACGAAAAATTCAGACAGCAACGAGGAAGAAATCAGTTAAAAATGAAAATTCAGAGGATATGATATGAAAACAAAAAGGACTCTCAATATTTAATGAAATGGTTAAATGTGTTTTCTATGTATTTAAATTTTAAAAGACATTTTTATCAATTTAATTTTTTAGGCTGTCTCAACTTATTTCGAATAATTTATGCAATAAAAAGATTTTTAATGTACCATGTTTTTATAAGGGACTAAAAAGTATAAAATCAATTATAAAATTTTTATCGAATAAACAAACAAATCAATAAAAAAGCGAGTAAGAGCTACATTGTATGGGGTAAAAATTTAAATCGTATAGTACAGCAGTCGCCAAACTTTTTGACCTCACGGACCACTACATTCATTATTTAAATACCGCGGACCACTAATAGGATTTTTTAAAGGATTAAACATACTTATAAAAACATAAAATGTACCTAGTTAATAAATGAAACTATTTATTGTTATCAAATTATGAAAGCTTTATTAATAAACCATAATAAAATGAACAAAAATTGTAAAAACAAAACAATTAAAAAGTGGGTTTAAGGTATCCGACTACGTTCGGAACCGTGATTTTAAAAAAGAGCATAAATGGTTAATTTTCATGATATTTAGTGTCACTCAGATTAGATACGATATTTCGGCAACAAATTAAATTAGAATAACCTTTTTTCAGAATGTTCTCCTTTTGTTAAAAATGCTTCTATTATAATAATATTTTGCCTGCATATAGCTTCGTACAGAGGCTCAACTAGGATTGTTGAAGAATTCCCATTATTTTCAGAGTTACAACCAATTGACATAATTATCGTCATTTTTTCCTTAAAATTTCTCTCCTCTGTTGTCGTAAAACATGGATAAACCCACTTCTAAGTTATATGTTTCAAAAATTCTACTTGAGCTTCTGTACAGAGTTCTAGGCTATATACAGGCAAAATATTATAATAGAAGCATTTTCCGAAAAAAGGAGAATATTTCGAAAATTGGTTATTCTATGTTCATTTTTTGTCAAAATATTGTACTTAAATAACTTTTTATTGCAATACTATTCTTAAAACAATTTTATATACATTTTCTAATCTAAGTGATACTAAATATCATAAATATTATCCATTTATACGCTTTTGCAAAATCACGGTTCCGAACGTAGTCGGATACCTTAAGTATATGAAACTTTAAGCCTTATACATTCCTAGTGTGATGGATGTTCCTTTTTTTTACGTGTGTGTTCTTTTCACGTATTGTTATAAATAGTGAACGTATATAATTCTTCATTTATTATTATTATTATTATTATTTCTGCTGTTTTGTTCTCTCTTTCTCTTTTCATCTTTTTCGGGTTTTTTTTTCATCTTTTTTCTCCTCCTTTTCGTTTTTTCTTCTCTTTCACATTTTCATGCATTGTCATCCACTTCTGAGCTATGGTTCAAACTTCTATATATATATAGTCTCTAGCTCATCGGGAAGTTAGTTTAAAACCAATTACAAAATTCCACCCGGACAGACATACAAGAAAGCGAGTGAATAAAAACATGGTGATATAAAGGATCAACCATGCCTTCTTTTCCTTCGTTGGCGTGGTGTTGTATTTTGGAGAGGGGTCGCCAGCTCAGGTGTTATCCTCGTCACTTGACCGAGGCTCAGAATTACGAGGACGGTCACCAATAGACCTCGTGTTGCTTTATAGTGCAACGTTCGTGTAATTCTCACTCAATAGCTTTATGAGACAATGCTTCGAAATAATGATTTGCTTTAATAAAATAATGCATATTACCACGGCCGGCTCTAGCAATTTTGACGCCCCGGACAAAAATGAAAAATGCCGCCCCTTCTCTAAAGCAAAAAAATTATAATTAAAAAAGATAAATTGTTCACATAGATGCACACGTATAAAACTTGAATAATTCTTGAGAACAGAAAGGTAGCGTAACAATATATGTATATATTATGTTAAGTCTTAAAAAGTACAAAGTAATTCGAAATGAATGGCATAATTGCCTGACGTTACAATTTCAAACGAGTAAAATGTAAGAGAAGAAGTCGCTAATTTCAACAAGCCAATTTCTTCGAGAAAGAGTCTACGGATGGTAGGGATCACAAGCGTTTATTTTAACTTTTTCTAACTACGCTCTAGACTAAAATAAAACATCTCTTGTGACTCTCTATCTACCAAAAACTCTTATTACCCCTGTCCCCTTTTGGATAGCTGACACCGAACTTCGCATGAGTGAAAGAAATCTCTGTTTTGACCCCACTCCGAGATGGGGAGAAAGTTAGTTGTGAAAAATGTGTAAACACATGAAGTTTCCTGATTTCACATATACTCCAGCCTCGAACCCTTCAAATTTCAATATGAAAGAAAGCTGACGTTATACATATAGAGTACAAAATAAGAAAATAAGATACGTTGAAGGAAATACCAAATTCGCATCCAATAATATTTCAGTAAATATATCAAATTCGATCCGAATGCCGCCCTTTAAATTTGCCGTCCCGGGCAAGGGTCCGATATGTCCGGGCCTAGAGCCGCCCCTGATATTACATATTAGATGCCTAGTGGCTGGGTGGCAGCATGTCGCATTTCCATGCCACATGTCTGGGGTTTAAATCCTGAGTAGGGCAAGGTCGACTCCGCTTTTCATCTCCTCAGTGGGTCTATAAATGAGTAAAAAGGCTTGCTTGGAAACTAAGCACTGGGGATTTCGTGTCAGAATGACCACCTGACGGGAACATTTGCTCAAGCAACTCAATGCCAGAGATCGCGTTTACTGAGATGGGCGCAGTAGGCATTGAGCCTCATGGGCTGTTGCACCACTGAGGTCTGTTTAGTTTTTATTACATATTATAATTTTCCATACATCTTAAATCAAGTTATATTATTGAAGTTGCAAATTATGGAATCTAAACATTTATAAGAGATTTTTAAATATTATATCATATTTAATTGAGAAAAATGCATAACATACTATGCCAGGTACTTTGGATTGCCTGGAAACATTTTTTTTTTTAAATGAAGAAAAAATTCATAATTTTTTACCCCTGTTATCTTATGGTACAATAAAATAGAGATAATTTATTAGAAATGTGATTACAGTTTTTTTTCCCTTCTTAATTTGTAAGCGATCGTGTACTTTAAATCGAAAAAATTCGAAATTAAATAAATTCAAATTAAACTACTTTAAATACATTTTATATAGTAATATATTTCATAGTTAGAAAGAAATTATGTGCAACTACAAACTGAAATAGATCAGTTTAAATGGATATTTTTGTAACCAATAACTTTTACGAATCTTTTTATTTACTTCCTATTTTACTATGTTTCGTAAACTTTATTTTATTTAAGATCTTCTCTTTAACTTGAATTGCCCCTTCTCTTTTTTATCTTCTTATTTTGATGAGGTCAAGTTTGTTTGCTTGTATGTTTAAAATAAGGCTGCATTTCTACAATTTAATGAAAATAAAAAGTGCATAAGAACTTTGGGCAGGAAAAATTCTTGTGTGCATTGCATATTTCAAATTGATCAATTTCTACAAATGTCTAAGCACATTTTGGTATAATATTAAAGAATTTCCATAAGATTAATATCCCTTTTTACAGCATTTTTCACATACGATTAATTGGAAACGTTCGAATTATAGATGACATACTATTCTTTTTAAATACATTATCTTAATTCCATATAAATTATAAAAGTTGAACATTTGACCAAAATGGATTTCTCCGTCGTAATATATTATTAACTAAAAGAAAACTAATTGATCTCAAATATGTGGTAGAAATATATATTATACAAAAAGAACAATTGTATGTGTGTATGCTTGCACGCTATCAAATAACATTTACTGATAATGTTTCCACATTAATGTTAAAAATATTTTATATCATTTTTCGATTAGTACCTTAAAGTCAGAATGAATAATTTTGCAGTTTGATTATTTTGATAATCGTGGCACGGTCGCATAATTTAATTAGCATCAGATAATCTTAATTTAAACTCACCGAAAACAGAGTATTTACTTTCATCACTAACAAGAATTCCTAATGGCGATATTCTGCATATTCCAAATACGCTTCAAAGGTACACTTGAAGTCAGTTTTGCAATAAAAACTCAATAATAATCAATTACAACTAATTTTTATGGCGTGGAACGTTCGATTATTGATGACGCATTCAATCAATGTAGCAATTCATCAGTTTCGGCGATAATAAAAATCTTATGCGTAGAATACCGTCTGCTATTTTTAAATGATTCTAAAAAGAATTTAAATTGGCTATTTCCGCTTTGTGACACCAGTTCGTATTCTCTAATACAGAGTCAGTGAACGAATGTAAAGGCGCTCTATGGCTAGTTTCGTATCGAATGAATGAATAGAAGCTGCTTTCTTTTTTTGCTACGTAAAGAAAGTTGAATACAGAAAGGCAATGTCCTTGGGTTTACATCAGCTCTCCGACAAAAATTAAAGCTAATGACACCCAAATGAGTTAAGTAAAGAAAATTCTAATGGATTCAGACGTCCGCTCAGTTACAATTCAGAATACCGACAAGGAAACAGATGATCCTTTTGGGGGTTTTGAAGTGAAGTAATTGTGTATATAAATAGATTCGGAATTTTTAAAACATCTTAAGTGAGTTAAAAGAGTTGAACACTAAAAGTATATGCAGAATACAGTCAAGAAAATTTTGGATTTGAAAATGGAAGAATCATAACGATAACTTTAATTCAGAACGAAAACAAAAAAACAAAGTTGTCAATTACAACACTAAATCTATATAACTAATTAGCCTATTTGAAGAAATAATTCAAATACAGATAAGCATTCTTATTACTTCCATTTCTAATTTCAACAATTAATTTCTCCACAATAATGCGATAATCATCAATGAAAATAATATCTTAAAAATATAATTATTTAAAAGAGTAGATTATCTTAATCTTGAAAAATATCTGTGGAAAGTGGTGATATGACATTTCTGAAATCTTCATAAAAACAAACTTAAAAATGTACAAAAAAAAGTGTAACTCTTCTCGTACATTCTAATAAGTATACATTTCTATAACAATCCTTGACAAGTTTGTAAAAATTACAACCCCCAAATTTTGGAACCACAAAATTCCTGGCATACAACTTCAATCAGGATGAACTCGATAAAGACAAAATAATGGCAACATAAAAAATAAAAGCAAAAAAAAAATCTCAAAAAATATATTGAGAGTTACTTCAACCACTTTATATTTATATAGGTACATTCCACAATACATGATATTTTAGTGATAGTCATTCCAAAACGTACATTTGTTTCATTCCCTCATCACCCACAAAGATAATACTGAATTCGAAAAAGCATTTTATTACGACAAAAAAGAATAATTTTTCGGATAAATTAAAAGTTGAAAACATTTCCATTTTTCTAGTTTAACTTTTTATGTTTTAAAAAATATAAATTCTTGTTTAAGTGTTCTTAAAAGAGTCAAAATATATATTTTAGAACACATAAAAGCAAGCTACAAAAAGTAGTACGAAGCAAAAATGCACTTTTTTGAGATTTAGATGAAAGTTCAATTTGCTTTTGCTTATTATTTTAAGTCACTATTTTTCGACATATTTTAAAAACATTTCTTTCTTTGATTTGATTTATAAAAGAAGTAATAAATATAAACATATATATATATATATATATATATATATATATATATATATATATATATATATATAGTCGACTCTCGATAATTTGAAGTTGGAGGGACCAATGAAAACTTCGAATTATCAAGAGGGTAGGAAAAAAACTCTCAAAATACACGGAGAGAAGTTTTTTTTCTAACACATTTAAATTTAAAACTATGTAATAAAGCAACAATTGTACATAATTTTTTTAAAGTACATTTTATACAGTATAAAAATATAAAACAGAAGTTAAAAGTCCTATATTAAAAGAATACACTTGTCTTGAAAACAACAATTAAAAGTATATACAGTCAGGTCTCGTTTTATGCGGTAGATACGTTCTACCGAAAAACGTATATAAAAAAATCGCATTAAAAAAGACATTACTTGAATGGGAAAAAGTAGGGAAAAGTTCCTTAGTTTTCTAAAATCGCATAAAACCAAAACAACTAGTTAAAATTAACTTAAAACCGCATAAAAAAATTGCAGAAATAAAAAGAAATAGGTTGCATGATAAATCACTTCGAATGTCTGAAAGAAATTTGTAGCGGTATCTAAGTAAACCAGTACTTAGACATCACGCGAAGACGATCGTCTTGGCGTGATCGATAAAGTACTGGTGTTCGGATCGGAAGGTGCCCGGTTCGAATCTATTCCTACATTGGTGACCCTGGACTGAAGTAAGAAAACGCAACTTTCTGAACTGTCGTGGCGCCATCTACCGCAAGAAAAATAACAAAAAGAAGAGAGAGTAAAAAAAAAAAAATAAGAGAAGAAAAATATAAATAAATAAAAACATATACTCTCTCCGAAACAAACGATAGATCATCTTTCTCTCATCTCAGCAAGAATAAAAATAAATAAATAATAATGAGAGAGAGAGAGAATAAAACAAATAAATAAAAACAATGCTCTCTCCAAAAAAAAAACGAACGGGAAAAAAATCGTTCGCCTATCCACCTCACTGGTGGGAGAGTAGTGTAGCGGTATCTATGTAAACCAGTACTTAGACATCACGCGAAGACGATCGTCTTGGCGTGATCGATAAAGTACTGGCGTTCGGAACGGAAGGTGCCCGGTTCGAATCTATACCTACAAATTCATACAAAAGCTAAAAAAAAAAAAAAAAAACTCTGGTATTCAAACCTTAATTCATTTTATTTTATGGAAAAGTAATACACATAGTTTTACAGTTTTAATCATTATCGCTATCTGATAATGGTTTGCACCGTTTGCGAAGTGGTTCCAAATCACCTTCATCATCAGAAGAGACTGTCTCTGCAATAGATATTTGCGGTAAAGGCCACGGATTTTCACAAACTTCATTCTCGTTCTATGTAGCTCTTCCTTTTCTGACAATGTAATCAGTAATTAAACTTTGCGATGAGGATTATTTTATTTTTTTATATAGTTCACGATATCCAGGCATGCAGCTCACGTTGTAATTTAGAGGCTCGTTCAGAATTGGGGTCATTAATAAGAAAATGATTTTCTAATTTGCTGCAAAGTTGAAGACCTTTTTGAATTAATTTTCCAGTGAGGGGAGTTGATTTTTCTTCCTCATCATCATCACCTTCTAGACCTACGACGCCGTCTACAGTTAGATCTAAAGTTAAATCAATAATATCATTGTCATTTAATGCCTCATCCACAAGCAATTCATCTATATAATCGTGGCTGAAGGTATTAAAACCATCTCCTCCAATTTCATGTGCCAAATTAATTATTTCATCTGATAGTGTCGATGTTTGAGTGGTTGTATTGTCTGTCACACATGCTGGCCAAATCTTTTTCCAACAGGCATTTAAAGTTCTAGGTCTTATTTGAGCGGAAGCAGATGCAACATGTGTGAAGGTCCCCTTGGACCTCACTTTGAGAACGAGAATAAATAGGAGTCATATAAGAACCAGTAGCCATTTTTATAAACAACTTTCTTTATTTGGTTATCTTATCCAAATAGAATCAATGACTTATTAACAAATATATCTAACTAGTATTATGAGATTTTAAAGGTAATATCCTTTAAATTAACTTAATTAATTAATGATCCAATTAATTAACAATTAAATAACGATCACGCAGAGACTACAACGATAAGAGATCCCAGAATTATATTCTATGTTCTTATTGAACATTTAATTTTAATTTCACTCGCAATAATATAAGACTTTAATATTTACCAGACTGCAATTCAGCTCAGCTCAGCTCAGCTTTTCTCTGAGATTAAATCATCTAACAAGAAATCTTCAATTTAACTTCACTTTAACTTTCTGCTTCAATCTCTCTCTCCTACTGCTCTAACTTTACTATTCCGTTTGACTTAAATACTTTATCTAATCTGCATAACAAGGAATCCTGTCCGCTTTTTGGAGTTGATTGGAAATAGGTAGGGAATTAAATTTCCCTAAAAAGGACGACTCAGAAGGTTAGTGATAAAGTTCCGTATAGATTTGTCACACATGAATTAAACAATCAAAAATAGAAAATTGTTTCCATACATCTTTTACTGTTAAGGACTCATTTTCTAGTTTATTCAAGATGAATTTGTACGTTGTCTTAATATAATATTTTTTAAAAGTTGCAATTATGCCTTGATCTAATGGCTGAATAAGGCTTGTTGTATTGGGCGGAAGAAATACTAGTTGAACATTTGGATGTTCTAATTGTGGATGACTTGCTGCATTGTCAACAATTAATAAAACTTTAAAATCGAGAGATTTTTCCTTCATATAGGCTTCCACTTCTGGTACGAAACAATTATTGAACCATTTTGTAAAAATAGCTGTTGTCATCCAGGCTTTCGGGTTAGCCATCTAATGCACAGGCAGTTATTTTAAATCTTTACCTTTAAGGGCGCGTGGTCTAAGAGATTTATTTATTAAGAGAGGTTTTTCAACATCCGATCTCCTGATGCATTGCTACAAAGTAATAAGGTGACTCGATCTTTACTTGCTTTATGTCCACTTCTGCTGTCGCACTCTCCCCTGTTATCTTAATATTAAGAAGTGCATTTCTTTTTAAGAACCCGGTTAGCCATCCTTTGCTAGCTGAAAATTCTTTTCCAGCTTGGGAAGTGGAAGTTGATGGTTCTGACTGTTTCATTGACTTATAAAATTGAAGAGCTTTTTCTTGGATTAAATAACCACTTACAGGAATCCTTCTTTGAACTTGTTCCTTAATCCAAATTGTGATGGCTCGTTCCGTTCTTTCTAATAATACATCCATTGTGTACGATGCAAATTTGGTGCTTAATTTTGTACCAGAAGAGTCCGATTTTCTTATTGCAGCTTCATTCTTTTTAATTGCTCTGACAGTAGATTCGCCTAAATTAAAATGTTTTCCAATAGCCGTAGATTCTTCTCCTTATCCTAAGCGATCTATAATTGCAATTTTCGTTTCCAACGAAATTGACTGTCTTTGATGTCTTTTTTTCCCCATTGGGCCAAATAAAATCTTAGAAAAGAAATTTAAAAAATTACACTTACGATTTTCTAATGAAAAATAAAACTTTACGACACTTACTTTAAATCCAAAAATCAAAATTTGCTGCTTATTATATTACAACTTAAATTTGCCACTTTTTAAAGTGAAACTTTTATAAAAATGAACGAGGCACCGCTAAGAGAAAATATAATTTCGAAATAATGATATTGTATCGGTATACTACTGAAATAACGAATGCGAATCTAAGACTGTCGCAGCCGAGCCGCAGACGTAAGCACCAAAAAGATACGGAAATTCTCGGAATACTACGATTTACGTCTCAGTATAAAAAAATAATAATAATAACAAAAATCTAGAAATGTTTAGAATGCAAACCGCAAATGTTTGAAATACAAACCGCACAACTTCAAAATCGCATAAAAATAATCCGCATAAAAAGAGACCTGACTGTACATACTATATATAATTAATCCTTTTTGTCGAAAAAATCTGTTATCCTTTTTTGTTTTAAGGCATTCAATCTAACTTTGTCAATAGATTTTTCTAGAACAAATGAAGTCTGTAAAATGACTGCATCAACATGATTTTGAAGGAAAACGTTGTGTAGTGTGTTTAGTGAGACACTTTAGCTTCTGACAGAGTTACCGGAGTGAACTCCTCCGATTCGTCTTCATCACTTTCTGTATTATTGTGGTCCAAAGCCACAATTTCAGCGTCAGATAGAGCTCCCCATACAGCAATGTACGTGACAACCAACAAGTAGTCGTCAAACGTCAAATCTGGTTCTGGAAGAGCTTCCCAAAGGGATGGTTCAGCATTAAATTCAGTAAGTGTATCGTCCACATCAACCAGATTCGGCGAGGGGAAGCCTGACTTTTTAAAACAGCTGTGAATTGTAACAGCTCCCCAAGTCTTGTCAATCATGATCAAAGCTGTTAAAATAGAAATAGTAGTTACATTCTGCTGATTTTCGAGGTTATCCAAAATACTTTTAACGACTTCACGCCGATAAAAAGTTTTAAAATTATGTATGATGCCCTGGTCGAGTGGCTGAAGTTTTGAGGTTGAGTAAGGAGGGAAAAATTGAAGTTTCACATTTGATAAAGGTGGTGCGTTATAGTGCACAGTACAATTGTCTAAAATAAGAGAATATGTCGTTTCTCTCTTTTCACATCCGAGTTCAGTGAGACCAACCATTCATTAAAGAGTTCGGTGTTCATCCATGCCTTCTTGTTTGAGCGGTATTTGGTAGGGAACGAGTTTATACCCTTGAAACACCGAGGTTTTGCAGATTTTCCTATAACGAGAGGAGTAATCTTTTCTGAGCCGTCCATGTTTACAGCCAGTAAAATAGTTAACCTCTCCTTGCTATGTTTTCCTCCATGGCATTTTTCTTTTTTAAATGTAAATGTTTTTTCTGGCAAACACTTGAAAAAGAGTTCGATTTCATCCGTGTTGAAAATGTTACGTGGTTCGTACTCCTTTATTAGATCCGAAAGCGAGTTCTGCCACTTAGAACAAACGTTAATGTTGACACTTAAGCTTTCCACGCACAATTTTTTGAAGACTATCTCATTCCTTTTCTTAAAATTTGTAAGCCATCCCTCGCTAGCCGAAAACTCAATTCCCAATTCTTTGGCGAATGCTTTAGACTTTTCCTTCAATAAAGAACCACCCATCGGAATATTCTGTCCTCGACACTGTCTCATCTATGAAACTAAACACTGTTCAAGACGTGGAAAATTTTACCTTTACTAACGCGTTTTCTCACTCTACTTGAAGATTTTTTCTTTATTCTTCAGAATAGCGGACGGCGAGCTCAGTGGGATTTCAAATGCTTTGGCTACATCCGCCTTCCTCTCACCTTCTTCAACTGATTCTTTCACCTTTTGCTTTTCCTAAATTGTCAAGCACTTGTACTTTTTAAAAGAAGACATGTCGTTCCTTTCGTGTGATAAGTCGACACCGAGGAGAGGTGTAAAGTAGTGGCCCAAGGTTTATCGAAATTAACAGGTAGGAAACGTAAATCATCACAACTTTAGTAAAATAATATTTTTAATTTAAAATTTGGAATCTCTAAAATGAACACAAGGCGCATTCACAGTCCACACTCAGCTACGGGGTATACTTAATAGCAGGGGTCGACAACTATGGCACGTGAAGCAATTCTTAGTGGCACATTACCGCTCTTTTTTTTAAAAAATAATAGAATAAAGTTAAATCGCTGTCTCTCCTGTCTTAGCCTCGTACATTTTTATAAAAGGTTTTAATTCTCGCTTTCAATTCTCTGCCATCAAACGATGTAGTTGAGTGTTTTGTTTTAAAAAAAACCCATCTGTTTAAATGTGACTCATTCTTAGTAATAAATACTCAACGCAAATTAAAATTATTGTGCAATACTTGTAAAAGGAAGCATCACTTATTACTGCACAGTAAATAAAAAATAAAGCAGTTTGTTCTTTATCCATCTAAAGCTTGGGAAAAGAAAAAACAGTTAGCTTAGGAATAAATCAAAATTCTGCTTATCAAATACCGGAAATATAATAAACAAAGTAGTTATTCTATCAGCATGCACAATTTGGACTGAAAATAAGTTCAGTATAAAAACCGCTCGAGGGATAATTAGGTACGGGGAGTGAATCTAACTTCATAATATTGAAGGTTCGAATTATCGAGAGTTTTATAGGATTACTTCGAATTATCGCGTGTTTTAGTCTGGCCAACCTCAAATTTTACTTCGAAATATTGAGAGTACCAAAACGTATGGTTTTAGTTCGAAATATCAAGAGTTTTTTTCTAGGGCTGAGCATATACTTCGAATTAGCGAGAGGTTCGTATTATCGAAAGTTCGAATTATCGAGAGACGATTGTATATATATATATATATATATATATATATATATATATATATATATATATATATATATATATATATATATATATATATATATATATATATATATATGGGAGACAACAAGGGGTCCAAGACATTTGTCTTTCTTCAGATTTATTTTAAACTTAACAAAAATTAATTAAAAAGGTAGCTTTTCTACAATTGGATTTCCATGATGTGACGACGGTAACGCCTGCTCGCGTACATCAGTCTTTTTTTCTCTGTTCTTTTCTCAATTGTTAAAGTTTTCGTTTCTTAAAGTTTCAGTTCTTGTTTCAGTTAGCTGCGCCTGCGCGCGAAGACTGCGTGCTTTCCTCGAGAACGATTGGATCCTACAACCGGCCAGCCTGACTGTACGCTGTCCGCAGCGGTACTTCCATGGACACCAGAGGAGAATCTGAAACATACAAAAAAGACTGAACAGACAAGGACTATACAACAAATATACAAAGATTTAACATATCATAATTTTGTTGAACTAGGCAGTTTCTCCATCATGTGTGAAGGCACCTCTTCGACATCCGGAAGGTTCAACAGGAAAACATTTATTTTGCTATCTTGGTTTTTATCAGATCCATCAGGCATAAGAACGACTTTTTTAACAAGCTCTTCTTTGGTTGAGCGCATCGTTTTTTTCCTCTCTAGAGTTCTGGACGTCTGTTCAAAACGATCACTCTTTTTCTTCCGTTTCCACTGCCAGGGCTTGATGTTTAGTCTCCATAGGTGAAGGGGTGGGTGATCGTGAGATGGAGCCCACGGAACTCGTTTTCATGGCACCATTGACTTTCTTACACAATACTATAGGTGAACAATAATCGGAAACACTCTCTTTTATAATACCTTGTTGTAACCAATCATCAATTTGATCGTCTACCTGTAATTTCTCAGAACAAGATAAACGTCTGGCTCTCTGACACACAGGAATATCATCTTTTAATATAATATTCATTTTTAACTTAGTGCTCTTAATTTTATTAGGTTTATAATTCTTAATTAGAGAACTCAAATCATTTCTAGTATTAAAGTTTTTAACATGTGACAAATCATAACTAGAGTTTTCTATCACATTTGCAACATAAAAAATAGAATTAGAATAAGCACCAGAATAAGCACCCAAAGAGGATCCACTTTCATTCAATAAAACATCGCTCTTTGCGGGGCTTAGTTTCTTTATTTCAGTATATACACTGGGATGTATAATAAATTCTTCGGTCAAGGTCGGTGATATTGCCGTTCGAACACTTAAACAGGGAGAGTGCTGATTAAGAGAAATATTTATCGGCTTAACTTCTACCATACGCTGTTCGCCAAAACATGAGCTTAATGTTATTATTTCTTCGGAAGGTTTGTTCACTCTAATTAGTGAGGAATTTAGAACTGGGATCTGGCAACCTGAATCAATCAAAGCTGTTACGGGCTGATTTTCCACAAAAATGTTTACATATTGGAGCTGTGCGAACTCATCGTTTTGTTTTTCGCTCTTGATTTTCAAACTATTCGCGTTTTTTCTATTATGGATGTGAGATTCTTTAGGCTTAAAACGCTTCTCACAATCTCTTGCGAAATGAGATGAATCACCGCATATATAGCAATTTTTATTTTGTCTTTCAAGATATTGGGGATAGTTCTCTTTAATCTTTGTTTTAAAGTTTTGTGATCTATTTTTAAAGGGGTCTTCGGTATATCCACAAGTAATAGGAATTTCTTTATGTGATCCGCTTCTAGATGAAATATAAATATCGCACTCTTTAGCTAAATCAATAGGCCTAAACCAATCTTCTGCTTCTCGAATGCCAATATGAGTTGCAGTTTCCTTATTTAAAGTTTCAAATAATTTATCAGAAATTAAAAGATCACATAGAGATTCAAAGGAATTAACTTTTCTTAACGAACAATAATATTGGAAGTTTGCCGTCAATCTTGCAGCAAATTGGATGTATGTCTCGCCTGATGATTTTACAGCATTTTTAAATGAGTTTAAACACTCGCGAGGGGTTAATTGGAATTCTCTGAGTACTATAGATTTTAGTTTTTCATAGTCATTTAATTCCTCCTTTTTAATATACAATAAGACATTATGAGCTCTTTCGCCCAGAAGATTTATTAAAATTTCAGATTTATATTCGTCATTTATTTTCTTGGTTAAAAATGCGCGTTCTAATGATTGGAAGAACAGATTAAAATTTTCAGATCTGGTGGGAACAGGAAGAGATAAAGTTTTAATGCTTTTGATCATATTTTCAATGTTTGTTTCGAACTGTTTCTCTTCGACTTTAGCTGCAGGATTTAAACTTAATGCTTCATTTTTAGCCGTTTGAAGTTCGACTTCTTTTTCTAATTGTGCTAACTGAAGTTTCGCGAGCTCAATTTTCTGTTTTTCTAAATCCCTTTCGTTTCGCGATACCCTCTCATCTATACAGTTTTTAATTAAAGTTTTAATGAAATCTGGATCACTTTCAAATGTACTACTCTTCTCAATTTTAGTCTTTAGTTTAGCTATGGTGTCCGTACTCTCCACAGTACCGTCTAGATCCTCAACAACTCTTATGAGATCCTCTTTAAGAGCGTTTTTATACATTTTAGAAAAAATATGGAAAGATCCTACCTTTTTTTTCTAGCTCCCTTGTTGCTCGCACGTACGATGTATCCAATAATTGAAGAAAAACGTTGATTCCACAGATCTCACCTCTGCGCAGGTTATATCGTTAGATGAAATATAGTTCTTGAAATTGTTCGAATTGACACCTCTTCGCAGGTGTTTATGCAATAGTTCCAACCTCTACACAGGCGGAATATTCAGAGTTCGAATGAAAAATTCAACCTCTACACAGGTTATATTGTTAGACGAAAAATAATTCTTTCCATAGTTCCGGCCTCTATACAGGCGGAATATTCACGCTGGGTTCAAACGAAAAATTCAACTTCTACACAGGTTGCACGAAGTTTCCAAAAACATGGCGGCGCGTCTCCTCCACGGACGCTTATTTTTTCACGTTCCAAACTTTCATCAAAATTGAAATTTTATCGATCCCGGCCGAGCCCCCATAATTTGTGGGAGACAACAAAGGGTCCAAGACATTTGCCTTTCTTCAGATTAATTTTAAACTTAACAAAAATTAATTAAAAAGGTAGCTTTTCTACAATTGGATTTCCATGATGTGACGACGGTAACGCCTGCTCGCGTACCTCAGTCTTTTTTTTCTCTGCTCTTTTCTCAATTGTTAAAAGTTTTCGTTTCTTAAAGTTTCAGTTCTTGTTTCAGTTAGCTGCGCCTGCGCGCGAAGACTGCGTGCTTTTCTCGAGAACGATTGGATCCTACATATATATATATATATATATATATATATATATATATATATATATATATATATATATATATATATATATATATATATATACATATATATATATATGGGAAATTTCCACATGAACATTCAATAGAGGGCGCTGTCAAGGCAGCCACCAGGAGTTAACGAAGGAGAGAGGATTCAGCGAGCGGACTCTAGACGCGGAGGTCGATGATCCGGGGCTGAAGGGAGAGTGACGAGAACGGTGGCCGAGTAGGGACCCACCAACCCGTTGTCCACGAGAGAGACGCGCAGGTCACTCTCAACACTCCTGTACCTCAGTATATTGTGAAGATCAGAATTCAGCGAGCGGACTCTAGACGCGCAGGTCGATGATCCGGGGCTAAAGGGAGAGTGACGAGAACGGTGGCCGAGTAGGGACCCACCAACCCGTTGTCCACGACAGAGACACGCAGGTCACTCTCAGCACGAGGGCTTAATTGAATTGTAAATACTGTATTATATGTGTTAAACGTCTGTCTTAGTGAGTAGAACTGTGTAATTAAACGTTAGATTAGAAACAAACGAGAGTGTGATTATTGAATACCCCTAGAACTGTACAATAATCCCACACACACACACACACACACACACACACACACACACACACACACACATATATATATATATATATATATATATATATATATATATATATATATATATATATATATATATATATATATATAATTTTAAACTGATTTGAATTAAATTTAAACAAAGCAAACCAGAAGAACGTGAAATGAGGAATAGATTATAAATTAATATACATCATGAATTTTGATGAAAAAATTATTTTAACTGATTCAAACATATGATGACAATAATGATATTTTTACATTTTTGAAGTTTAAATTTGTCAATTTTCATATATTATTTATCACTCCTTTTGAAGAAGAATAAAATAAATACCGCAAAATCTGGCGTATAATGCACAGTTATATTTTTAATCTCATAATTCAAAATTCTGTCTTATTGAAGAGATGTGTGAAGTTTTTTTTTTTCTTCATGACATATAGAGAGAGATATAATCAAGCTTTCAATAGACACTATTTTTAAGCTTTTAAATTAATTACGAAAAAGTTACAAAATCATTTTTGTGAAAAGCAGTTGAAGTGCCCTGTTTCAACAAAAATTAATAAACAAATTATTTATTTAAAAGGAAAAAAATTAAAAGATGAGTGTGTTTTTCAGAAGAAAAAAAAAGGAAAGTTAAGGTTGAAAAAATAATTCGAATGATATCAAAAAATGAAAGGTGTGTATGAAATTCAGAATTACCAAATACCGGATATCTAACACTGATTTAATGCTTCTTTTTATTTCATTTTTCCCCCATACTTGTTATTTCTCCTCTCAAACGATTTTTTTCAATGTAAAATAACAAAATATATATATTCTTTGTTATCTCTCTCTCTCTCTCATTTCAGATTTTATTTCCTACTTATCTACTTTGTTTTTCAGATATCATTATCAATATCAATTAATAAGTTTTTAAATGTTTACTGGAGATGAACAATTAATAATGATTAAGTAATAATTATTATTAAATAATATTTTTTCAAAAATGATGAGAAATCTGAAATGAGTAAATATGACCTTCAAGGAAGTAGGAAGTATTCTGTAAAGAGCATATATAAGAGAAAACTGAAATTAATGAATAAAGATAACACACACGAGGATCACAAGAAGAAATAAAAAAAATTCCGACACGGACACAAAAAATGTTTTTATTCTGTTCTTTCTTTTGTCACGTAATATATTTTTCATTTTCCGCACGCAATCTTTTTTTTTTAATTTTTTTATTCGCACTATGTAAGGAAAGGACGAAATGTTTTTCAAGTACGCGTATGATGACAATTTAGATAAACAAGTTATTCACGCAAACGATTCCATTACCCGACAATTCGGTACAGTAACAACTCGATTGCATAGAAATGGCAAATTAACCGTGACACCGCAGCTTGTGACTTATTTTTTGTTTAATTCGTGAGAATTTTTGAAAAATGTAACTGATAAGAATGTGCCGTAAACAAGGACATACAGAATAATTTTTAAATAGCATCTATGGCAGAATTACGCCTAAAATTAAGCTTGAGAATATTTTTCAAATTATTTATCACTCCTTTTGAAGAAGAATAAAATACCGTAAAATCTGCCTTCGGACACGCACCTATACTTTCAAGTTGCAATTTTTAGTTTTCCGGTAAATTCGCCGCTTTTTTTTACGAAGAAACCTGAAATGTGCATATGCAAGAATCTTATGTTTTTAAGTCACTTATTCAAGCTTTAGAATACAGTAGTATATCTCTTGAACTACGACCTTAATAGTTCATAAAAAATGTGATTTCTGTTAAATAAACAGTATTTCGATTGATGTACATAGAAGTGTAATTTTTTTCCTATGCTTATCTCTTTTTAACACGCTTTTGTTTGCTTCACCTGTATGTAACGGAATCTTTCAATTCTATTTTTACCCACTTTAAAGTGGGTAAAAATAATGACAGATTAATTCGAAATTTTGCACACTTGTCAAGGACCGATGACAATACAATAATTTTGTTCATTACCCTGATCAGGGTAAACGATTTCACATTTCCAGATTTGGCGACTAAAAGATTAAGTTACAATCCTAAAACGAAAACGCTCATGGTTAGTACAAATACAACAGACAAAAAAGTATTTTTTACATGAGAAAGGGAAGGATATACGTCAGCAATTTCTTACCATTATCTAAACAATTGCCCAGTTTTTCTGAAAATGGAAATAAAACGCTTTTACCACAATGACATTAATTTTCTCGTTAATAATTTTATTCTTATATTGAGAATTATTATTTTTAAAACTCTCATTTTCAAACCCGGAGTATAACACGCACCCATAAATTTAGCTCTTATTTTTTGTGCTAAAAGTGCGCGTTATACGCCAAAATAATTCTGGACATTACCACATGACTATATGTTCAAAGTAAAAATCCAAGAACTAATAGGACAGATTAAACAAAAATATTCCAATTGTGAATTATTCTTTAAAAATGAACGCGATGCAGTTTATTTAAATTTGGCATTGCTTATATACCATATGTATTCGAATCTGAGCACCGCCATCGATTCTTAGACGCACCCCAAATTCTCAAAAAGTTTTTGTGAAAAATGAAAAATAGTGTAAAATGACTTATCGATTTCTAATTTTACGAAATTAAAATAAATTTAAAATACACTCAGGAACATTGAAACTAGCGACCCAAGAAGAAAGCATCGGATTGAAATGAAATTTAATACACATAATGACACAGATGAGAGATTCACTTGATCTCAAAAACAAGACAATTACACGAATACAGGGTGTGCAACGACACAAATACTGGGCAACTTCAATAGCGCGTTGGACCACCTCCAGCTGCAATACATGACGCCACACGGTCCGGCATTGAGTTGATTAAACACCTTATGTTGTCCTGAGGCAGATGAGCCCACAAATCTTCTACAGCCAACTCTAAATCATGTGCAGAGTGACACGATGGCATCTACCGTTTTAGCTGATCCCACATGTACTCTACAGGGGACAAATCGGGGGAGCGGGCCGGCCATAGAAGAGTCTGAAAATGACGCAGGAAGTCTTGAGCAATTCTTGTTGTATGCGGACGAGCATTATTTTGCTGGAAAATTGCCCCTGGGAGACCATTTAGGAAAGGTTCTACATGGGGTCGAAGAATATCCTCAACGTAACGTTGGCCCGTTAAGGTTCCATGTATTACAATTAAAGTGGACCGGCTATCATAGGCTTTGACCCCCCCCCCAGACTATTACACTAGCTGTGCGGGCAGTGTGACGTAGAACAGAGTAGGGGAAATTGTACCGCTCATAGTAAATCTCATAATATCCACACCCATACACGGTTATCATCTGTCCCCAAAACAAACCGGGATTCATCACTAAACACAACCTTTTGCCAATCTGTGACATTCCACATTCATCTGGCTTCGCACCACTGTAGACGCAGTTGCCGATGTTCCGGTGTTAAAAAGAATGCACGGAAAGGGCGCTTGGATTTAAGATTTGCTTCTGCAAGGTGTCTGGAAATTGTTTGTGGAACAATTGCTACGCCTACGTCTGCTCGCAGCGTTGAACGAGTCACTGTGGGGTCCACAAGTGCTTGCCGCACGATCCTTCGATCCCCTCTCCTCGTGGTCTTCCTGTCACTCCAGACCCGGTTTTCCGCGCGTGGGTACCTTCTCGTGTCCACTGCTCCCAACAATTTCTAACGGCACACTCCGAACGATCCACCTGGCCATCAACACGGCGCGTCGACCAGCCTGCAGTTTTCTTCCCGATGATCAGGCCTCTCTCAAACTCTCTTAACTGTGAGAAATGTCTTCTAGAACGTTTACCTGGCATGTTTCGCATACTAAAGTCTTCCTACAATCGGCGGGTAATCGTCACGTTTATGAATCTTCGAATTTGCGCTGGCTTATATAGCACCTTTTTCCTGATTGTAGCACCACCTCGGCGTGTATGAGCATGCGTATTGGCCCAAAACATGGATCATTTGCATATCACATTTACGCTGTACTTATTTACTTAGCTTCCTTCTTGGGTCGCTATTTTCAATGTTCCTGAGTGTATGAGAACTAATAAGAAGTGAATACTTAGTTATTTTAACTGTATTATAAACTTTTAAATACATACATGAATCTGTTATTGCTCTAATGGTTCCCTCCAACGAATATTTTTTTCCTTCGATTTTAAGCCGCACCCGATTTTCAGTAGGGTTAACATCGGAAAAAAGATGCGGCTTAGATTCGAGTAAATACGCAGTAATTTATTTTTTGTAAATCTAATCCTAAATAACCAAATGCAAATCTTGAATATCAAAGTAATTTTTAGATTAAAACACACACTGTAATTTACTTTGTGATCCCCAAAATAATTCCTTTACAAAAGAAATATTATCCACCAATACGTATTGCTGTTAAAAATTGTGTGATAAGTTTTTCTTCTCTCCTGCTTTATTACTACTTTCCACCAAAAATGATTAGACTCCAAATATTTTTGAGACAAATGAAAGAAGAATTAAAACCATGTGTTTATCTGAAAATGTAATCGTAACTAACTCATCTATTTTAAAATTTATTTTAACAAAATGTCCTCGTTTAGGCTAAGGTATCAGAAACTGTCTTACTCAAAAATTAAAACACATTTTTAATTCATTCTACATCATACCACCCTATTTATCGTAATTAAAGAACTAATTACTAACTTTTTAAAGAACTGTGAATTTATTTTATGCCAATAGATTTTTCTTTTGATTTTAGGAACAGCAGATCTTGGAATAGAATCCGGTATTATACAAAGTTTTAAGTGGTCTAGAGGCCACGATTGCGATCTACGAGTTCGAAGTTGTTCCTGCTGACTCGTAGTTTGAAATCCTGGTGCCACTAAAAATTCGTCGTGTTGAGGGGTTGGTACATTTTAAATCAGTTGTGGTTAAAAATCCTCAATTTGGAATGCTGGGATGATTTGGAGTGTGGTGTGTCACCTGAAATGTCATCTTAGTCATTTGATTCAAAATTATGTCACCAATAACCCTCGTGTTGTTTCGGACAGTTGTTGTTGTTACAAATGCCACCTGATCGGCAAAAGCCAGATCGAGGCCCACCAAATTCATCATGGCAAAGGGCTAAGTGACGCCTGTTGTTAGTCGTTGCTTTGAGCGCCATACAGGTGACAGTACGATTTGGCTCGATTTCACCCCTATTTAGAGGGAGAAAACTCTGGGGATTATCAGAGTCTTCCCACCTCTCTTCCCCTTCCACCAACCTCACGAGAGAACTTGCGGCTCGACGACTATTAAATGATTTGGAGTTTTTCCATGTATACAGAGAGAGAGCCCTATTATTAAAAATCACCAAATATTGTTTAATGTTTCAAATGTATGTTCCTTATAATATGTTAAACTATTAACTTTTTTATTCATATCTTTCCCTAGCTTCCTCTATAATTTAAATAATTCTATCTATAATATTTTACAATCTTTTCTATCCTTAATTTCTCATTTTGCACTTATACATTTTAATTTTTTTAAAAGGGTCTTCGTGGGACTTTATTGATTTTACCAAAAGATTCCAGAATTCACCAAATGCTAATAATCGCAAGGTTCGATACCATCGGAGATGCCGTTTTCTGCCAACAAGAGAACAAATTTCCCTCTCTCCCATTTCTACTTCCCCCCTCCTGACTCCATTGTCCACCACAAATAGAATAACTTTCATTCAAGTCACAATCTCAAGCATGCTAGGCAGCAATATCAAACTACTTGCGCATCAGAAACAGGCTTGGGTGTTCCTTGCAACATGGGTGCCTGGAGATATGTCGCTAAAGCTATACCTGGTAAAAATAACAGCGTCGCCGATGCACCGTCTGGGATGGAGGACATTCAGATTACAATTGATCGTCTCAAGCTCACCTTCATTCTGTGAAAGCCTACAGAGAACATTCTGAGACAAAAGCCACAGCAACTGAAGTCTTCTGTGAAAACATCCAAGGCATGGAAGAGTCCTCTTCGTATCCCTTTACCATGATCAGGGAGGCCTTAAGACTTCTTGAGACCTTGCCCCCCTATTCAGAAGTATCTATACCTGTGACCCTTTTAAGTTGATAGTATGTAGCGTACGTTGTCAAATAATCACACAAACGGTAATCCATAACAAACAAATGTGTTTGACTAACAGTATCTTCAACCTAGACACAAACCGACTACCAGCTTTCCATTAAAAGATTAATTATAACGTGTGGTGGTAGGCCTAGACACGGACGATGGATATGACATAATAATGCAGTCTTGGTGCCGTGACCAGTTGGCATATAGCTCGAAATTTCCTGGTTTTCGAAGAATGTGTTCGTGAATAACATTTGGTGATTAAAATAATTTTAGTAAGAACAAGTTGAGAACGAGACAAGCACTTCCTTCCTTTTGAGATCGAGATCCTGTACCCAGATGGCCCATGCCTTAAAAACGTTCCTATGATGTTATAATGTGGATGTTCCTGTGGTGGTATGCAAATAAACAATAGTTCATGCCTAATAATTGCTTACAACTCAACTCTTGCTATTTAACGTAGATTGTGACGAAACTTATTAAAAATTTTATTTTCTATTATCTGATTATTCTGGTGCCATTAAGCAACTTCAGCATTGTTTTAACTTATGTGAGATGGATTTCCTCTCACATCCATCAGTGTTCGGGAGTTAGAATGAAGATCAGCTATAATCAAAACAAACATAATTTATTCATCCTTTAACAAGTCTCAACAACTCCGGCCTATAATTAAAAAATTCTCCTAAAATTGAAATTCTCCTATAATTAAGTATTGGAGCAAAAGCAACGTGGACGAGATATTTAATATTTAATTATGAATCGAATCACACACACACACACTTACTTTTGGAACCTTTTGGTAATATACGTTCTACATAATCGTAATTCCGTTCTGAGCTATTCGACTTCTAGTCGATATTATTCTAATTCAAATATATCTTATTGACAAAATCGGGAATTATCAATCTTAAATATTAAGTAATTAATCAACGAGTCACTATCGACTAACTTTCTGTTACTTTACTTAAATCACTTAACTTCTATCATCTAGCTCCTAATCTCTCTCTCGAACCTAAAAGTTAATGCTTAAATATAAGTCTTGACTTACATAAACCGCTTCTTCTTCTTCGAGAGAAAGTTTTCAATAGAGCAATATTTAAAGAAATAGATTTTCCCCAAGAGGATCAGTAGGAGGCGAATAGACCCCTTACAATGTATTGTATCCACTTGCGTAGCTGGTTTTGAGAGGGTCCTGAGTCAAAATTCCTTCGGGGCCCATTTTTAGATATAAGAGCCCTGTTAGTGAGACTGTAGTTACACATGTTGGGGTCTGTAGCTTGGGGCCCCTTATCATTGATACGGCTGATATTGCGGTAGCTACGCCCCTGATTGTGTCGCTTTTCTAATATTTACGTAGTTAATAAGTATATAAATATTTACTATAATCACTCGTTAAAATAACATATTACGCTGAATTGAAACCTAGCTCTCTTATCCTAAGATTAAATTATCTTCTTATTCTTCTTGATCTCACGCATACACCGAAAGCATTTATTTAATTTATTTCTGATGGCATTCTTCTCTGTCTTCGAGGCGCATCATTGTTATTCTTTTCTTGGCCTTCTTTTATCTATTTTGTTTTTTATAGAGTAAACAAAATGTACTTCAGAACTAATCACATTTCCACCACTTGCTTCGCCATTTCAGCGTATTTTAGTCATCTTATTTCTTTTTGCAGTGTCAGATTTTCTCTTCTGTTTGTTTTCATTGTTCTGTTATTATTTATAATATTAGACTAATGTTATTTTATTACAAATACAAATAACATTCCAAAAAATTGCTCAAGCCAATGGTTCTTTTCATATTGCACATTAGAGCTAGTAAAATACACTTCTTCGCAGAACAAACAGAATAAAATATTAAACTGTATTTCAGAGCACTAAAATTCTTGTCACTGCACGTTAAAAAGCTCGCAATTTCATGGTTCTCAGAAAAATAATTGGCTTCATTCGAATTCCAGACAAACTCATTCAAACTTGTGAGTGTTTTTTCATGGAATAAGCCAAATGTAACTTTTAAAATATTAAAAGTGTTTGAATTCTATTTTTGTCTCAATTTAGCGTTAAACTTACTTATCAAATATTTGCATTTCTTAAAAAGCGGTTTGCTTTCTGCAAAATAATAAAAATTTCAAAATTTCAAAACGTGTCTTCAATTGTAACCACTACACCAGGGGCGAATCAAATATTCACGAGATCATTTTAAAAGATTTTTTTTACTGAAATATTACTCATCAAAATTATATCAATGTTATTTTTCTGTATATTTTCCCCTAAGATGTAAATATATTTTTGTGACGTATATTGAAATTTCTTTTATTCTTGGAAAATAAAAAAAGAAAGTCGTACATGTGTGTAATGTGCATTCCTTCAGACATCCGTTTGGACGTAAACATTCCGACATCCTAACATTCCTTTCAACGGTAGTGTAAAAGGGAAGTCTCGACTTCCGGACGGATGTTCGAGGTCTTAAGGCATGGGCCAACTGGGCCCGGGCCTCGGCCGCAATCTCATCTCATTCTCGACTCAGCGATCCCATTTCGAATGATTTCCAGCCGTGGTAGCCGAGTGGAAAAGGTATCGGAACGTGGCTGGCTTTGTCACGAGTTCGAGCCCAGTACCACTAAAGACACGCCATGTAGGGGAGCGATGCACGTTAAATCTACCGAGAGCTGAAACGTCCTCCCGTTGGTGTGGTGTGGTAGTTAGGAGAAGGGGTGCCAGCTCAGGTGTCATCCACGTCACTTGACCATGGTTCAAACTTACGTGGTCCGTCGCCAAAAGCCCTCGTGTAGCTGAACACAGTGCGACGTTAATAATTACTCACTCATTCGAATTATTTCACCGATCAAATGTTATTTCTGGTTGTATTCTCCGAAACACTGGGAGTGTTTCGGATGAAATGTCAACTGGCTACATGAGATGACCGTCGTCCACTTATAGGTCTATGCCTATCATCATTATTACTCATTCAGTTAAAAGGCGGTTTGTGCGATTGTAAGTTGTGCACATTTGTCTGTTTCAGGTTATTGTTTTAACCAATGTTTGACAACGTATGCTAAGTACTGTCTACTTTTAGGATCTTAGATGGGGCGTACACTTATGTAAGGGCCCTGGATCTTCTTTTGATTAGGGAGCCCAGAGCCTCAATAAGTCTTAAGATGTCCCTGTGTTCGCGTTTTGTGCAATGAAGTTTCTTTACATTTTTGTTGCGTTATTCTGGAGAAGTAGAAGTTTGGAATCACAACAGAACGTTTTTAGGACCCATAATGCTGCTTTAACCTTCTCCAAAAGTTCACCCGTATATACTGCATTTATTGAACGTCAGTTTTGGAGAAAGAAAGAAACTCAATACCCTGAAATTCCCTCCCCAAACAGTAACAGATCGCCAACAGATTTTCCATAGGGTAAGCGGTATAATTTTAAAACAATTTTTCAATTTCTTCCAGCCATGTAGGGGTGATAATCAAGAGGTCATGATCACTAAACCGCAGCAAGTGATATTTTTGACGAGTTACGGGTTCAATTTGGTGACACTAAAGCCATGTTTCTCAACCACTGTGCCGCGGCACTTTTGTGTGCCACAAAATTCTTGAAATGTGCCATATAATTTTTTTTAAATTCTCAATTGTACTGTGACTTAACATTATTTCCAAAATCAATGCATAAAAAAATTTGATTGGGCTCGTAATCCATTTGTGATAATGGATGCATCTGTACATGAATTGACTTTGAATGAAAAGGAAGAACTAATTTCACTCTGTAATAATTGAGATTTAATTTCAAAACTTTCGGAAGAGTCAATTAATTCATTTTGGATTAAAAATTAGAGGTGATTATCCCATAATAGCCAAAAAAGCTTTAAAAATATTGTTACAATTTTCTACATCTTATTTGTGCGAATTTGGATTTTCAGCATTAACAAATATAAAAATGAAAAAAAGATCGAGACTTTTAAATGCAGATGATGAAGTGAGAGTGGCATTATAATTTTTTTAGTACTAAATTTATAAAAAAATCATCTCAAATCATCAAGCTCAGATTTCGCATTATATAAATATATTCTTATAACTATTTTCTAATTAACTATTCAATAAACATTTTGTTGTCTTTTTCGCACGCATTATTTTATTTAACAGTGAAAATTATTACCACAAACTATTTTACACAACATAGTACAGATAAGTAAAATTCTTTTAAACTTACAGGGTGTCCGTGCTTTAAGTATCCAAAATTTATGGCTACCCATGAGAATGTAATAAACTGTTAATCAGTTTATCGGAAAACTGTCCGAGATTTTTTGGGTGTAGTCCGATCGGCCGCACATGCGCGTATTATTTGGCAATCGCAGATGATAAACTTGTTACATTGACTTCATTAGTAAAGATGCGGACGCCTCAGCAAAAGGGGAAGTGCGTACTTTGGTTAACAGAATTTAAATCAGTCACGAGTGTATAGCAACGTGTTCGAACAGAGTCGAATGTCGATCCTCCGACATCAAAATCTATCCACCAATGGGAAAGAACTTTAAAGGAGACGGAAACTTTTGTATCTCAAACTGGCAAGTATTCTTAAGTTTTTGTGATAGAAGACACTGTTGATGGTGTGCGTGATTCAATTTGTAGGTGTCCTGGTAAGCCTATTAGGCAAGCCAGTAACGACATTCCGTTCTGTTCGAACACGTCGCTGTACACGCGTGACTGATTTAAATTCCGTTAACCAAAGTACGCACTGTACCTTTTGCTGTGGCATCCACATCTTTATTAATGAAGTCAATGTAACAAGTGTATCATCTGCGATTGCCGAATAATGCATGCACGTGCGACCGATCGGACTTGACCCAAAAATTCTCGGAGTGGTTTCCAATTCACGGATGAACAGTTAATTACATTCTAGTGGGTAGCTCTGTAAGAATAAGCCATAACTTTTGGATACTTTAAGCCCGGACACCCTGTATTTTATTGTTAGTGTGCTGCCAATTTTTTTTCAAAATTGATAAAAGTGTACCGCGACAGAAGAAAGGTTGAGAATCAATGCACTTAAGACTTGTTGCGTAAAGGAGCTGATGCACGTTAAATCATTCGAGTCCTCGTCTTTGCTAGCCCTCTTACTGCTTCGAAGTCCGGTATCGGTAAATAGTAAATGTATTTATTTTGCATAGCCATTTTTGAACAAGTTGCGCCATTTGCATAGATGAGACTTCGTTAAGTCTTCATTACTGAATTAAGCATTCACAGTCTGTAATTCAATCAATCTCAATAGATTACTCTATCTTCATCTAGTCAAAATTAAATACTTATTTGCTGTGTAACTGTTGTAGGTACTTTGTGTTTATTTATCGAGCTAGTGGTTAAATAAACGAACATATACGAGGTACGATCCAAAAATTTGTAGACTGCGGCCATTGCTGATGACGAAAGCAAATACCTAAAGTTAAACCACTTGAAATGGATTCTCCCAGCTTTCCCCAACCTGACTAGGTTGATTTAGATTATATCATGTGACCGAACCCCTCATGCAGCTGTTATCTACCGAAGTTATCTTTGCTCCCCGATGTAAGAAAGATGGCTTTTCTTGAACAGCGTTGAACGTTAAATTCTGTCAACGCTTTGGTAAAACACCAATGGAGACTTTGGAAATACTAAGTAAGGTGTATGATGAATCTACCACAGTGAGATTCAAAGGTTACGAATGACATTGGCGTTTTAAAGAAGGCCGAGAATCCATCGAAGACAATGAACGCGTTAGACGACCTTCGACTTCACGGAAAATGTTGCATTGGTGTCTGAATGTGTTCAAAAATATCGTCGCAAACACTTACACAAATCGCTGAAGCTACACACTTCTCAAAAACGTCGTTTGAGGGAAGCCATTCGTAGTAAACGGCATCAGTTCTGGCTGAGTGACGACTGGTATCTTCTGCATGACAATGCACTGGCACATCGATCTCAATTGGTACAAGATTTCCTCACCAAAACTCGAACTAACATCCCTCCTATTCACCAGACTTAGCCTCTTGTGATTTTTACCATTTCCCATCAATGAAAAATCATTTACAGGGATACCTTTTCTTGTCATCAGATGAGTTGAAAGGAGCATCGCAGGAGCCTTACGGGAGATTGCGAAAAATGTCTTCCAGCTGTGCTTCCAGAAGTTACACGAACTCTGGCAGAAGTGTATCGTTGCCCAATGGGACTACTTAGAAGGTGGATGTGCTTCGGGCTGTGAACTATTCAGGGTAAGGGTTATTACACCTTGTCCTCAAACTTTTGGTTTATACTATGTTAAAACAAGTCTAAATGATTATATAAACTTAAAATTACTTATCATCGGAGCTAACAAACTATTTTTTTTCGTCACGCACAGCTATCGAAATCGCTTGTTGCCACTGTTATTTTTTAACGATAAAAATATAAAAATGCGCAAATTAATCATGATATCATAACACTTTGCATCATTCATTCAGGTTGGTATTAAATCATAACATTCATAATCTGAAAAAAATGTTTTTCGTGGTGCTGTAATAAATTTATTACATACTATTACAAGATTGCCAACGTTCAAGATAGCTTACCAACCTCGATTTCGCATGTGTCGTACGCATTGAATTGGCCACCATATGCTTCGTTTCATAAAATGTCGCCAATACGGTTGCGATAGAACTTTATTACAAGCTCTGGCAGAAAAATATTGCAATGTCTGCCTAGACTGGAATCGTTGCGTGAGAAGAAAGGCGTTGTCTCATACGAAGACTTATTAACAATCATCGGAACTAAATACTCAACTTTCAAGGAAGTTGAAAAAGCTTCAGGTTTTTAAAACTTCATGAACAAAGTGTTGGACGATGCAGCTTTAGTGATGAATTTAACTGAAGAGGAGTGATAAGAATGAATTTTAAGGGGGGAAAACAAATAAATAGAATGTATAAATTGAACAATGGGGGTCGGCCCGTCGTTACGCGGACAGGGGGTACCCTCGCTAGTAATTAATAAAATATAAAACTTTGTAGAATACATTTAATCAATTATATCTTTGCTTTCCAACAAAAATTTTGATCGATTGTTTTTCGTTAAATGTGCAGCAAAAGTTTTATTAGAGCAATCGTAACAAGATTCAAAATTTACAAATGGCTATATTTACATAAAGACCGTCTAGAATTCGAAGCTCTTGCCTCCGAATAAACTATCTCAAAACTGTGCCTACAAACTTTACTTGTAAACAGCGAGTCATCTTGAAATAACTTTATAGTTACTTAAGTGCCAAGCATAGCTTATTGGTATGGTAGAAGTCTAGTAGCGCTTAGGAAATGCATTTAGCCTAGTTTTTCGAAACTTTAATGAAATCAAGTGTTAATTGTTTTCTTCCGCTCAGTGAGTTAGCATAAAGGACATTTGTAAGTGATGCCAATTTAAGATGTCATTATGAAACAAAAAAGTTACTAAGTCTGCACGCAGACAATAAGAATTCGTTTACATCTACAGACAGTTTGAAATATTTTTTTGATCCCATCTATAGTTTTTTAATCCAAAGTATATAGTGCTGTGCACTGGTTATAAAACAATTCCTTTTGTAGAAAATTAAATATTATTGGATTAGTCAGAGAAAATATTATTGACACTTTCCTAGTTCTCCCAAATGAAACATATTTGATACCGACTATATTTTCAAGTTTTCTGTAAGGTATATAGTATAAAAACGTCAAAAAAAAAACTGTTGTCTGATCATTGAAAAAATAATAAAAACTCATTATACAATTTTAAATTTTTTTATTGCGATTCTTTTTCACAAAGCTTCAAGCTTCATATATATACGCAGGGTCTAGTTTTCTAAAACTATTTTCTTGCGAACATATCATAAAAATAAAACAATTCAATATTTTTCCACACATAACTGTTTTACGTGATTTAAGAAATATATTGATACATATTTTTTATATCAACTATAAATAAAAATAATATGAAAATTGCGTAATTTAAAAGTTAACTTATTATTTGTGTTGAGAGTGCGAACTGTCGTAAGTAGAAAAGAAGGTTTATATAGAATAATAATAATTATTATTATTTATTTATTTTCGTTTTCACGGGCTCGTTTACTCGTATATTTTAACTACAGCTTATGCTAAATTAAATTAAACTCCTTTTCAAAATAGTTATTAGTTTGCACCTTTGACTTTAAATCTGATTTAAAACTAAATTTTACAGACCGATTAGCAATAAAAAAGTTATCGATTTTATTTTTACCCCATTAAAAATAGTTTTTCTTCCTTTTTTTATTCAATGTTACCAATATTTAACAATACGATCGATTAAAATTTTAAAAAAGCATGTATTATTATTACATTTTTTATATTTCTTGTATATATACGTTAACGTTTTGAAATTCAGTAAAGGTTAAAAACTGATGAATTGCCACTAATTATGTACTCATATTAAGGGGGGGGTTATAATATATTTAAATTATACACAATGTGAGATGCCTGACCTCCATCTGTTTTTTAAATGAAAACTCATTTTATATAGCAACAAGAAACTTTTATTATATTTATAATCTTTAAATTATTAAGTTCAATGTTGATCATTCATTAATTTCTTGAGAGCAAAATTTTTCTATAATTTAGAATAAAAATTTTCCTTGAAAACTAACTTTTTTCGACGGTTTATTCAAATATAATCAATTTTGTAAATGAAGGTAGTTATGTAATGCAGATATTTTGTTGCATAAAATGCATTTTTCCCCCTTCCATATCAAAAATATCCTTGCTTAATTACAAACACCTGATTTTTAAGCTTAGGGTATAAAATAATTCTTTTGCTAGAAAAATAGAAACTATGCTACAGAAATATGCCACAGAAAACTATTTTTACTTTAAATAGTAAGAAATTATTCCCAAGCATACATTCTGAGAGGAATCTAATTGTAGCGAATTTATATATGTTATCGTGAACGTCCTTCTGCTATTCAAGTTTCGAATATAAGTACCTTATCAAAGAAAAATAAACCCTCATAAAAGAGGTAGCTGTAAACCAACAAAATAAAATAAACGAAAACAAAAAGAAAGATTTCAGACATAAATACATAGATCTCGTGGCTATACAAAGAAAACGCTAGTCGAGTGTAATAAAACAGATTCCACAACTTAAAAAGCAAAAGAAAAGGTTCGGAATGAAAATAAATATTCTTTTCTAAATGGAAAGAATCACAATCGGATCGTTTGACGAGGTAGAAGTAGGAATATGCTCTAGCTACCTTCTGTGACGTTATTTATTAAGCGTTAACTGAAAATGGCAATTTCTTCGCTAACATTTTTTTAAAAATCAAATTCAAATTATTTCCTAGAGTCATTTCCCTTTTATTTTTTTTGATGAAATTCGATTAAAATTAGGTTAAATAAGTAGCTCGCGAACAGAATCATCTTACTAAAACAATTTTTTCCACTTTAACACGAGAAATAGAAGAATAAATACTTTTATTTGATGCATGGCAACGTTTTCCTTTCTATCATTTGTCTTCATGTTGTCAGATCATTAGGAAGAATGATGCATTTCCTCCGCAGCGTCGTACGCATGAATAACATGGAAATGAGAAAAACAGGTCAAAAATTTACTAACAATTGCAAAGAATTTTGGTGGAGAAACAGGCAATTCACTTTTCCTGAAAATCAATAAATAAAGATTTTTTATAATTAAAGTTATTTTCCATTTCATAATTTAACTTTTTTTTAAAAAAAAACGAAGATTTAGGGAAAACGCAGTATAATTTTCAAAGTACAGTCGAACCTCTATATTGCAAATTTTTCTATACAGCGAACTTTTTCCTGGAACCTTGAACATTTTGCGATTTTCTTCGTAAAATAACATCCCTGTAGTGAAGTGCATTTTCTATATAACGAACTTTTTCTTTTGTGATTCAATTTTTTCCTCCCTATTTTTAAAATATTTTTGAACTTTTCAAGTTTTTCTCTTTATAACACATTTTATGGTGTACATAAACCTTGAACTGGTTTTATTAGATTCTAACTCGCCGAGAGCAATAGAGTTCTGGACGTTTCCTCCAAGAAGTTCTACCTTAAATCCCCCCATTGTCAAGTCCACTAGAAACATTTTCCATATCCCCTTTCACATTTAGTAGAGTTGTTCCGTGTTCTAGTTATAAAATATTGTATGTTTAATATTACTTGTATGCTTTAAATTAGAAAATGTTCTGAAAATTCATTAATTTTAATATAAAATTATTTTCTTAATATTGAAAACGCAGCGTATTCTTCGACATTCTTTTTTCTTGCTTTCCTTGCAATTTTTCTTTCTTTCTTTTTTTTTGGATAAGATGTATAAAGTAAATATATATTATTTTCTAAAAAAATGTGAATAATTACTTTTTTTAATATATAGAGTTTATGAATTTAAAATTTCTTTTAGGTAGTTTATAAAGTGTATTAAAAGATGAACCTCTACATAACGAACTTTTTCCCTAGATTTAGAGACTTCGTTATATAGAGGTCCGACTGCATTTGTATGTTTTACGACCTTGGGAGTTCAACTCGTCAAAAAAAAGCATGATGACTAGACGTTAAATTTTTTTAAAAACAGAAAATTAAACTGTATCAAACAGTAACAGTACAATATAAATAAGCAAAATTCTGCATTTATAAGTTAGAAAGCTAATAAGATACATATCTGATTTTCGTTGGGTTTTTTTTTCAGGTAAAACTATAATTTGTACTATTTATCTTTCATGAATCACAATTACTTATTTTACATACATGTCATCTACTGTTATAAATTCTACTGTATTAGTATTTATACTTCTTAGATGTATCTTCCCATTTAAGTTAAATTATTAATATTTTATGAAATATAGGAAGAATAATGAATGAAATATGTTTGGCATATGTGAACGATTTAATATAAAAACTTCTACATTTAGCAATTATCTCATTAATGTTTTTAAAGTAACACATGATTCATAAAAAACAATTGCGATATAAATCGGGGTATGGATTGTCATCATTTGCATCATCAGTTCTAAAAATGATGAATCTTACAGCTCATAATTAAAAAGAATATATTATTTGAACACAAAAAAGTTCATATACCTGTAATACATGTGGTTGCGTATAAATGAGTTAATACATCATGGAATCAGTAATACAAAATAATTCCATGCATTGAATAAATAGCCTTCTTTAATTTGAAAACAAATTTCGATATGAAATATAAAACTACTAAAATCACAATGAAAATTTAATCAAGTTAAAAATTCTTAACCATTGTTCCATTTTTAAATACTTTTTCCGAGTTGTTTCAGTACTTGTGATTATAACGGTAAAAAAATGACATAAGCACTTTTGATAAATTTATTTTCCATTAAATATATTAATGAATGAGCATTTTCTAAGAAAATAGAAGACTCAAACACGTAAAGAATAACTTTCGATGCTGTTTTTTTTCTTTTGTTACCACTATATAAACAGATATTCATACAAAGAAAAAAGTTATTTTTTTTCATGTGATACATGTCAATCTGTTGAATATTAAATATTATTGAAAATAAGCTATACGTAAAAATTTCGATGCAATAAAGAGTGAAAAGAAAAATTGATTGGTAGATCAATCAGCTTAAAGCAAATAGAAAAAGAGTATTCTGACTCTTAATCAGAATCTGAATATAATTTTCCCTCTATTTACACGGATTCTAGGTTTATCTTAAGAGAAACCATAAAACAAAGTTCAGTAAAACTTGCGTAATATTTAAAAAACTAAAAAAGTTCGTAAACCTAGATTTAGAAGTAAAGCCGATTCTATCAAGTATCGTCTGCCATCTTTTTCTTTCTTTGCAGCAAGGTAGTAGCACATAACTGTAGCTTTATCTAAGTATTTTGCTGACAAGGCAATATTTTCTCTTCCGGTAACTTCTGTTCTAAGTTCTAGGTAACTGGATTATCATCCAAACAAGACGGGAGGATAAAAAAAAAAGGAAGAAGTCTTGCAATTCTATAGGATTCTTTGATTCATAGGTATTCGAAAGACTCCCAGCGTCATTTGTCTGCAATTAACAATATGAACTTGAAGGTCTTTTTGTTAGAAAGAAAATTTCTTATTACAATTTTTTTTTTCCTTCTCTTTCTGTTGCTTGTGAATGCTTTTATTTTAAATGAATAGGATTCAAGGTGTTGAGAAAAAAGAGACAAAGAGTACAAAAGCGAATTCATCGATAACAAAAAAGACATTTGTTCATTCTTCATATAAGTCTCAGAAAATATGCATTTTTCAAGAAAATGAATGTTCATATGAAGGGCAACTTTTTGTTTATTTTTAGTAGTTAGTAATATTTAAACATTAATTCACTATAGTTTAGTTCTTTTGACTAGTATTAACAGAAGATTTTATGGCAGTTAATTATTTTGCAATTAACAAAGTTTCTTCGAAGTTATAAATTATTGAAACTTAGTTTAAAAAAAGTTTCAAAAAGTGTCAAAATATTCACAACTTTTACAACATTAATTACACATTTTACAATAATCATCAATGCTTCATCCCTTTATAACACCGAGTTTTCCTGTTTTTCAATTATGAAAAAAAAATTGTTTATCAGTTTATGAATGATTATTTTGGATGGAAATACGGTACAAAATTACTCACGATAAAAAATGGCAGTTTATAATTTTTAAAACTATATCGACTTTTTTTTAAAAAAGAAAAAAAATAACATTGAAGAATATTTTTTAAAACAAAGCGAAACAACAAAACAACAACAACAAAAAACACCCCAAGCGAATAAATATACTCCCCTTATTTTTTATACTTTTTTCTTCAAAAAATAAATTTTATTTACATTTTTCTTATCATAATTAACTGTTTTCTCTCTCTGTGTATATATAAAAAAAAGTTTTCCGTGATACTGTAATAAATTTATTTATCGTCACCAAGTTGCCAAATTTGTTTTTGAAGAATCAAACAAATTCATGGAACGTTATGGTACAATCAAGTAAAACTGAAACATATACTTATGCATAGTAATCAACATAAATATTTGTAATAGTTCTGGTTAATTTTCTCTTGAGTGTATTTAATCCATAATGTTCTTGAGCCCTCCAAGACTTCGCGTGATATAATTGTTTTCTAGTTTATCCACCTAACAGAAACCAACCACACACATACCTTTATCTCACCCAAACTAAAAGTTTAACGTTTTTAAAATTAAAAATGATGCAATCTTGCATCACTCGAGTATCTGGACCAATCAGAAGAGCCTTTACCCGTAATCATATGATTTTAATAGCTTCTGGTTATAACCATCAATATAAATAGACGAGATTTCTAGAAAGAACAAAGAATGTTTTTGTAAATGTCTTAAATGTAGTGTCCTGTTGTTCGCGTGTATTTGTGCTGTGTTTCGTCGCTGTTCGTTGAGTAAAATAAAATGTGGAACTAAAAATACTAAGCCTTCTTATCATCTCAACGACTGCCATAATCCAAAATATTTGAATCCCAAAATGACAGATTTCTAACCCAAAGTATTACATGTATTTTTTCAAAGAATCAATATACACCTGGCCACCCTCTTAACTTCGGACGGCTGCTGTTATATTTATAAAAGCGGTGTTCAAGTATAGTAAAGTGTCCATGCGCTACTGAATAAAACCATCTACAGCGCCACTTGGTGGTAAACTATGGAGTTAGCATTCCTATCTCGACAACACTAAACATCTTTGGGAAATGGAACGCGAAACGTTTCTCCATCCCATATCGAAAAGTATTGGGGCTTTGAAGTTGAGTGGCCTGAATGGAAAGGGAGCTTCCTGATTGGTGGACGCGGAAGGAGCAAGTGGGTGTGGCTAAGAGGGCTGTTTCGGTGGTATCCAAAATTGTTAGAATTTTGCAGCCCACCTAAAGTTAAACCTTGTTTGTTTGTCCCAAGTTAGCCTTTGAGCTTGACACCCTTGCTCAACAACAAGGGTGTCGAACTATTTCGGGAGAAATTTTGATATTTTGTTACGGATTATTGTGTGCCGCATGTGGCCCACGGGTCACGAGTTTGACATCTCTGTTGTAGAGCATCATCAATTTAGTACGCTAAGACACTTTGTGAACATTAATGCGATTAAAACATGCATTTTTGTCTTCATGATTTTGTACACTGTGACGTGAGAAGAATGATATGAGAAAAAAATTAGTTATAACAATATACCTTTATTCAAGATGTTCAAACTTTTCACTGTGAGCCACAATACACTTTTGGATTCTCGTTTGAATATCACGTTGCACACGTTGGAGCATAGAGTCCGTACTGCATCTCTTAAGGTGCTGCAGTGTTTGTGGATGGGTTGCATACTCCTTCTTCTTCAGGTAACCCTACAGAAAAAAGTCCAGTGGAGTCAGATCAGGTGAAATTGGAAACTATTCATCAACACCGCCATACCCAATTATTTGGCCAACTTGACGATGCCCCAGCTCACAAGACAACTCCAGTGAAGCAGTACCTCTTCAAGGAATTTGGGGATCAAATAATGAGCATGGCGGTGTCGAAGATTTGCGAGAATTGTTTGCGAGACCGTCACCACTTGGCGGCAACGTCAATTCGAGTGTGCAGACGTTGCTCTCACCGCACCAACACCCCAAACTTGACACATATCTTTTATTTCTACCATTTTTGTCTCAGTCAGTGCACGTGAAAGCATCTTGATGAGTATCAGCTGAGATATGACGCATGAATCAACATTCACGGTTCAATCACTATGTCGCTCACAAAATCATCTGTCTGCTGGAACAATCTCTTTTGATGAATTCTCTGTTATTACACGTGTCCTTTAAGAAGAAGAAAAAATTCGCAATGGTTTTCCTGACAGGAATAATGGCATGTATATAGACCATTCTGTAAGATATTTCCCTTTATTGTATCAAGCCGGGCATTTTGCTTCATTTGCATTACTCAGTAAGATTTGCCAACCCTGAGATTCGTGTAATTTGGAGTAACTCCTTGCTACCACAGCTTCGTCTTATTGTATTTTCAGTGTCACGTAGTGTTTATAAATATATAATTTAGATCATATTATTCAGAGAAAGAATTTAGAAAAGGGATTTCTTTAAGAAGAATATCATTTTTATTGCGTGCTTTGTAAAAAAAGGTAAGAAAGAAAATGAAATAAGAGAAAAGAAACACAAGAATATATATATATATATATATGTGTGTGTGTGTGTGTATTATGTATGTAGTATTTTCCGTTTAATCATTTTGTAAAAGGTTGAGTCATATCCTTTTCAGAGGACTATTAAAATCAATTTTGTTTATTACCGCATTCCGAAGCAGCGCCGTCTGGTGAGCTCTCGGAGCGCCGGCTTGAATAATTTTTTGGCAGAGGCCTACTAACCCCCGCCGGTTCGACACGTCACGTTTTTTTGCGCATTTCGCGCCCAGCGCGATTTCAGTCCAAGCGTCCAAGCATGAGAAAGGTAATTAATTTCCCCGTCTTCTAAAGGTATAACTCAACTTTCAATTAATCTAATTTCTGCATGTCTCTTTCCCTTTGTAAAACTTCCCCTTGTAAAATTTCCCCTTTAACTTGAAATAAATTCTTTTTTACTTAAATGAAGTATCTGCGTTTAAATGACTTTGATTCAATTAATTCATCTCTAAGTCTTTAATACTTACCCCTAGACAACCACCTCACCAATTTAAAATCCCGACTTCTGAAGAGTCTGATTTTAATTCGAAGATTTTATTCGGACTCCCACAGAAATAATCGGAGATCGCCCGGGATTTGATTTCAAAAATCTTCTCTAAATAATTAATTTGATGAACTTCTAACCTTCTTCTTCTTTGAAAAAAAATTGGCTTAACGCCTAAATTACAAACGGACTGAATCGAAAATGCGCGGATTGCCTCTCATAACATACTAACATTTAGGTGAATAAAATAAAGCGACTCCCGGAGTCAAGAGCTTCAACTTATTTTCTGCAGTGTACAACTTAAAAAGAGTATTCGATCCATTTAAAGTCCAGGGTCTATTTCAAGATTAATCTGTAGAATACATCTTCATTTTCAACTGTATCAGGTACTGTGTTTTTGTTGTTCTTCAAAAAAAAATTTAAAAGAATACGTGAACCACCGTCATTTTGCTTATAAAAAATTGTTGTAGTCGGTTTCATGAAGTAATTTATATTTTTTAAGTATCATGTGTGTTTTTTTGAAATACTATTTTTCTATTTGTGTATAGAAATCGTATCAATTAAAATTTTCTACAAGTATATCTTTTAAAATATTAAGGAAGTCGTACGTAATGTTCAAGTTTTTTTATTTGTATCTAATTTAATAACGCATTGAATTGCATTTCATGTGTGTACGAAAAGCTTTCGTTTCTTTTGGTTGCGTCATTGACCTTGAACGGAGTCAACTAGCAAAAATTTCGATGCAATTGCAATTTCGATGACTCATGTAGTTTAACATTTCTTTCTCCCGCAGCTGTTTCGTAATTAATTATTGTTATGAGTATTCGAGAAATATATTTTGAAAGAATTATGCTATATTTTTTACAATTGATGAAAGATTATTCTACATGATCTTATTTTTAATGGTGTATTTTATCATTCAATATATAAGTAATTTGAATTCATTTTTGCCAGAATTATTATGCTTTCTATTGAAACGTGTGTTTATTCTTAGAATTTGCTGATGAGATCCTAAAAGATTTTATTTTTATTGGTGTAATAAAAAATATATATGAGATTTTTCTTAAAGTGACTAACTTCTAATTGTTTGCTTTTTTCAATAAAGAACTTTAAATTATTAAATTCTTTTTCATATCACAATAAATTTAATCACAGTTTTAAAACAAGATTTATCTTAATTTATTTTTTCTTTCAAATTCTTTTTGCATTTATTATAACAAAATGAGATAACTGATGTATTAAATGGTTTAAAAAAAAGTTTTGTTTTTAGTTGAAATTAAAAATTTGACTATTTCAAATTAAGCACTGCACATTTTAGCTCACACTGTTGTCTTTACACGTTACTGGTTTAAAACATTTCTAAATGAATAAAATTTGAATGTTTCAATGTATATTTAGTGTATTTTGATGCAATATCATTTTAACTTGAGAATTTTTGTTAATGAAACGAGATTTGCCTATAGCAACATCATTTTTTTGTTTGAACACAAGCCAATTTTTTTTATTCCTTTGGTTACTATCTAAAATTAAATTTAAATTTTAAAATGGCACATCTTGGCAAAGGTCGACGCGAAGATTTATTTGTCTTAGCCACGGAATTAAATTTAGACTTCGATAAATCTATGACTATCACCACACTCAAAGAGCTAATTATTGGTAGTGAAAATTATGACGAAGAACTGACCAAAAACATACATTCAACGATTGTTGAGGATCGCAAAGCCAGGGAGAAAAAGCAAGAACAGCAAAAAGAAAAATTATGTATTGAAGAGCAAAAAGAAAAATTGAGCATTGAAGAACGAGAAGAAAATTTACACATTGAAGAGCAGAAAGAAAAATTACGCATTGAAGAACGAGAAGAAAAATTACGCATCGAACAATTGAGGTTAGATGAGCAAAAACGCATAGATGAGTTTGAGTTGGAAAAGTTAAGGATCCAAACACAATCCAAGTTAGGCGCTGATACATCCAAAGGAAGTGATACTCTCTAAATTTCTCGTCAAAGAAATTTCAAAGCTTATACATCGTTTTGATTTGAAAGAAGACATCAGTCTTTATCTAAAATTATTTGAACGTCAAGCGCAGAGATTAAATATTAATCAAGAAAACTGGGTTTCTCATCTGTTATGCTTATTACCCCGACGGAAGTATCTCACATCATAGCAAGACA
Source organism: Trichonephila clavipes (assembly GCA_019973935.1). Classification (NCBI taxonomy): domain Eukaryota; kingdom Metazoa; phylum Arthropoda; class Arachnida; order Araneae; family Nephilidae; genus Trichonephila; species Trichonephila clavipes. Next base: position 79,944 of record BMAU01018087.1, on the reverse strand, counting down.
GCCTGGCGATAAAGCTAACTCTTACGAACACGTTAAAGATTTACTGCTGAAACGCTTTAAACTTAACTCCAGAAAAGTTTCGACAACTATTAGTCACTTACCAAAAAGCACCTGAAAGAACATGGATTGATTTTTTACCATGAGTTAAACACTTACTTCAACGGATGGATAGATGAATTGAAGATAGATACTTTCGACAAATTATCAAATCTAATCATAACAGGTCAACTAAAACGAAAAACGCCTTTTTAATTTAAGGAATATTATCTTGATTAATGGGCAAATATGAACTCTTCTGTTCAATTAGCAGAAAAACTAGAAGAATTCGAAGACTTGAAGAGGACTCTGAAACAAAAATCTAGCAGTCCATTTGTGAAGAAACAAGAATTCAAATCCACAGAAAAGAATCACAGATATGAAGCACCGGGAAAATTCGAGTATAACAGGATAAATAAGAAGTTTCCAGCATCAACAAATTACAACAAACATAACGAAGCCCCTGTTACCAAGTACGAATCTGTTCAAATATATCAAGACAGCGTGCAGAAAGGATATTACAACAAAAATTACGAGAAACACTCAAATCACAATGCTTCCAAGTATGCTCAAACGAGCTATTCAAAATCACAGAAATTCAAAGAACCTCCAAAAAAACTTGCACACTCATCGTTAAGGAAGGTTTACGTACTAAAGATATATTTTTTGGAAAGGTGAAAATTACGGCACTCATAGACAGTGGTAGTACCGTAAGTTTGCTACGAGAAAACATGAGCAGAAGAATAATGGATCCAACAAAATTATCGAAGAACAAAATGCTTCTCACAGGTATTGGTGAAGCACAAGTGACAACTATCGGTTCCTTTGAACATGAGTTCGAAATAGATAATGAAAATTAATCGTTAACTTGGCATGTTGTACCTGCTGATAAATTAAAATTTGAAGCAGTTATTGGATCAGATCTTTTGGAACAAGCATCGATAAGTTTCACTAAAGAAGGAGTTATATTCAACAAATATGAGAATCATGCACAGCTTATGCAAATATCAGCTGGAAATCTTCAAGAAGAACTAGACCTGCGTCAAGTTGAAAATCGTCAAATCAAGAAGGAACTTGAAAAGTTAATTCAACACTACAAACTAGAAAAAACAGCATCTACCGACGTCACAATGAGAATTATTCTAAAAGACGAAGAACCAGTCTGTCAACCCCCTCGTAGACTAGCTTTCACAGAAAGACACAAGAAGTAAACAAACAGATAGAAGAATGGCTCAACGAATGCATTATACGTCCGAGTTCTTCCGAATATGCAAGTCCAATCGTAATGGTAAAAAAGAAAGACGGATCTTCGAGAATGTGCATTGACTACAGAAAATTGAATCAGAAGCTTGTGAAAGATGAATTTCCGTTACCTCTCATCGAAGAAGTTTTGTACACTTTGCAAAAAGCAAAGGTATATTCTACATTAGATTTGCGCAATGGTTTTTTTCACGTCGATATTGACGAAGATGGCAGAAATTATACATCTTTTATCGTCCCAGACGGACAATTTTAATTCAACGAAGTTCCTTTTGGACTAAGCACAAGTCCAGGAGTTTTCCAACGCTACGTATCAAGTATATTTAGAGATCTTACTCGGAAAGGAATTGTAATCAGTTATTTAGATGATCTCGTCATTCCAGCGAAGAACGAAAAGGAAGGTCTAGAAAAACTTAAAATTATTTTTGAAGTCACAAAGAAATACGGATTAGAAATTAAGTTCAAGAAGTGCCAATTCTTAAAAAAGAAAAAATTGAATTTCTTGGTCACATTGTAGAAAGCGGAACTATTAAACCATCTCCCACAAAGACACTAGCTATCCGAAAATTTCCAGAACCAACAACAATAAAACAAGTACAAAGTTTTCTTGGCTTAACTGGGTTTTCTGCAAGTACATCAGAGATTATTCAAAGATAGCTAAACCACTTAGCGATTTAACAAGAAAAGAAAATCTCTTTGGGGGCTCAACAAAAGAAGCATTTGAAAAATTGAAGAAAATTATGTCTGAAGGCCCAATCTTGCACATTTTTAAGTATGGAAGAAAAACAGAACTGCATACAGACGCTTGTAAACAAGGGTACGGCGCGATTTTGTTACAAGAAGCAGAAGATGGAAAGTTACACCCCGTTTACTACATGTCGAAGAAGACAAATACAGCAGAAGAAAAGTATGACAGCTACAAACTAGAGGTACTAGCAATTATCAACGCATTAAAGCAGTTTCGTGTTTATCTTTTAGGACAACACTTTAAAATAGGAACTGACTGTGTTCAGCATTTCAGAAGACTATGCAAAAAAAGGAGCTAATTACTCGCATAGCCGGATGGGCGCTTCAATTAGAAGAATTCGATTATGAAATAGAGCACAGAGCTGGAAGTCGTATGAAGTATGTTGATGCTCTTAGCCGATATCCCGTAATTATAGTATGCAATGATACATTAACTTCAAAGCTTAAAAAAGCACAAGAGAAAGATGACAACATCCAAACATTGAAACCACTACTAGAGAAGCAAGAATCAGAAGAATTTTTTGAGCGAAACGGTATACTCTACAAATACTTAAATGGTCGAGAATTAATCGTAAACCCTAAAGCAATGGAAGCTGAACTAATTAAATTGATTCACAAAAATGGTCATTTCTCAGTAGCAAAAACAGAAGAAATTGTGAAACAGGAATTTTTTATCCCAAATTTAACCAACGTCGTTAAAAAAGTAATAGTTAACTGCGTTCCATGCATCTTAGCTAATAAGAAAACTGGCAAAATGGAAGGGTTTTTGAATCCTATTTCTAAGGAAAGCATTCCTCTAAGTACGTTCCATGTTGTACGTACCCTTCATTGGTCCTTTACCCTCCACAAACAAAAGTTATCAACACATTTTCACCGTAGTAGACTCATTTACCAAATTTACTTGGCTATATCCCGTCAAAACTGTATCTGCCGAAAGTGCCCTAGAAAAGCTAAAACAACAGCAGAAAACTTTTGTTAATCCCATCAGAATTATCTCTGATAGAGGTTCAGCGTGCACTTCAAAATTATTCAACGACTACAGTGATGAAGAGAACATTCAACGTCTACAAATAGCAACAGGTGTTCCTCGAGGAAACGGATAAGTTGAACGAATTCATCGACCTTTGATTCCAGTTCTCACCAAGCTATCATTAGACGACTCAACGAAATGGTACAAATACGTCGACAGATTACAGAGAACACTAAATAGCACTATATGTCGCAGTACAAAATGGACACCATTCGAACTATTAGTGGGAACCAAAATGCGTAACAAGGAAGACATCCTAATCAAAGACCTACTGCTAGAAGAAATGGCGAAAGAATTGCTAGAACAACGCGAATTTTTAAGAAACGATGCAAAAAAGAACATCGAAACCCTACAATCTGAGAATAGAAAGACGTTTAATAGAAGAAGAAAGAAAGCTTCGTTATACAAAAAAGTTGATTTAGTAGCCATCCAAAGAACCCAATTTGGAGCTGGACTGAAACTAAGACCAAAGTTTTTAGGCCCTTACAAAGTAACGAAAGTGAATTCTAAGGATAGGTATGGAGTGGAAAAGGTTGGTCAGCACGAAGGACCGAACTCAACCACCACCTCAGCTGATTTGATGAAACATTTTTATGCTTAATTGAATTTTTTTTATTAGTTATTATTTTTAATTTTTCTCATACTATATCCCTCTTGAGAAATTAATAGATGTTCTGTGGTAACACTCGTTTCCATTAATCATTTTATATTCACTTGTAACATTTATTATATTTTCGTATTATTCTTTATTTTTCGATTGACGCGAAGGATTTTTTTCTCATGTTTTATTTAATTGTAGATCACAATATAGAATATTTTGTTTTTATATGCTTTATTTTAGGCCCGGAATTGTGAATATTAGGTATACATCTTTTCGTCTGTAATATTTTATTTTATTATCTTTAAGAACCGTATTATTTGTCTTTATTGCATTCACATTCCAATAATCATCAAATTTATAGTAGCTAAAAATAGTTTGTATTTGAAGTACTTTAGCTCTCAACATTTTGTAAGAGCTGAGAGACCAGCTCTGTCAGGAGAGGGTGATTTTGTAGGATTTCCGTTTAATCATCTTATAAATGGTTGAATCATATCCTTTTCAGAGGACTATTAAAGTCAATTTTGTTTATTACCGCATTCCGAAGCAGCGCCGTCTGGTAAGCTTTCGGAGCACCGGCCTGAATAATTTTTTGGCAGAGGCCTACTAACCCCCGCCGGTTTAACACGTCACGTTTTTTTGCGCATTTCGCGCCCAGCGCGATTTCAGTCCAAGCGTCCAAGCATGAGAAAGGTAATTAATTTCCCCGTCTTCTAAAGGTATAACTCAACTTTCAATTAATCTAATTTCTGCATGTCTCTTTCCCTTTGTAAATATTCCCCTTGTAAATTTTCCCCTTTAACTTGAAATAAATTCTTTTTTACTTAAATGAAGTATCTGCGTTTAAATGAATTTGATTCAATTAATTCATCACTAACCCTTTAATACTTACCCCTAGACAACCACCTCGCCAATTTTAAATCCCGTCTTCTGAAGAGTCTGATTTTTATTCGAAGATTGTATTCGGACTCCCACATATATATACATTATTATACTTTGTGTTTATAGTGAATAAAATAAAATAAGGTTCCAAGTGAAAAAGTTGTAAAACCCACAATCCCAAAGAAGAACGAAATTGGAGTTCAAGAGACACAACAAATGTAGATACAAAAATAGTCTTTAGACCAAACTGGAGACCTATTATGATTTCTATAGCTATCGCTGAATTAGGCCTGCGATTTAGGGTTAAGCAATACTTTGTGGATCCACCTTCTCCATACAGGAGAAATTTTCGACATAATAGAAAAAAAACAGGAACATGTTGAAAAGTTAAGCCTATTCCTAACACACGTGGATGATAATCCAGACTTCAAGTAATATGAAATTATTAAAATAGAACAATAATGTTTCTCTCATACAGAGAAAAAATAAGAAAAAATTTAATAAAAAAAATTAGGATATAGAAACATATACATGTAATAAAGAAACTCAAAGTAAGTGCAGACATATATTATTTTAAATTTTAAAGAATTTCAAGGAATTTGAATATAATTACCTTATTATCTTTTATTTTTAAAGGCTTCCTGATTCTCCACATGGGTTTCGTTTTATCTAATTATATTTAATATACTAAGTTATAAAGTGAGTTCTTTTATGTTTGACGTCTGCTGCTAAACAGCATCCCAAACAGTTAAAGGTATTCCTTTCTTGTGAAAGAAAATGATTTAGAATTATTAAATCGACGCAGAAGCTGTAAGAAAAATGAAAATAATGAAATTTTGGAAGTGTCATACGATAAATCTTATATTAATCACTGAATTCGATATGAATTTCGCCAGCGAAAAAGTGCTGCAAATATAAGCCGAACGATATTTCCTCTCAAGGAAGTTGTATCGAAAAGCATGCGGGAATTTTGGTTTCGATGTTTTAAAGATGGCGATTTTGATGTTAGTGATTAAAGAAAGTATCGACACTTCGTAAAAGTCTGGGTAGAGGATATTCAAGCATTGCTCGTTGAAAATGCATCTGAAAAGCAAAAAGATTGTTTTAAACAATTAAGAATATCACAAAAAAAACGATTTTTTTATTCATTTACATGCTATGGGAAAGATTCGGAAGACAGAAAGATAGGTGTTACTGGCATTGACCCAAAGGAACAAGAGTGTTCTCATCTTAAAGTATGTGAATTTTATAAACAAGCCACACAGAAATCCTTCTTGTGAAAAATCGTAACGGAAGATGAAAAATGGACATGTTATAACAATCCGAAAAACAAAAAACAATTGCGTGAATCCTGGCAAAGCAACAACAATGTCGAAGCGAACCATTCACTACAATAAAGATATTTGCATCTGCTGAGATCAGTAGCGTACACAGATTACTTTCGTAGGAGGGGTTACATTTCTAAAAAAATACAGAAGAAGGCACCGAGACGTAATCTTTATGCTGAAAAATCTTATAATATATGGGAAGGGTTTGAACTCCCGAACCCTCTTCTCTCTCCCCCGCCTATCTGTGATATGAAGAGTGGGTGCTTTGTAACAAATTGTTGTAGCCCTGTGTAAGTGAAACAGCTACAATCAACAATTGCTGCGATTGAGCCAGGAAATCAGTCGAAAATTTCCATTTACTGGCGAAGGTTTGGGCCCTGAGAAATTGCTTCAGACTAATCCAAAGCCTCCTGTTTTAAAACTGATCAAAGTCATGTAAATAATACTTCAGTGAGAAGTTTTGGAATACTTGACGTATAGCCCCTTCGGATTACCATGTGTTTCGGTCGATGTGCAATGCCTTGTCTTTCGTATACTTCTCGACATTGGACAAAGTACGACAATGGTTCGATGACGTCATTACGTCAAAAGATAAATCGATCTTATACTGCTGGAATCCCTCAACTGTCTGATCGGTGGTGAAGGATGCTAGATTATGATGGAAAATATTTTAATTCATGAGGGTAATTTTCTCTTATCTCAATTGTACATTCATTTCTCTGAAATGCGCTTTAAGACTTATTACAATGCCCAATGTATAGGAAGCTAAAAAATATAGCACCAATTTAAAATTACATGAAGCCTCTCTTTTGGAAAAAGGATGATTTCTTCAGGATCATTTCAGCTCTCTTTTGACATAAAATAGGGAATGTGTGTTTATCACTTTTATTGAGGCTGAATCTTTGTTTAAGCGTATCTCTTGTACATTTCATGAATGCTTAAGGATTCACATATAGGGTAAAAAAAAGAAAGCATTGCTGGATAAATTTAGAGTAGCTGCTTTACAAATATGAGTTAGACTTTCCCGCTTTAGAAATAATTTTAATATACTCACTAATTCTCAGTAAAAACTTTGTTTATAAAACTTTTTTTTAATCCCAAACATTTAAAATGATCTTGAATCGAAAATTTAGAAGAAAGAGAGAGATTATTTATATATGAATATAAATAAATGAATGTTTGAAAAAAATATGCAACAGAAAGAGTTTTTTGTGGTCACCTACTTCCTTCAATGGCCTAAGCCAGAGCTGGGCAGATCACAGCTCTCGAACTGCATGCGGCTCTTTAGACTTCTGATTCTATATTTTATCAAAAATAATTTTACGTACTAAAATTGTTTCCGTTTTTTAAAATGTGTAACTTATGAAAATATTTACTTGTATTTTACCTGAGAAGTTGAATTTAATTTCTCGGCTCAAGTGGATAGCTACGAAACAAATGCCTGAAACAGAACCAATATTATTTGATACATAAAATAATTTGCTGGAAACTTATTACGCAATAAAATAAAAACTATTTGGCTCCACATTTTCATGTAAATAAACATTCTCTTCCACAAATCAAATAAAAAATAAGACAAGAAGTAACTTAACAAATGATAATTTATCATCTTGCCTAAAATTGAAAACAAGTAGCTATTTGTCATACTTAATAAATCTTTAACTCAAAGGTTACTGTATGTGTGTGTTCACTGTAGGTAACTCAAGGTTACTGTTGTTACTCTCGTGTCCATGGATTTGGCAAAGAAAAATAGTATAAGAATACTAGATTCCCCCGAGGGTGGCAACAAATGCGGCTGCCAATTCCGACGGGTCCTGACTTTTGATAACCTCCAGGGGTGGCTTCTTGAGTGGTCAAGCATCGGTGCTCTTCGGGTGATAGCTGAGCACTCGAAGATAGGTTTTGGTGCAAGCAGTTGGATTTCAGGGCAGTTTTTACTCATCATATAAAACAGGGGTACTCAACCTTTTTTTCCGCCGGCCCACAAACATATGACTGGTATTTCACTCGGACCGCATCATGAGGATAATGAGGGAAAAAGCACTATAAGGCCCCAGCAACATAGTAAAATTAATCAAAATATTTAAACTCTTTTTTTGGCTTTTACTTTAACACGATATAAATATTTCTATCAAACACGCACAAAAAATGATTACTTGTATGCATCTTTTAATGAGTTATGGGGTACTTTCGATTCCTGCCTCCTGTTTACATCCTACTATCAAGAAAAACAAATTAATAGCCATTGATGAATTTGCTTGCTTGATGGATAGAATTTTCCGCTAAATTTTTAGTCTATTATTCTGAGAACAATGGGCCATGACCGTGCCACTCAGAAAAGGCAAGTGGGCCTCATGAGGCTCGTAGGCCGCAGGTTGAGAATCCCTGATATAAGATCTTGTTTTATTAGGATGGACTCTTGTAGGGATGAGTTCTTAATTGTACAATTGTAAATGTTATAATTCTAGGAAAGTAAAAAATCTGTTACGACTGTTTTCTTAAAGAAATGGGGTAAAAGTCTAGATCTGGTCACAGCGTTTGCATCAGCGACTGTGATGGTGGTAAGACAGCGCTTCTCAAACTTTCACTATTGGCGATCCAATTTTCAATCCTATTTTTATCGCCCCCTTATATAATAATAATGTGCTTTGGCACTAAAACTACCATACGATCTCAATTATAAACCGTACGAATTCACAAGATAAGTATTAAATTTTGTACTTGTTACTTTTAAGTAATATATATTTTAAGGTATCCGATTACGTTCGGAACCGTGATTTTCAAAAGCACATAAATGGATAATTTTCATGATATTTAGTGTCACTTAGATTAGAATATATGCATAAAATTGTTTTAAGGACATTTTGACAAAAAAATTTATTTAAATACAATATTTTGGCAAAAAATTAACTTAGAATAATCTTTTTTCCAAATGGTCTTCTTTTGTGAAAAATGCTTCTATTATAATAATATTTTGCCTGTATATAGCTCAGACTTCTCTACAGAGGCCCAACTACAATTTTTGAAATATATAACTTAGAAGTGGGTTTATTCATATTTTATGACAACAGAGGGGAGCAATTTTAAGAAAAAAACGCGAATAATTATTCCAATTGGTGGTAACTCTGAAAATAATGTGAATTTTTCAAAAATTCTTGTTGAGCCTCTGTAGAGAGGTCTGAGCTATATACAGGCAAAACATTAAAATAATCGAAGCATTTTTCACAAAATGAGAACATTTGGAAAAAAGATTATTCTAAGTTAATTTTTTGCCAAAATATTATATTTAAATAAATTTTTTTGTCAAAATGTCCTTAAAACAATTTTATGCATGTATTCTAATCTGAGTGACACTAAATATCATGAAAATTATCTATTTATGCGCTTTTTTAAAATCACGGTTCCGAACGTAGTCGGATACCTTAAACAAATTACTTTTATGTAATAGGATAACTATCATGTTATTTTTCGTATCTATAATTTTCAAATTGGAACAGATTGCAAAATGATATTTATTTAAAGATTTATTTCTTCCATCGTCTATTTCTTAAAGTTTAAATGTCTTTAGAAAAATAGTCTAGTCTATGTTGCTCTATCACATCCGTCACAATTAGCATTCTCGCGAACGTCCGCGTCGTGAGTCGGGGCAATCTATCCGACATCTGCGCAAAACGTGTAATTGCAAATGTCGGTGTTTTTTACCTTTTCAGATCTAGCTCATTCCCCAGTAGCTGTGGTATCACCTTTTTAGTGCGGCTGAGTATAATAGGCAATACCAATTGCCGCAAGTAATTTTGACGCCCAGTTGCCTCCTGCACCTGAGCTCTGACGATGCGAAATTGAACTTAAGAATTATTTTAAGGAATTTTGGCAGCCAAGCCAAACGTGCACTTCAAGGAATTTTTTACATGACGCATAATCATACGACATGGTCGGTGTCGATTTTCAGTATCATCCACTGACATGGGCCGGGATTGAACCCGCAACTTAAGGTGCAGATGACCAGAGACAAACCAACTACGCCACCCAGTCGGCACTAGCTGAATTGTAAAGAGAGTAAAACCAAGAGCACAGCAATGAATACAAAAATGTGAAATGATATTTTTAAATGAATACTCACACTATAAATAGATTGAAACGAACTGTGATTGTAATCCTCACAGAATTAGCATTTATTATAAATGTTAAGTAATGAAAAAGAATGTAAAATTCCGATGAAGAATAGTTGTGTTATTTTTAATATTTAAAACGAGAAGACTTCAAAATGTTTTACCCGGGAGCAGACGGGCACTCGATACTATTGTTAATAGTTCTTTTTTTACAATTATTCAATTCCTTCTATTAACTCACACTCTCTATATATTTATTTATTTATTTGTTTATTTATTTATCTTGGTGGAATTTTCAATCGTTAATAAAATACACTTTAAAGCGCTCAATTAAGCTGAAATTTTATATGCATAGTAATTTTGGATGACAATACAGTAATTTAATTATAATTAATAAAAATTAATTGATTAAAACTAATTATTCAAAAAATACAGCCACGTTGGCATAATTTTTGGTGACTTAGTGACTATTTTGGCGACTTGGGTCAAAATTTGAGATTTTTTTTCTCATGTTTTAAAGCATTCAGTTAAACTGAAATTTTATAAACACGATTGTTTTGGATGACAATACGATATTAATATTAATATTTATATTTATATTAATTGTAACTATTTAATAAAAAGTAGCTAAAATAAAAATTTTCTTTGTTGATCAAAGTAGGAATTGACTTTAAAATTTTTTTTTTTATTGCTTGTTTTTATTGAACACGGTAAAAAACACAAAATTCCAGTGAATAATTTAATTAAGAGAAAATATACTTACCTACTTCCTACCTTTTTTTCATTTTTTCTTTGATAACTTGAGAAAAATTCCAATAGAACCGAACTAAAATGTTTCTAAGGTACGCGACCTTAATAAAGGTCGCGTACCTTAGAAACATTTTACAAATCACAGACACTTTTCACTAACATTACAGGAATGATATTTGCAAACAAAACTGTCATATTTTGCTCAAATTTTTGTAGTTTTGCTGTTCTTTGACTCGGTACCCCGCACGACCGCTCCCGTGTTAAATGTGTTATCAATGTAAAAATATGAATGTTAGTTCCAAAAAGGAATTGTGTAAAACGTTTTTCACACATCATGCTTTACATGTTTCAGAATGCTCATAAAAATAAATCTTGGCCAAATAATCCCTCAAAGTGCTTTCTGTGCTTTTCCAAATGTAATGTAATTGTTTCATATGGAAAAAAGCACATTATTTACAACTTCCCTAAATGAAAAATAAAGGCATAAAAAAAGGAACGAACTAATCATACCAGTAATTTGAAGGTCAACAGATGAATTTTTTCTCTTGGAATATTTCTCTGGGTCTGGATTTTATCTTTTCTCTGAAGTAGTATTTTAGGTTGTTTTTTTTAAACAAAAAGAAAAAATCTCTCATCGTGGGATTACAGCAAATCAAATAAAATGTTGTGTTTTTTATTTAGTTATAGGATCAGATAGCTAATAAGAGTATCGAAGTGAAAGCTTTTATGTTTGAGGAAATATATAAATTATAACATTGTAAAAGTGAAATTTTTTTATTAGAAAGTATTTTGTTTACTTCATTTAGGTAAATTAATTTTTTTAAACCTATAATTTCGATATGCTCGCGCCCCCTTGTAAAGTTATCACGCCCCCTCCCAGACGCTGTGTTAAGAGATTGCCCATGGTCTCAGAATTCTATGGCCAAAGAATCAGCACACTCATTTACTTCGATATTTACATGTGTAGGAATCCATTTTAGCACATAGGATTTTCCCTTACTAGTTTACTGTTGAAACTATGTTTTAAATAAAAAAAATTTGAGATTATCATGAGTAGTTTTGTCTTAAAAGTCTATATAGTATTTGTGTAAATGTACATACATGGATGTTCCCAAGAGATCTTCACCTCGAAGATCTAAACTATAGTTATTTTAAAATGAATGGAGCTGAAATGAAGGTCATATATCTAATGTTACTTTTATATAATACAAAAAAATGGAAGTCAATTCCTACTTAGGTCATCAAAGAAAAATTTAATTTTAGATGAGAGGAGTTGGAAACCTCTCTCTATATATACTGACAATGTTAAATTGGCTGTTTTCAATGTACTTTTTCTCAAAATTTGTTAAATGTACATGCTTAAAATTGTTCATACAATTAAAGTAGACCTTTCTCATTATACTGAAATGAGCTTTTAGCTAATTTTGAATTTTTTTAGTAATTTATGAAATATTTTGTCAAACATTGTGAAATTTGACCCATTTTTCAGATAAAAAATTTGTAAAAAATAAATTTTTGAGTTTTTTACAAAAAGTTCATTTCAGTATATATTAGACATCATTATAAATATATCATAAAAAATTTACAAAGCTGTGAACAGTCGTTTATCAGAAAAGATACATCGAACATCAAAAAATTTACATTTCGAGATAAATTGATATTAATGTATACAGTGAAACTTCTAATCGGCTAGGAAATAAAAAATAAGCGGCTCAATTTACAATTAAAGACACATGTTTTAGTTTATATCAGACGTTCAACTTTTAAGCAAAAAAGGAAGTACTTTGTTTACATTTTTCGCCATTCAAATGGGCGTGGTCTAGTTTCAACGATTGTTTAAAAATAGGTTTTAAGGACTTCTAATTACCCTAGAGGTTAAAGTAAGGTACTTTTAGAAAGGTTAAAATCTCTACAGTTTAAAAATGTAAAAATCTCAAATTGTCAAAAAAAAATAAGATTTTAGCTTTCCAACACCTCTTAATTAAATTTAAATAATGAATTAATATTTGAAAAAACCTTTTTACATTTAGTGTCATCCACTACAAGTTTAAAGAAATGTATTTGAACTTAGCGGATGGAAGAAAAATAAGTATTTGAAGACAAGAAAAAATTCTCTCGTTAGAAAAACCTGCCAACGCCATCTGTTGCAGCTAGTTTAAACTTTATCAGAAATAAAGCAGAATAAATTTAAAATTAAAATTTAATTAATGGATTTATATCTAAAAAACTGTACTAGCTTCAAGTGTCACCGACTACAAGTTTTAAAAATATATATTTGAACTTCAGTGGATGAATAAAAAGTATTTTATTAACGATTGATAGTTTGAACAAGATATATATATATATATATATATATATATATATATATATATATATATATATATATATATATATATATATATATATATAGTGCCGGTTTATCCATTGGACGCTTGGGGCGGATGCTCAAGTGCCTAGAAGGGGCCGGATAAGCTGTACTTAACAAGATTTTCTGATTATAAATTTCGATCCTCCAGTGCCAACGGGGACCTGTAGATCTTCTGCACCCAGTCCACGAAATTAGCTTAAATCGGCACTGTATATATAAATAAATAAATATAGGGAGAGAGTGAGCTAATAGTAGGAAATGAAAAATTAGATAGGTTACGTATTCGACTAACAAAATTTCAAATTTTAGAATGCTAAAACATCTAAAGTTTATTTAATTATTAGTGTAAACGCAAAATATATATTCCTGAAAAAAGTAATTTCGGTGCTATTTTGTTACGGAAACTTTCTCACGCAGCTTGGAAGTTGTAATTCCCTATATTATGATAAATTGATTTTGGTTTTTCTTACATTGAGGAGGGCCGGCGCTAGGGGCGGGCAAGCCGGGCCCCTTCCCTGGGCGGAAATCTTAGGAGGCGGTAAATTAGCTGTAAAATTAACTAGTTTAGGAAGAAAATAAACCAAGGTTCAATTAAATCGCATGAAATATTAATGTGCTGAATTTTAATAATATATCTTTATATATATAATTCTTCTGTGCGTGTGTATATGACTGAACGGCTAGAGCGATTTTGATGACACTTTTTGTGGGGGTTCAAGTGTATTCGATAATGGTTTAGATTCACAATTCTCGGTCCTATATAACAATTAGTTAAAAAATATATTAATTAAAACCAGTTTTATAATCAGTTTTTGATGCCAACTTTGATTTGTCTGCATTGTTGTAAAACTGTTATTGTTACAACAATGACAAAAGTTGGCGTCGAAAATCAGTTTTCAGCCAAAATGGAATTTCATGACGTTGCTCTATCGACTGTATTAATTAAATGCTTTTAACATGTGATTAACTTGAAATATATTATTAAAATCTCATTTCTACAATACAATGTTTAAAATTTTTCTAATTTAAATTCCTAAAAAAAAAATGAAACTATTTTTCAAGCAGATTAGTACATTTTTTTAACCTTTTCCAACGCTACCAAGTTAATTTGAAACAAAATATTGTAAAACTTCAAAAAAATTTTGGGAATTTTGTAATTAAAAAAAAATCTACTTTCTCTTTATACGTAAAATATTTTTAAAGATGTATTTTTTCCGTCTTGAGGAGCCGTAAAAGTACAACGAAAAAAATTGGAAAAATCGGCAAATGCCAGGAATAGTTAATAATGGGAAAGATACCTCAGAACACACACATGAGTTTGAGCGCTTATAGCGCATGTGCGAAAAAACAACTTACGGAGAGTACGTATATAAGCAGATAAAAGATTTTTCTGTCAGCTTAAGATGTTTTCTTTTTGAATGTTTTTTCTTTTATAATGAGTGTAAATAATGAATTTTCCAGTAATTTACCAAATCCAATTTATTAGTTTGAATTTTAAGAAAGTGTTCATTGTGTTACATGTATAAAATAATTAACATGATCCTAGTTTTTAATAATACATCGCAACTGATAGTTTTTTTTTTTTTTTTTTGAGAAATAATTTACTGAAAAACCTTAAAATATAGGAAAATGCTGCCCTGTTTTTATTAAATAGTACTATTTCCTTTTAAATCTTTTTTATACAAGGAATGTAAACAAATTTTTAGGTTTTCTCCTCATAGTTCTTTTTTCACAGTTACATATATTTAATCGAAAAATCAAACATCCAGATAAAAGCAGTCGTTTCATAGCTAACGGTATACATTTTTCGATTCATTATTTAACAAAAATTGATATAAATTAATAGTTCTTTTTAAGAATTAAAGTTGTATTGCGTTTTATTATTTATTACTAAATTATTTATTTAATAATAAATTCGTACATTGAATCTTTTCTTGAGAACAAAACTGGATTAGCTTTGTAAATTTTTTATCGAAAATAGAAATTTGGGAAAAAAAAGATCTTATCCCTCGATGGAAAAAAGGGGGGTTTTATACTTAAGAAAACCCCTGCAACGCTGGGCTGAAAGGAGGGGAAAGAAACCTGTCTGACAAAGAGAAGAAGCGGAAGAAATTTCTTAAAAGGGGATTTAAATGACATAAATATAGAAATCACTCACATCGCTCAGTAACACACACACACATTGAAGTACTGGTGTCCAGACAGAAAGGGAAAATTTCCATGGGGGTTAAACTGTATCCACGGAAAAAGCCCTTGCAACGCCGCTCTAAGTGGCGAGAAAACAGACCCGCCCGACAGGACAAAAATGCAGAAGAAACTAAGAAAAAGAGTATTTTAATGACATTAATATAGAAATCACACACACACCAGGAAGTGCTGACCAAATCCAATTATATATATATATATATATATATATATATATATATATATATATATATATATATATATATATATATATATATATATGACATGTTTTGAGCCAAAATCAAACTTAATTTTAAAAAGGAACTTTATTCAATCATTTCTACATCTCTTCGGACGCTAAGAGCAGGGAGGAAAAAGCACGCCACGGTATGTTTTAAGTGAGTTAACACTTAAAACACAGATGCGGTAAGTATCGCGAATTTTATGATTGTACTTGAAAGTTAATGCTGACATATAGGGCTATTAAATCTAACGATCTGGAATTAGACATGTTTATTGGCTAGGTCATATGTTCGGAAGAAATAAATGGGTGATTAGTTTGATACTTGAAGATGAAATGAAAAATATAAGAGTTAAGTGCTAGATAGGGAATTTATTTTTTAATCTAATTTAATTATCCTTACATATATATGTATGTTTACAAACTTTTAAGTATTTTAAATGTGAAAATATTTCAAATTCAAGGAAACCGCTCACAAGCATAATAAATTCTCACTTAAAAATAACTTATAACGTAAACAAAATCGGTCTTTTTTAATACATGTATAGACATACAAAGTGCTGTAATAGAATTTTTTATCGTGTGTCTTAATTTGTCGAAATATGAATGATAACGCGGGCGGGTGCGAAAAATCAGTCCTGACAAGCTATCACACGCTTTTAACCGAGATTATAAAAGGAAAAAAGGCAGTTCTATTGTTTTATTTATGGAATAATTGCCTCGCAGATTGGATGCTTGTGAAGTAGAGTGCGTTATAATACAATTACTATTTACAGGGCTTTTTTTAAACTTGTCTTGTGTTATAAAAGTAAGGTGAGTGGAATAATTAAAAAATATGCAGTTTTTCTCTTTCAAGAAATATTTAAATAGCTTCTACACAGGATGTTTTCTTTTTAAACAAGGCTTTCTTTCATGTATTTTTAGCCGACTTCAAAAAAGTAGGACAGTGGTTCTCAAACTTTCAATACTAGCGCCCCCCTTTTCAATCACAATTTTTATCGCGCCCCCCTTATACATTAATAATGTACTGAATGCAATCATAGTGCACTTTGATGCTAAAGCAACAATCTTTATTATTAACCGTACAAATTCATGACATAAGTATAAAATTTTGTATATATTACTTTCAAGCAAAAAAAAAAAAGTAATAGGTTAATTATTATGTTATTTTTCCTTTCTCTAATTTTTAAATTGGAACATATTGCAAAATGCGGTGGTTGCTTAGAAGACAAAATATAGATATCAGCTAAATGTAGAAAAAGGACTCAGAAGGTCAATTTCTATTCATAAGCATTCCTTTGAAAAACTTTGCTCTGTAAGACAAGCCCATAGAAGTCGCTAATACTTATTAAACTTGTTCTTAATTTAGTATTAATTCATTAGTTATAAAATACTCGGTGCAGCACTGATACATTAAAAGTATACCGACTGAAGTACCCGCTCTTTGCACAAGTTCATTTATAAGAAAATAAAACATTATTGATATAATCGCTTAATTGTAAGGAGAGGAAAGCCAAGTGTGCGACAATGTTTAGAAAAATGTAAAATGATTTTTTTAAAATGATTGCTCAAATTATATAATTAGTTTTAAGCGAACTGTAATTTTAAGCCTCAAAGAATTAGCATTTAGAATTGATGTTGAATAATGAACAATAAAAAAAATTCTGATGAAGAATAATAGTATTATTTTTAATATTTAAAGCGGAAAGACTCTTTAACATGTTTTAACCCTGGAGCAGACGCGCACTCGATACTAATGGTCGAGCGGGGTTATTAAGTCACCCCAATCCTTTTTTTATATTTATTTTTATAGTACACAATAAAAATCGTAATTCCAGTGAATAATTTAATTAAGAGAAAATATACTCACCTACTTTCAAGGACACAGAAAAAATTTCGGAAAAAAAGTTATCACACCGGGAACTCAGACAAAACAAGTACCTTAAGATCGTAAAAAAAACGTCTGTCACTCCCAAAAAAGAGGGAGATATGTGACAAATATATTTTAGTTCACGTTAAGATTGTCAAACAGGAGGATAGTGTGTCAGGGCCATTGGTAACAATTAAACAGTTTTGCCAGAATTACCGATTTCGTGCACTCTGTGCTCGGCGTGACCGCTCCCGGATTAAAAGTGTATTTATTACAATATGGATGTTCTAAAAAATGATGTAAAACGTTTTTCTCTCATTATGCTTGGCTTAGTAATCCTTCAAACATCCCTAAATGAAAAAACAAATACATAAGAGCAGGGACATAACTAACCGTACAAGTAAGCTCGAAGGTCAAACCGCAGCAAATACATTCTGCTGCCTACAGCTGATGGCAATAATATATAACAGTGATGAATTTTTTATATTCCTAAAAATTTTTTTGATTATGTGTCTGGGTTTTGTCTTTCCTCTGAAAGAGTAGCTTTTGCGCTTTGAAAAGAAAAGTAATAAAAAAATCTCTCATCATGGGATTACAGCAAATCGAATAAAACGTTTTTTATTTGGTTATAGTATCAAAGATAGCAAAAAAATGAGGTTTTGATGTATAAGATTTTATTTTTGATTATGTAAAATCGCAGATAATATATATACACTGCTGAACAATTGCTAAGGACGGATCACAAATTGCTATGTAGCATAACATTAAGCGAGACATGAGGCCTAGTAGGATAAAACATAGTTGCCACACTGTTCAGACATTAGAATAAAGAATATTTATTGTTCCGGAAAGTACAAAAGCTGTGAAACATCTGAAAGAAAAAAAAATGTTCATTTGATCTGCGTACGGAGAAATGGAACAATGCCTCTAAAAGTCAGCAGGCACCTTAAAGAAAGGTATCAGTACGGGATATATCCACCGTGGAGTGTGATGCAACATTCCACACGTCGTACCATACTTTGCACAACATTATCCAGCAGCTGTTGAGGCAAGTTATCCCATTCCTCTGTGAGTGCACGGATGAGGGTGTTCTTGTTTGTGGGAGGATAGTTTCGACCAGCAACTTGCCTCCCCAAAGCATCCCACACATTTTCAATGGGGTTTAGATCTGGAGAACGCGCTGGCCATACGAGACATTGAATACCCTCGCTGTCTAGACAATCCTGAACAGCGAGTGTTCGATGACATGTTGCGTTGTCGTCCATAAAAACAAATTTATCACCGACAGCACCACGGAAAAGACGATCATGAGGAAGTAGAACTTCATCAATGTATCGTTGGCCCGTCATAGTCCCATTCGCAACCACATGTAGGCGCGTGCGGCCATTGATCATGATGCCGGCCCACACCCTGATACTGCATGTCGGATATCGGTCCTTTTCCTGGATATTTTCTGGACGATAAGCAGTACCACTCTCGCGCCAGATCAGTTGGCGTCTACAATCCAATGACAGACTGAACCTACTCTCATCTGAGAATAGTACGCATACCCAGTCCTGTTCAGTCCAATTGCGATGCTCACGACATCATTGCAAACGGGCAGTATGGTGCTGTCTGGTCAATGGGACACACACAACAGGTCTGCGTGCGGATAGTCCTCCTCCCATCAAACGTCTGGCAACAATTTTTCGGGAGATCCGCTTTCCTGAGTCAGCAAGAAACTGATTTGCCATCTGCTGAGCTGTGGTGCGCCTGTTCGTTTTTGCTGATAGGACGATATATCTGTCTTCTGCAGGCGTAGAACTTCTAACACGACCTCCTCTGTGCCGTCTACTACACATTCCAGTAGTTTTAAATGACTTCCACAGCCGTGAAACAACGCTGTGAGTGATGTCGATCTCCCTGGCAACATCTGTTATTTTTCACCCTTCTTCGATCTTTCCAATAATTCGGCCACGCATAAAATCATCTATGTGATGTCGGGAAGACATGCCAAAACTTTTAAGTTCGTCTATTAAATCTTTCCTGTAAAACTTTGATTTCAAACAACAACTGTCCACACGCGTCAAAACCTTTAAAGCTCTTATGAACGCTATCACGTGATGAACAGACGTGGAAAAAAAATTTGCATACTCATACTTCTTCTTACTAATATCTTATTCTAATTTTCCACATTTTGCTTCCTTTCATTTTGTGGTTGCTATGGATGATAGTGTTATCCGTCCTTAGCAATTGTCCAGCAGTGTATATATATATATTATTTCCGTGTAAATGTGTATATTTTTTATTATGTCAGAAAGTATTTTGTTTTACATCATTCTAGTAAATAAATTTTTTTAAATGTTTTATTTTCGATATGCTCGCGCCCACCTTGTAGGTATATCGGGCCCCCCAGGGGGCGCGCCCCACAGTTTGAGAAACACTGAAGTAGGAGGTTATCAATTCGATCTTTTTTATGTATGTCCGGCTATTACTTCGGCATATCTCAACCGATTTGAATGATTTTTTTTTGCTTGACAGAGTATGTTGCCGGATTGGTTTCATTCTTAAAAAGGTGGTGCAAAATGCCATCCCCTAAATTTGGGGTTAACATTTATGGGTTGATAAGAAAAAAAAAGCTTCCGAAAATAATTAAAATCTGATGTGAATAAATCTATTGGGAATCCAAATAAAATGCAAAATTAAAACTTTTAAAAAACTTCCTCTTTTGTGCGTTTGGGGTTAATATAAAAGGGTGAAAAAAAATTAAGTTTTCTGATTAAATAAGGTTTATTTTTCAAAAAAAAAAGTGCGTGGAACGCCACGCAATAGAAGTGATACGTCTTTGGCGACGTTGGAACATTGATCATTTACCCTAATATTTCAAATTCACCGAGTACACGTCTCAATCGCCTAATTTGCATGAAAGGTATTCGTGGCGAAATAAGTCCTTCTGATACTAAATCCAAAGTAGAAAGATGTCTAGGAATTTCTGGGTATACAAAACCATTATACACTGCTGGACAATTGCTAAGGACGGATAACACTATCATCCATAGCAACCACAAAATGAAAGGAAGCAAAATGTGGAAAATTAGAATAAGTGCGGGATATTAGTAAGAAGAAGTATGAGTATGCAAATTTTTTTTCCACATCTGTTCATCACGTGATAGCGTTCATAAGAGCTTTAAAGGTTTTGACGCGTGTGGACAGTTGTTGTTTCAAGTCAAAGTTTTACAGGAAAGATTTAATAGACGAACTTAAAATTTTTGACATGTCTTCCCGACATCACATAGATTATTTTATGCGTGGCCGAATTATTGGAAAGATCGAAGAAGGGCGAAAAATAACAGATGTTGCCAGCGAGTTCGACATCGCTCACTGCGTTGTTTCACGGCTGTGGAAGTCATTTAAAACTACTGGAATGTGTGTAGTGGATGGCACGGGGGAGGTCGTGTTAGAAGTACGATGCCTGCAGAAGACAGATATATCGTCCTATCAGCAAAAAGGAACAGGCGCACCACAGCTCAGCAGGTGGCAAATCAGTTTCTTGCTGCCTCAGGAAAGCAGATCTCCCGAAAAACTGTTGCCAGACGTTTGAGGGGAGGAGGACTATACGCACGCAGACCTGTTGTGTGTGTCCCATTGACCAGACAGCACCGCACTGCCCGTTTGCAATGGTTTCGTGAGCATCACAATTGGACTGAACAGGACTGGGCATGCGTACTATTCTCAGATGAGAGTAGGTTCAGTCTGTCATCGAATTGTAGACGCCAACTGATCTGGCGCGAGAGTGGTACTGCTTATCGTCCAGAAAATATCCAAGAAAAGGACCGATATCCGACATGCAGTATCATGGTGTGGGCCGGCATCATGATCAATGGCCGCACGCGCCTACATGTGGTTGCGAATGTGACTATGACAAGCCAACGATACATTGATGAAGTTCTACTTCCTCATGTTCGTCTTTTCCGTGGTGCTGTTGGTGATAAATTTGTTTTTATGGACAACAACGCAACATGTCATCGAACACTCGCTGTTCAGAATTGTCTAAACAGCGAGGGTATTCTACGTCTCGTATGGCCAGTGCGTTCTCCAGATCTAAACCCCATTGAAAATGTGTGGGATGCTTTAGGGAGGCAAGTTGCTGGTCGAAACTATCGTCCGACAAACAAGAACACCCTCATCCGTGCACTTACAGAGGAATGGGATAAATTGCCTCAACAGCTGCTGGATAATGTTGTGCAAAGTATGGTATGACGTGTGGAATGTTGCATCACACTCCACGGTGGACATATCCCGTACTGATATCTTTCTTTCAGGTGCCTGCTGACTTTTAGATGCATTGTTCCATTTCTCCGTACGCAGATCAAATGAACATTTTTTTTTCTTTCAGATGTTTCACAGCTTTTCTACTTTCCAGAACAATAAATATTCTTTATTCTAATGTCTGAACAGTGTGGCAACTATATTTTATCCTACTACGCCTCATGTCTCGCTTAATGTTATGCTACATAGCAATTTGTGATCCGTCCCTAGCAATTGTCCAGCAGTGTATATTGCTAAATTTGGTATACTTTTCCTACTTTGTCGGCAATTGTAGCATGCTTCAATGTGTCTTCTGAATTAGTTCTCGGTAAAATATTTTACAAAATATTTTTGTGCTCAGAGCAACAGACGTTCTCATATCATCTCTAAACCATAATCTATCATTGAACACTCGTATCAATTAAACGATTATCAACGAATCTCTTTTGAAAATCTTTGTGAGCTTTTTTATGGGAATCATAGTCTTTGTAACGTACGATAGAATTTATTATTGATTTATATGCATCAGTTCCAACACGCACTAGACTTGTTGAGGGAGGGCTCTGTAGTAAATGGCACAGAGTGGTTCACTAAGTCCGCAATAATCTGTGCTGTCATTAGAAGAGTCTCAATAACATTCCCATCCCTTAAATTGGGCATAAGAGAGTATTTTGCAGTGGTTTTTTTTCCGTACTCGATATTCTCTCATGTACTCTGATGGAGATTTGGCAGTAGCACTTAAAGAATTTGTTATATTTTTCTGGGTTTTTTTTTTCTTTTTGTCATTTGTTCGACTGGACATCCTGCTAGTTTTTTTCTTTCACGAAACTCTTTCCCTCTTTGTGCATTTGATTTAGGCATTCTGACTTGAATTAATATAATAATTCATCAAATAAAAGCCAAAAAAGCAAATTAGCCACCGAAAACATCACCATGTAGCAAACAATCTAAGAAAATATTTCAAAAAGTACGCTTTTGCTGCGAGAGCTATTTTGTCTACACCGTAATGTCACTGCATCTCATACAACCGTTGATAAATGTTCCCGGGTCTGGGGGGAAAGGACCCCAATAGGAAGGTGGGCAAGTTGACCAATCAGAGGTGAGCAATCATCCGACTTTTACATGGATATGACGCAAGTCAAGTGGTGTCCCTGCTCCCCTTTTCCTTCTAACTCGCTATTCATCGTGGTGACGATTCGGGGGGATGGCGGGGAGATTACATCTCCGTTCGCTTTTTCACTGTTAGGCTCCCTTCCCACCAAACGACTCCGATTCATTCACCATCAAACTTGTCTGATCGACCAGGATTCGGCTTCGTAATTTCCCGCTCAAATAAGGCACGATTCGCTTCCCGCATTCACATCAACCGAAACCGGTTCAATCCGCCGCGTGACTTACGCGTGATTCGGCAGGTCAGATTTTCTTCCCTCAATCACCAGCAGCCGGGAGCTATTTCTTAAAGAAAAAGGAAATTTAAACAAATAGTGTTGATTTTTATTGTTTTTTATATTATTAGTGATTATATCACATAACATAAATGAAGCTAATTTTAGATATTTAAAGATTTTAATGTTCTTGTTAGGGTTAGCATGAGTTTGTTTTTATGCCAATAGATGGCGCTGATATTTTTGTGTGTGGTATTCATAGTATTCTTTTTCAACTAACTCTAGTTCTTGTTGCCGAATGTGTAGGTTGTATTTTATCCCTAATAATCTTACTCAAATTATAAAATTGATTTTGCATGTATTCTTTTTCCAAATTTATAAATTTGAAAACTTTATTTTTTACTTAATAATACTTTAAAGCAAAATGCTTTTTTGTGTGGGGGCGGAGGAATATTCTGAAGGATGTTTGAAATAGCTTCAGAGATCAATTTGATAAGAATTTATTTAATATTGGGAGAAAAAAACATTAAATATTTATAAGAATGCTAAAATAAAATAAAACAGCAATATTGTCGATATTTTTAATTTTTAAAAAAGATTCCACTTTATTACTACATAGATCTCAAATTTTGTATTATAAAACCAACAAAATGTAAATGGCATGTAAAATTTTTAATTCATTAATGTATTAGAAAACCATTTTTAAATACATAATCAAAAAACTAGTTGCTATATGCTACAAAAGCTATAGAATATAAACATTAACATTAAAAACATTAGATATATTATTTGTAAAAGTAATTGCCTTCTTATTCAGTTATACAATACATATTTATTATTTGTTACTACTTTTCAGACTATAATTACATTTGATACTAACAAGCAAAATATAAAAAAATAAATAAATAAAACCATTATATTTTTTGTTTTATGTGTATTTCAACTTCAAAATAAATGAAAATACAGTTGTGAAATTAATAGCGTGAAACATCAATCGTCTTAAAACATTAAAACCAGCATCCATGTTCGACAGCAACTGATGGAAGAATGATTGACCCGTGGCGGTGTGAAAGCAAATCTCTGTTCATTCAGAATCGCTGTGAATTGCAAAGATTGCTATAGACTCGGAATCATTTGGTGTGAAGCAGTGTTTCCCAACCTTTTTTGTGCTATGTCCCACTTTAACCTTTCTAAAGTTTTTATGCCCCCCCCCATGTAACATACATAATATTAAATATTAAAAAAGTTGATTTGTTCACTTAAGAAACATAAATGATGGATTCTAGGAATAAATCACTATCAAATAATTAACAAAACACAGTAAGTAAAATTTCAAAATATATAATGAAAATCAGAAATTAAAATTCAAAATAGTTTTAATAATGATTTTTCCCATATTAATTTGCCATTTTAATTTAGTCAGATCCTTGCGCTTGATGCTTGCTGCAAAGAGATTTTATATTGGGTTCCAATTTGGTTAGCGTAAGTCTTAAATCCCCACGTTGTGTTACATCCAGCCGATTTCTTTTTCTTTTTTTTTTTATCAGGAATCATAAATCCACATTCAGCCAAAAATGAAGATGGAAATGGTAGTAATAGCTTTCTTGTGCATTTGGTTGAGTTTGGGTATTTGATTTCCGTTTTCTCACCAAGCCATGCCATCGCACCTTTTATACTAAATAAAGTTTTAACTGAGTCATTATTTTGCAATTCGGCGAGTTCTGCTTGATACTGCATATTTGATATATCAGACAAATCAACTAACATTGGCTGCATCATCCATGTTGGGAAATCAATTTGTTGTAAATCTAAAAATCTTTCTTTGAGATTGGCCGATAAATTATTGAAATGATTTGCAATAACAAATAAAGCGCTATCAGTTACTTCATATTTTTGGAGCCAGTGGAACTGTTCAAAGTTTTTGTTGTTAATATGTTTCTGACATAACTCGATATTGGTAATAAAACCAAATATCTTCGCTTTTGCATCGACAAGAGTTTTATTTGTTCCTTGAAGTTGCTAATTTAATATGTTTAGCTTTTCAAAGATATCGGCTAAATAACTCACAAATGCTTTACCATCGATTGTTAATAGGTGCTTCATTTCTGGTTTGTCGTTCAAAAATTCACTAAGAGTATCAAACAGTTCCATAAATCTTTTCAAGCAGTTTCCTTTAGATAGCCACCTTACTTCAGTATGAAGTAAAAGTCTCACATGGTCTTCATTTTGTTCTTCACAAAATAGCTTGAAAAGACGCTCACATTTGGCACTAGCTTTAATAACATTAACACATTTTATTACAGTATGTAGTACTTCGTTTAGAACAGGCGAGATGTTTTTAGCTATCAAGTTTTGCCTAAGAATAACACAATGCACAAGAATCATTTCTGGGTTCGCATCTTTCATCAATTTTAAGCAGCCATTTGTCTTGCATCATATTAGAAGCACCCTCTGCAGCACAAGATGTTATATTTTTCATTGGTATATCATTGACATCTAAGTAGCTTTTTTGCTTATTAAATATATCTTTGGAGGTAGTGGTGCTTTCTAATCTTTTACAGAACAACATTTCTTCAGCAAAATGCCCCTTATCAATATATCTTACGTAAGTTATCAATACAGCCTCACTATCTCTCAAAGTTGATTCATCCATTTGCACTGAGATTTTTCTTGTTTTCAGCTTTTCAACAAGTTGTTTTTCAATACCTTCGCCCATTTCATCTATTCTTCTGCTAACAGTATTTTTACTGAGTGGCATAGCTTTTACATCTTTGTCATCTTTTTCAAGAACCGTTTTGAGGAATGCTGATATTGACGGTTTTATTAAATTCTCTCCTATAGTGTGATTTTTTCCAGTTTTAGCGATGAATAAAAAAATTTGATAACTAGCTTCAGGAACACGATTATTAGTTGAAGTATGGGCAGTAAATAGCGACTTTATTGTTCTTTTTTCAAAGTTTTCCTTCAATATTTTAAAGTAACTCAAATCTGAATTAATATGAGTCTTCAATTTCGCCTTCAAATGCGCCTCAAGACGACCTCGTTTCATTGATTCGTTACTCAAGAATTGCTGGCATAAAAGACAAAAAGGAATCCACTCATCTTGAACAGCAGATATGAACCCAAATTTTAAATATTACTCCGAATATTGACGAGTTTTTTTCTTGCTTGCACTACTCATTTTACTATGGGCTATAAGTAATAAAAATAAAAAATCAATAAAAAATAATATTAAAACATGTGTTAAATTTAACTCACTGTGACATAGAGCAAAAGTATACTAAAAATGCATATTTATTTAAATGTATATAACACATTTACTACACTGCCACCACAAATCAAAAGGTACCTATATTTTTTTCTATTTAAAAAAATTCTCTGGAAAGTTACACATCTAACATTTAAATAAAAATACTTATCAAATATATCTATACAACAAATATGTATATTTATAAAAAGACAACGAGCTTCTACTGCAGTTTTGACGAACACTTATTTCAAATTAAGACCAACAGAATGATGTAAAACACTACAAGAGTTGCGATAGGCCAATTAGGTGCAAACAACTGCGCTGTTTAGCAAATTTTTTGACTGTCTGGGGCTATGTCCCCCTCCCGGCAGACGGCACACTTTCCCGGACGAAGCCAATCACCCAGTTGATATTTTGGTCTCGTCAAACGAAATTATGCCTAATAATTATTTAAGAATTTGCTTTTTTGACAAATTTGGCACCGATATCTAGCATTGCATTTAAATGACCCGGAGCGGAAGGGTTAGTGTTGTGTCGTATCCATTTTCGAATTGCCCCCTGCGGAACGCCTACGCCTTCCCCTGTGGGCCATGGGCCCCACGTTGGGAAACACTAATGTGAAGGGAGCCTTACGAAAACTGGGCAAATTTTTCATTCACTCTCGAACGCAAAGAAGTTTCACTTCAAAAAGTAAGGCACCCAATTTTAAAAATATATGGAGATTTACTTTACATTACTTCAGTGAGAAGTCGGTTAAAAATAATTGTATACTTTTTAGTGCTTTTTTTTAAAGTCGGTTCTGTTTTCTTTTAAATTTTTTATTAAAATGGTTTTTGAAAAGCGCCCTATAGAGAATACATTAATCCATTGGCATAAGCCAGAGGTCTTCAAACTGTGTTCCACGAAACCTAGGGGTTGGTTCCACGAGTCAAAATAAAAATTCGAAGAAAAAAAATTTAAAATGTGCTTGCAAAATATTCACGTTTTTTATTGAGTCGTCGAGTATTCTTTTTTAACGACTATTCATTAGCATTTAAAGCCGTGTATCCCAACGCTGATCCCGTGGGAAAGGGGCGAAAAAGAGGAATTTCGGCATCCGGATCCTTCTCTTTCAACTAATTTCCTACAACTTGTATGAGGGAATTCGGGTACTATTGAAAGAGATAGATTTTGGCAGAAATTAGTCTCAACAAAAGTGATGAAAAGCACGGTCAAGTCTTATAGATGAAAAGAAAGGGGCAGAATAATCCTGAGAAAAAGACCCTTTTTCGAAGAAAACTGAGGGAATCTTGTTTCAATTTGACTTCCAAACTGATTATTTTAGCTTCCTGTGCTTATGCAGACAAGACAAAGTCGAACAACAAAAAAGGAATTAATTACTATAAATAGGAATTTTTGAGATCTTTATAAAGGGTGTTTTTTTAGAGGTATAGAACTTTAAATTGCAATAAAGCAACGATGTATTATTCGATTGACATGAATTTTTTTTTTAATCGAAAGATAATCTTGTGGCTTTACATTTTAAATATGATTTCTGGCATAGGACTGCCACGGCTGGCTCGGATGTAGTCCAATCTGGACGTCCAATTTTCGATGACTTTTTCCAACATTTATGGCCGTATATCGGCAATAACACGACGAATGTTGTCTTCCAAATGGTCAAGCGTTTGTGGCTTATCCGCATAGACCAATGACTTTACATAGCCCCACAAAAAATAGTCTAGCGGTGTAAAATCACAAGATCTTGGAGGCCAATTCACAGGTCCAAAACGTGAAATTAGGCGGTCACCAAACGTTTCTTTCAATAAATCGATTGTGGCACGAGCAGCTGTGTGACATGTTGCACCGTCTTGTTGGAATCACAGCTCCTGGACATCATGATTGTTCAATTCAGGAATGAAAAAGTTAGTAATCATGGCTCTATACCGATCACCATTGACTGTAACGTTGTGGCCTTCATCGTTTTTGAAGAAGGATTCCACCAGCCCATAAAGCGCACCAAACAGTCAGTTTTTCTGGATGTAACGGTGTTTCGACATACACTTGTGGATTAGCTTCACTCCAAATGCGGCAGTTTTGTTTGTTGACGTAGCCATTCAACCAGAAGTGCACTTCATCGCTAAGCAAAATTCGCTTATGAAAATCGCGCGACCATTATTTTCGAAATAAAATTGCACAATTTGAAAGTGTTGTTCAGGCGTGAGTCTATTCATGATGAATTGCCAAACCAAACTGAGAATAAATCACTGTTAAATCGGTCGCCATCTTGGAAAGTAATGCCAACTTAAACTTTAATTCTTATAAATATTTATAGTTATTTAATTCTTGTTTATTGTTATTTGATTGATGTTAATTTAAATATTTTTTTCTGATTTTCGGTGGTAATTAATTAAGTAATTGGATGTAATTTGAACAGAGTAAAATTGTTTCAAACTTGCTTTTTCGATTCTGTGATTCCTGCTGTCCAGGCAAAGCGTCCTTTTGTGGCAATAATAAAAAATAAACACGAAGATTTTCCAAATACAATTTAATATTTACTTCAACTGGTTTTTTTTATCTGAGAACTTGAAATTCTGAATGGCAGATGAATGTTCCTGGATGACTGTAACTGTGTGTGTGTGTGAAAACCATTTTAAAATCATATTTCTTTTCAGAATAAGAAAAATTTCAATATCGCCCAGAAGGTGGAATCGAACCACTCTGACTCTCATCAGCTACGGGTTTGAAGCCCGCACACCGGACCACCGATGTTCATCTAGGCGTTATTATACGGACCAACAGATTTATTTATACTCTGCTTAAAAAAATTTACTAAAAAAGTGGTGTTTAAGAAAAACTAGAAAAATTATATTTTGTATTAATTTGTGTAGATTTTATATTTTTCTTACAATTTTTCTTTTACCTATAAATTTTATAAATTAGAATTAAATTTTTTTTAACTATAATGATGAGGTGGTACATTCTGTAACAAAACACATTTACCATTTTTTTTTTTTCACAAACGTATGCA
Organism: Trichonephila clavipes; assembly: GCA_019973935.1. Lineage (NCBI taxonomy): Eukaryota > Metazoa > Arthropoda > Arachnida > Araneae > Nephilidae > Trichonephila > Trichonephila clavipes. Next base: position 50,609 of record BMAU01018087.1, on the reverse strand, counting down.
AGCACTAATTCCTTATTGCTCTACGGGGATTTTCAACAAATTGAAAAATTACAAAAACACTACAGTTTTATTATAATGTCAAATTAGTTTCCACAAAAAAATGCTGTGGGAATGGAAACGAGAGGCTCTGTAACTAGAAAATATGACTAAAAATGAAGTAACGCAGGAAAAAAATTAATATGTGCTGAGAGCAGTGCCGATTTAAGCTCATTTCGAGCCTTGGGCGTAGAAGATCTGCAAGCCCTCTTGGCACAAGGTAGATCAAAATTTATAACCAGAAAATCTTGTTAAGTCCAGCTTATCCGGGCTCCTGTAAGCCCACCCGAAGCGACCTACGGATAACTGACACCGACTGAGAGAAGATGGGAAAGCCACAACGGAATGTTTCACTTAAAATACATTATTATATTGACAACTTAAAAAAATAATATGCACATCACTTAATATTTTTAAATCTACATCGACACACACAAGAATCCAGCGGCATTATCATCTTCACAGACTGAAGATCCGCGCTGCAAGCCATCCGGACGGGCAAGAGTCAAATCAACAAATCCATCAACAAAATCATCACAGAAAAGAGATCTTGCATGTTACATTGGATTCCAGCCCACATAAATATCTTCGGTTATGAGAAAGCCTATGAACTTATCAAGGAATCCAGAGCTTGCCCCGAATCATCTAACCTCACGACTCTGATCGACGCCAAGTGGCCGCGATAGCCGAGTGGTGTAAGTATCGGATCGTGGCTTGCCTTGTCACGAGTTCGAACCCAGTGCCACTAAAGACCCTCCGTGTAGGGCAGCAATGCATGCTAAATCTGTCGAGAGCTTAGACGTCCTCCCGTTGGTGTAGTGTGGTAGCTAGGAGAGGGGGGTGCCAGCTCAGGTGTCGTCCACGTCACTTGACCATGGTTCAAAATTACGTGGTCCGTCGCCAAAAGCCCTCGTGTAGCTGAACAGTGACAGTGCGACGTTAATATTCAATCAATCAACCTCATTGACGCAAATGCAGTTGCCAGCCGAAGACTAATAATAATAATTAAAAAAAATGGTGCGTAGAACGCCACGCGATAGAAGGGAAACTTCTTTGGCGACGTTGGAACATAGATTATTTGATCTAATATTCCCCAAACTGACAGTGTACATGTATCAATCGCCTAATTTGCATGAAAAGTATTCGTGGCTCAATTGAGTCTTGCTGATACCAAATCCAAAGTAGAAAGATGTCCTGTGGAATTTCTGGGTATACAAAACCATTATATTTTGATAAATTTGGTATACTTTTCCTACTTAAAGTTTGTCGGCAATTGTAGCACGCTTTAATGTGTCTTCTAAATTAATTCCCAGTAAAATATTTTACAAAATATTTTTGTGCTCAGCAACAGACGTTCTCAAATCATCTCTAAACCATAATCTATCATAAATTGAACACCCGTATCAATTGAACGATTATCAACGAATGGTTTTTAAAAATCTTTGTGAGTATTTTTATGGGAATCATAGTCTTTGTAACGTACGATAGAATTTATTATTGATTTATATGCATCAGTGTTCCAACACACACTAGACATGTTGAGGGCTCTGTAGTTAATGGCACAGAGTGGTTCACTTAAGTCCGTAATAATCTGTGCCGTTATTAGAAGTCTCAATAACATTCCCATCCCTTAAATTGAGCATATATAAGAGAGTATTTTGCAGTGCTTTTTTCCGTACTCGATATTCTCTCATGTACTCTGATAGAGATTTGGCAGTAGCACATAATGAATTTGTAATAGTTTTCTGTCTTTTTTTTTTGTCATTTGTTCGACTGGACTTGCTGCTAGTTTATATATTTTTTTTTCACGAAACTCTTTTCCTCTTTGTGCATTAATTTTGACAGTCTGACTAGAACTTATAATAAATCATCTCAAATGAAATTTTTTAAAAAAATTAGCCGCCGAACACATAGCTATGTAGCCAAAAATCTAAGGAAAGATTTCAAAAAGGCACGCTTTTACTGCGAGAGCTATTTTGTTTACACCGTAATGAATAGATGTTCCCGGGTCTGGGGAAAAAGGACCCCCAATCGGAAGGTGGGCAAGTTGAGTAATCGGAGAGAAGGGTAATCATCCAACTTTTTCACGGATATGAAGTAAATCACGTGGTGTCCCCACTCTCCCCTTTTCCGTGGCCGCGGTAGCCGAGTGGTATAGGTATCGGACCGTGGCTTGCCTTGTCACGAGTTCGATCCCAGTACCACTAAAGACCCACCGTGTAGGGCAGCGATGCACGTTAAATCTGTCGAGAGCTGAAACGTCCTCCCGTTGGTGTGGTGTGGTAGTTAGGAGAGGGGGTGCCAGCTCAGGTGTCATCCACATCACTTGACCATGGTTCAAAATTACGTGGTCCGTCACCAAAAGCCCTCGCGTAGCTGAACAGTGCGACGTTAATATTAAATCAAATCAAATCTCCCCTTTTCCACCCACTCGCTATCCTGTCACCCTGGTGACGACTCGAGGGATGGGAGAGACACCACACCGCACCAACGGGAGGACGTTTGGGCAAGAGGCGTGTAAGTTACGGAGTTCCTGTCCCTAGATGAGGGACGTACCTCCTCATCAGAATTAATAAAAAAGATATTTTAATGGATGGGTGACATAAAGTAAGAGAAGAGAAAAATTAAAAAGAGAGAAATAATTTATGGGAGGACATTTGAGCTCTCAACAGATTTAACGTGCATCTCGCCCCTACACGGCGGGTCTTAGGTGGTACTGGGCTCGAGCTCATTACACGCCAGCCACGATTTGATACTTTGACCACTAGGCTTCGGTACCACGCATTTTTTTAGAAATCATAGTCTTTGTAACGTAAGATAGAATTTATTATCGATTCACATGCATCAGTTCCAACACGCACTAGACTTGTTAGGGGTCCGGAGATGACGGCTCAGGGTGGTTCACAAAGTCCGTATTAATCTGTGCTGTCATAAGAGTCTCAATAGCATTCCCATCCCTTAAACTCGGCATTAAGAGAGTATTTTGCAATGTTTTTTTTTTTCGTGCTCGATATTCTCTGATGTGTACTCTGATGGAGCTTTATTTGGCAGCAGCCCTTGATGAATTTGCACTATTTTTCTCTTTGTCATTAAAGGAGTGGATCAAGACAGCGCTCTGCACCCAGTTAGATTTTTTTAATGCAGTGCTAGCGCCATCTGTTACAAAATATGGACACTAAAATAATTGATTGCCTTGCTATTTTTGTTTAACTGTATTAGTCGAACGATTTTTGCGGAAGTGCTTTTGCATTTTATTTACATTTTTAATAATTTTTACTTTTGGTTTCTTGTTGTTTTTTTTTTTTTTTGCTTTATTTTGTTAATTGTTTTGTTATCTTTCTTCTTATTTTAATTAGTCAATCTGTTTTTTCATTTTCTGTAATCAATTTTTGCATACTTATTGTTTTCTGAAATGAATGTGCATAGCAAAGACCTAATCTGCTCATTTTGTAATCAAGTCTTCACTCGCCCTTTCTGTTTGAAAAGGCATTTAAAAAATATTCATGATCACCAACAGTGGGATGTAAATGAAGAGATTTTGAAGGAATTCAATACTTTCAGTGGTATGAATAGTTGCATTTAAAGAAACATTTAGTTTATAAATTTTCACTTTAGTAGACTGAATTTTATACATTTACGTATAAATGTTTTCTACTGAAGTTTACATAATTTTATATTAGTAAATGTAAACCTTCTTTTAATTAACATTATAGAATTTGTTACATGGAAAGAAGAAGAAGAAAACAAGACTATGTCAAAATATGTTAGACAGCGAAGTTGTAAAACACTTCAAAATGGAGAAATAGTGATGAATTATCACTGTTGTCGAAGTGGGACATTCAAACCAAAAGGGAAAGGTCTCAAGAATTTAAAGTCTCAGGGCTCTGCCAAAATTGGAATTAATTGCCAGCAGTAATAAAAGTTAGAGTACTGAAAATGTAGTAGTGCATTATTTCCCGAAGCATCAAAATCATGAAACTCAATTGGAGTACTTAAGGTTATCAGAGTCCGATAGGACAGCTATTGCTGGTATAGTATTTTATTTATATTAGAGTTTCATTATTTTTAATTTTATTATTAGTTACTATTGTTAGTTATGTTTATTTATTTTCAGGAAAATTGAAAGAAAGTGTTAGTGAAAAATTTCTTTGCAGGATATTAGAGAAGAAATTACTGTTGACAGTGGCAGAAAGATGCTTATTCAAAAAAAAAGGATATCCATAATATTAGTGTTTAGTTTAGTTAATAAATAAGATTAATTTATTTACATTTTTGTGATTCTTTATTCTTTCAAGTCATACACATTTAACTACTGGCATAAATATGCAATTAAAATATGATATTCTGGTGATTATATTTAATCTCAATATATCATTATGTGTGTGTTGAAAAGAAAAAAGTTATGTATGTATTTATATTATATCGTATTAATATATGTATTAATATATATTATATTTTTTTAAAGTATCCTTAAGAGTTATTCTTAAAGGATACTTTTAAAAAATTACTTGATAAGTTGACATATTGCCTAATTCTTTTGAAAAAAATATAGAATCTAAATCTAGGTGAATTAATTTGCATGTTATATATAAATTAAGGTTTTATACTTCTAATATTTTATATATATGCTTTAATTTTTCTTCATGCGAAGCAAAAGTGTAGATATTTTAATGAAATTTACATAATTCAAAAAAATTTGCCTTTTTCGGTCATATTTATTTTATACTAGCTGCATGGCCGGGCGGTGCACAGGCTTTTTCAAGTTTTAAAATAAATAAAATTCAGCTTTTCATAGCAACATGATGTTTTTTAAAGAGGGTAGAGCCATTGCAAGACAAAAATTAAAAATATTCTTTCTTAATGAGTGTCCACATTATAAATAATTTTAATTTAATTGCAATTTGGCCTTACAGAAAGAATGATTTCATAAAAATATATGTTTGGATGAAAGAGAGGTAATTAACATTCTACAAAGGTAAATAGAAATGAATCAATGAAAATATTAATAAAAATTATAACAGAAGTATGTTTATGCTATGGGAACTATGAGTGAAATAACCTGAAAGAGATAAACCAAAAGAAAAATTTAATTATGTGGTAAACCATTTTACTAAATTATTATCATGAATAACATATATTAGGAAGTCTTCAACTGGAAAAAAAAGTAAATTAGTACAAACTAAAATTTTAAAAAATAGATAAAATAAGCCTACATTGTAATTTAATTAAATTTTCCGTAGCATTAAATTAATATTGTATGAGGAATGGATGTAATACTATATAACATCTATATTACATTTAATATAAAATTTAATTGTAATACGATAGTGATAAAATTAAATTAGTAAGAACCAAAATAAAAGAAAAACTCTAAAACAGACCTACGTTGAAAAAAACATAATGAGTGAAATAAACTTCGTTGATAAAAAATTAATTTTTTAAACAATATTTATTCGCAATATTTCAATATAAAATCATTGTAATTCTGTTGCAAAGAGCAAACAAATGAGAAAATACAATGGTAAATAACTACAGAGATAATTGAAATATATATGGGCAGTAAGATATGTATAAAGCACATGATCTTCATGAAATTAAAGGAGAAACATATTATCAGAGGCAAAGTAGAACCGTGATGACATGAGACGTAAAATCCCACCAATACTGAATTGTAAAGAAATCCAATGAAAATATGAGAAAATCCTATCAAGCTGGATCTTTTTTCTAAAAACATTTTTGGATCACAAATGGTATAAATAGAATACATATTTCAAAAAATGTTATCTGTTTTCCTGTGTTGAAGGCCACCGCAACGAACTCTTTCGATGACGCAACGCGTGGGTGGAGTCTGCGAAGAAGAGCCTTTTCCCTATTGGACTATTTTATTTCTAGAACTTTTTATTATGTTAACTGTAGAATTAACGGAGAAATCCTTTGTAAAGAAATTAGTATTGCGCGGGATTTGTTATGTATATGTAGACGCTGCCCTCGTGAATTGATATCCGTATTAAAGTGGATATAGAATAATCCCTGGTGTGTGATTATTACTTGAACCTGCTTGTTGTAACCCTGTGTGTTCAACATATTGTGGCGTCCGCGAGTATTTCTCTCGTTAAATATGGATATCGATATACTCAAAGCAAAACGGAAGTCTTTGAGAGCAGCATTCACAGTATGTGTTGTAATGGTATTAGCAACAGAATCGAGAGAGAGAGAGAGAAACCGAAACTTTAAGTAAAAATGAAGTCAATGCTTTGTACAAGCAGTTGCAAGATGAATTCTCTCGACTGGAAACAATTCAGGAAGAAATATCTGATTTATTAGTAACAAGTCATGATCTTAAGGATACATATCAAGAAGATTTTTCAAAAGCTGAAGAATATCGGGACAAATTCTGTCAAATTTTTTCAATATTAGAAACTAGCCAAGAACAAAAGATTTTGGTTTCCGAAGAAAACAATTCCGTTCAAAAGCGAAAATTTAAGCTCCCAAAATTAGAGTTAAGAAAATTTAGTGGAGAACCGAAAGACTATCTTGCGTTTTGGTCGCAATTCGAGAAAGTTCACATGGATGCAACGATTGCAGAAGAAGACAAATTCCAATACTTGTTGCAGTGCCTAGTTCCAGATTCTAAAGCAGCTAGATTAGTATCAAGTTTTCCGCCTACAAAGAACAACTATTTAAAAGCAATTACGCAATTAAAGGAGCGTTTCGGAAGAGACGAACTTCTAGTGCAGATATACGTACGAGACTTGCTCTTCATCGTTATGAAGAATGCAGCTGGTCGGATTAAAGGGGATTTGTCGGAGCTGTATGATTTATTGGAAAGTAAGCTCATGGCACTCGAGAGTCTTGGCCGTACGAAAGAAAAGTTTGCTGAATTTCTGGAGCCTTTGGTTGAATCCTGCTTACCGGAGAACGTGCTTCGTGCGTGGGAAAGAAGTCGCTCCGTGGAAGATTCCTCACCGCAAGATAGTGCGCGCTCGTTGGATAAATTATTGTGCTTTCTTCGGAACGAAGTGCAAAGTGAGGAGATGATTAAGCTCGCCCGTACCGGGTTGGGAGCTTCGCGCGTGTCGCATCCAGATGAGGCGGATTGCTCTACAGCTGCAGCCCTTATGAATTTTCAAGACAATTCAGGTAGGAGAAATTTTCGTTGCATTTTTTGTGATAAACCTCATAATTCTTCAGAATGTTTTTCGGCAAGAAAATTGCCATTAGAAGAAAAACGAAAACTTTTGGTACAGAAGCATGCCTGTTTTCGTTGCCTTAAAACTGGTTATGTTTCTCGTTCATGCAAATATAAGGTGAAATGTTTATCTTGTGATAAAAATCATTATACTATTATGTGTGCAGACAAAGAATCTGCTAAATCAAATGATGAAAATACTGTTGTATCAAGTAGTGTACTTTCTAATCAGTCTGTTAATGAAACTGTATATTTGCAAACTCTTGTTTTAAGAATAGAACACAATGGTAAAGAACTCAAAGTTCGTACTATTTTGGATAGTGGTTCACAAAAGTCATATATCGGAGAGGGTCATTAAAGTTCAGCAGTTGCGACCCAAATCAAAACAAACCGTTGTCCACGGTTTGTTTGGGGGGAGAGAAACTAGCCCTCACTCCCATTTAGTTTTTGATGTTTATTTGAAAAATCTTGAAGACACTTATGCTCACTCAATTGAGGTGCTATCTCAAAAGAAAATATATGGGTTTGTACCCAAAATAGTTGATATTCATACTTTACAAGAATTGAAAGAAAAGAATATTACTTTATCTGATTTAGAGGCTAAGGAACATGACATTGAGTTGCTCTTAGGAGCAGATGTCATTGGGAACACATTTTAACTGACAATTCTTTGAAACTAAGCTCAGGTGTAACTGTCGTACAAACTAAATTTGGTTACACGGTGATAGGAAAAACAAATACTATACATAATAGTTTGTGCAATAATGGGGTTTCATTGCATTGTGCTAATTTCACCGTAACTGATCTGTGGAATTTAGATGCCATAGGCATTACAGACCCAACTGAAGATGCTAAGCGTAAACATGCGCATTTTGATTTTCTAAATCAATTTAAAGAAAACTTATCTGTTCTTCCTGATGGACGGTATCAGTTACCACTTCCCTTTAAATTCGAAAAACCCAGCTACCAAATAATAAGTCTGCTACCTTTAAGAGGCACCAAAGAATGTGCCAAAGAATTGATGAGCAAAATCTATTAAATGAGTATGAGGTAGTGTTTAGGCAATGGGAAGATCTACACAAATAATAGAAGAGGTTCCTAAGACCGAAGTTGATAATTTTGGCTATTATTTGCCCCATAGACCTGTTATGAAACAGGCTAGCCAGACAATGAAAATAAGGCCGGTGTTTGATGCTTCAGCCAGAGATAAAAGTCAACCGTCCCTTAATGACTGCTTGAACAGAGGCCCTAACTTAATTGAGCTTATACATGATATAATTGACAGATTCAGGCTGTACCCAATTGGTCTATCGTCAGACATCGAAAAAGCGTTCCTTCAGCTCAGTATTATCCCAGAACACCGAGACTATTTGCGGTTTTTCCTTCCTAATGTTGAAGAATCTAAAATTTACAGACACTGTCGAGTTGTGTTTGGAATCTGTTCTCCATTCCAACTCTCTGCTTGTATAGATCATCTCCTGGAAAATTCTCCAGCCCGTTTTGACGATGTGACCCAAAAATTAAAACACTCGTTTTACGTTGACAATTGTGTCACTGGTGTTACCGATATCAAATAGCAAGAAAGTTTTATAAATAAAGCAATAGAGGTAATGGCTAGAGGATGTTTTAACCTACAGGGTTGGGAAGGTAACGTTCCAGGTCGCTATATTTTCCGTAGTTCAGGTGTAACTTCTTTGCTTGGACTATTGTGGGATTTAGACCAAGATACATTAAAATGTAATCTCAATTATTCAGGGGAGGGTGAGATAAGTAAACGTAATGTTTTGGCTATGGTACATAAAATTTTCGATCCTCTAGGTATTTTGAGTCCGACCACTTTGTTACCTAAAGTATTGTTACAGGAAGCTTGGAAACTGAAGTTAAAATGGGATGACCCTTTGCCCGAAAACATTCAGAAAATTTTTCGGAAGTGGCGGGATGAAATAGTGTATCTTGAGAAAGTTAATATCCCTCGTTACGTTGAAATAAATGAGAATTCGGAGTTACATCTCTTCGTCGATGCATGCAAGAGTTCCTATGGGGCCTGTGTTTACATTCGAACTGTAACGCCCTTAGGAGTCAAAATTCGATTGATCAGAGCAAAGTCCAGGGTAGCGCCATTAAAAACTGTGACTATTCCCCGGCTGGAATTGATGGCTTGTTGTATTGGTGCGAGCCTGGTTCACTCAGTGTACGCTGCTTTGGATGTACCTGATTTAAAAATTATTGCATGGAGTGATTCTATGGTAGCACTTTGGTGGCTGAAGAACCATGGTGATTGGTCAGTTTTCGTAGCCAACAGAGTAAATGAAATTAACAGCCTAGTTCCTTCTCAATTTTAGCGCCATGTGCCGGGCGAATTAAACCCCGCAGATTTGCTTTCGAGAGGCATTTCCCCTCGTTTATTTTCCGACTCTCTTTGGTGGGAGGGTCCTTCCTGGCTCCTTGAACCCCCTAGTAACTGGCCCATAGACCGCTTGGCTAGCGAAACATCAGAGGTAGAGCGAGAAAAAAGGAAAGTTAGGTTATGTAATCTGGTTGCAGTTGAAGGGGAAATACCTTGGTATGCCATTAAGTTTTCCAATTTTCAGTCAATTATTCGTTTTGTCTCGTGTATGTTGCGTTTTGTGGAAAACGTAAAGAAAAAACAGGAGTTTCGAGAGATTGGAGATCTGACCATTCACGAGATAGAACACGCGGAGAAAACTCTTATCAAAATTGTCCAAGCTAAGTTTTTTCCTTCTGAGAACTCGTTTCCTAATATGAATGTCATTACGGACGAAGAGGGTATTATAAGAGTTAAAACTCGAATTACTGAGCGATCAGACCATCCGGAATTTATTTACCCTATTATTTTACCAGGCGAGTGTCTTTTTACCCAACGGCTCATTGAATACTATCACCGACAAAATTGTCATGCTGGAACACAAATTCTGCTCGGAATATTAAGGGAGAGATTTTGGATAGTGAGAAGCAGAAGGGTGGTCAGGAAAATTGTAAAAAGTTGTATAAGATGCAAACGATATAAATGTAAATCTCCAAATAGTGAGCCAGTGTCCCTGCCTGGTGATCGTGTCAATGACGCAGCGGTGTTTGAGGTAGTGGGTGTTGATTTAGCAGGACCCTTATATGTGAAAGGAGGTCAAAAGTCTTGGATTGTCTTGTTTACATGTGCAACATATAGGGCCGTTCATTTAGAATTGACATCATCATTGTCCACTGATGCCTTTTTGTTGTCGTTGAGACGTTTTATTGCCAGGAGGGGGAGACCACGAGTAATTTATTCCGACAACGGAACAAATTTTCGAGGAGCTCATGGAGAATTGAGTGGTATTGACTGGGAAAAGTCTTGAAACTAGCTACCATACAACGCATAATTTGGAAATTTAATCCACCCACAGCCGCTTGGTGGGAGAGGTTAGTTCGTGTGTTAAAGGAACTGTTGAGAAGGACTCTCGGTAACGCCATTCTCACGACCGATGAGTTGCAGACAGTACTGTGCGACTGTGAATCTGTAATTAATTCTAGGCCACTCACTTACCTATCCGAAAATTTTGATGATTTAGTTCCTTTGTCCCCAGCCATGTTTCTTGTGGAAAATCGCAACCTGGACGTTCCCGATATTGATTACAGGGATACTGTAAATTTACGTACAAGGGTTAGATATCGACAAAAATTGTTAAATGATTTAAGGCATAGATTCCGAAAGGAGTATTTAGGTCTCCTTATTCAAAATAAAAATAAAAAGGGTCCATTGTCGGAAGTACGGCTGGGAGAAATTGTCCTCATTGGTGATGACATCAAAAAACGGATGCATTGGCCTTTAGCTAAGGTCATTCGGCTGATTCCTGGAAAGGATGGCAAGATCAGAACTGTGGAACTGAAGACTCGCACTGGAACAATGTTACGACCCATTCAACGAGTCTATCCCTTGGAAGTGCAGTCGACAGAAACCCCCAATGATCCTTTAAACGATCGTACAATTACTAATCCTATTTCTTCTATTTCTAGTGATAATCTTTCAGATCCTAACGACTCCAGTAACGTCTTGCCTAGAGTATCCAAGTATGAAAGAGTCATCAAAGTACCAGAGAAACTGGACCTCTTCAACCAGGTGTTATATGCTTTTGAGTCCAAGTGATGTCGACTCAAAAAAGGGGGAGGATGTTGAAGGCCACCGCAACGAACTCTTTCGATGACGCAACCCTTGGTGGAATCTTCGAAGAAGAGCCTTTTCCCTATTGGACTATTTTATTTCTAGAACTTTTTATTATGTTAACTGTAGAATTAACGGAGAAATCCTTTGTAAAGAAATTAGTATTGCGCGGGATTTGTTATGTATATGTAGACGCTGCCCTCGTGAATTGATATCCGTATTAAAGTTGATATAGAATAATCCCTGGTGTGATTAGTACTTGAATCTGCTTGTTGTAACCCTGTGTGTTCAACATTCTGTAATGATGATAACATGGTATTTGTATGTGAAGGAAGAAAAGAAATAACCTTTTTTTTTCTAATCAAAGAAAATGTCATAGAAATATATGCATATGTAACTAATGCAAAATATATGTATATGTAACAAATAAAAACAAAATATATGCATATGTACAAAATCTTTAAAAATCTATATGAAGAACAGATTGTTAGAAAGAAAAATCATGATGCCACACGACAGAAGTTGCATTAACACTGAATTTTAAAGTGCATCAGAAGATAACTTTGTTGTGCATTCAATTACATCGATAGTTTCAGTGAAAACCTTCTTGATAAACAGTGTTAACTATCTTTACATGAGGACTTATCGGAAATTATAACATCGATTTAAATTAAAAGGTTATCTATAAAACAGAAATTTAAGCCCTAATTTTGATAAAATTACCATAAACAGTTCTGAACAAACAAAACACTAAATATGTGTGAAAAATTGAAACAGATTCTTTATGCAAAGCAAAAGTGTAGATATTTTAATAAAACTTACATAATTTAAAAAAACTTGACTTTTTAAATCATATTTATTTTATAATACAATAAATTATTTTCATCAACTAAATAAATTGCAAATTAAACTGAAGTTTGATAAATAATCATTGAGATATATTCATAAAAATAAATAATATTTTGGATAACAGATGGCGATAGCACTGCATAAAAAAAAATCTAACAGGGTGCAGAGCGCTGTCTTGATCCACTCCTGTCATTAAACTCGGTATTAAGAGAGTATTTTGCAATGTTTTTTTTTTCGTGCTTGATATTCTCTCATGTACTTTGATCGTGATTTGGTAGTTGCACTTGATCAGTTTGCATTTTTTTTCTGTCACTTTTTCAACTGGAGACTTGCTGCTAGTTTTTCTTTTCTTTCATGAATCTCTTTTCCTCTTTGTGCATTTGATTTAGGCATTCTGACTAGAATTAATAATAATTCAACGCAAAGGAAAATTAAAGAAATAAATTAGCCACCGAACACATCGCCATATAGCCAACAATCTAAAGAAAATTCAAAAAGTCGCGCTTTTGCTGCGAGAGCTATTTTGTCAACACCGTAATGCTCACACTGATACGACCGCTGATAATGTTCCCTTGTCTGGGGAAAAGGACCCCTAATCGGAAAGGGGTAAGTTGACCAGTCGGAGACGTGGGCAATTATCCAATTTTTTCACCGATATGACACATGTCACGCAGTGTCCCCCTCCCCCCTTTCCTCCTCAGGCTCTCACCTTACCATTGCGACGATTCGGGAGGATGGGGAAAGGCTACTTCCGTAACCTTTTTCACTGTTACGCAAAACTGGGAAATTTTCTCATTTACTCTCGAGCGCAAAAAAGTTTCACTTCTATAATTTTATCTACTCCATCCCACCTCTAAATAGTAACCCTACTGTAACATGGATAATAACCTGATTAAGAACAAAGCAACGTAAGATGAATGAAGATCTGAAATGGCGGACAAAGAAGTTACACAAATCATTGACCAAACTGCCATAATGTTCAGCTGCCCAGCAATTTAAGCAAGGCTTTTCAAGATCAGCCCAGACGATTTTATCTCTGATAAAGCTGTTGAGGTTGCCGTGGCTGTCTTGAACATCTTCGGAGCGATGTAAAGCTTCTTTTTTATCCATCTGCACATCAAGGACACGCCAACAGCAAATCTACATTCCCTGAACGCACACCCGGTTTCTCTAGTTTGGCTTAAAAACGGTTTTCGATGCCAACAGTTTCATTGTTACAATTTAAGTTGGCAACGAAAACCAGTAATTAATTAATACACTCAGGAACATTGAAAATAGCGTCCCAAGAAGGAAGCTAAGTACAATCGCGAAACTTTGCAAATAAGTACAGCGTAATGTGATATGCAAATGATCCAAGTTTTGTGCCAATACGCATGCTCATACACGCCGAGGTGGTGCTACAATCAGGAAGAGAGTACTATATGAGTCAGCGCAAATTCGAAGATTCATAAACGTGACGATTACCCGCCGATTGTAGGAAGACTTTGGTGAGCGAAACATGCCCGGTAAACGTGCTAGAAGATATTTCTCACAGTTAAGTGAGTTTGAGAGAGGCCAGATCATCGGGATGAAAACTGCAGGCTGGTCGACGCGCCGTGATGCGTGAGCAGTGGACACGAGAAGGTACCTACGCGCGGAAAACCAGGTCTGGAGCGACCAGGAAGACCACGAGGAGAGGGGATCGAAGGATCGTGCGGCAAGCACTTGTGGACCCCACAGTGACTCGTTCAACGCTGTGAGCAGACGTAGGCGTAGCAATTGTTCCACAAACAATTTCCAGACACCTTGCAGAAGCAAATCTTTAATCCAAGCGCCCTTTCCGTGCACTCCCTTTAACACAGGAACATCGGCAACTGCGTCTACAGTGGTGCCAAGCCAGAACAATGCGGAATGCCACAGATTGGCAAAAGGTTGTGTTTAGTGATGAATCCTGGTTTGTTTTTTGGACAGATGATAACCGTGTACTGGTGTGGAGGCGCCCTGGAGAGCGGTACAATTCCCCCACACTGTTCTACATCACACTGCCTGCACAGCTGGTGTAATGGTGCTGGTGAAATATTTATTTGCATAAAAAAATTATCTGGATGGAAATTCAATAATTATTAAAAAGATTAATGAAGGTAAAAGTTTTGCATTTTAAAGACAAATTAACTATTTTTTTTACATTACAAATGCATGGATTTGTGGTAAACCCGACCATGGGTCCCGAAGAGAATGTAGCAACCCTTTATAATAGTTTTGAGAATCTGTGCTGGCACACTGTCTAGATGTAAACTCGAAGACGATGCGTTTCGAGCTTCGCAATAAAAGAATGTACAATGAGAAATGCTTCTTTCACCAAAGATTATTTATTTTGATTGGCGCGATAGATTCTTTCAGGATGTATATAGTTCGATGAATTTTAACATAAATATTGGTTTATCAAAAAAAAAAAAAAAAAAAAAAATAGAACACCAACAAAATCAATAGTAACTGTGGCTTTTAAAATTTGCACATTACATATTTTTTTAAATAACTCAACACTTAATTTGTTATGTCTGACAAATTCTCTTCTCTGAGCATTTAACACATGCATTTTTATTTTTGAAATTCAAAGCTTATAAGCAAATCAAGCAAAAAAAATAATTCAACAGTTACTGAATTTTGATACAATTTTCAAATGGAATGAAAAATTGCGCTATCTAGTGAGAAGAAAAACAATCATACACTCATTTTCCTGCTTGAGAAGTTTTGCTTTTTATTTCATTTGTGCTATGAATAAAAAAATTACCCAAATTTTTTGCAAATAGTTCATACATTTTATACTTAACTAGAAAATTAGAAAAATAAAGCAAAGAAATATATTTTTAACTTTGGCAAATATTAATGAAAGCGGAATTTCCTAATATAGCAAATATAGAATTTCCTAATGTTTAACAGCGTCATCTATAGATGACGCTGTCAGCAAAACCCTTTAATTTAATGTGGGATACAGTAATTTTTCTATATTTCTGCATTACTTTTGTGACCAGTCAGCGTGCGAAAGTAAGTTATTAAAAATAAATTTAGTCGGTAGTATATTTGTACAAAAAAAAAATACAAAAAAATTATATTCATAGTAATAAAAATACACTTGTAACGCAAATAATACCTGCTAGGATCCAACCAATCATAGTTTATAATGTTAGCTTTCTCTTCCTGTTTCTCCCACACTCTTAAAACTAAAAATGAAGCTTTTAAAAACCGCAGACATTTGATGGATATTTAGTTTAATCACCGCAAAAAAAAAATCCCCAGTTTTCATAGTACCTGACCAAAGACGTAAAACATCTCGAAACAGAGCTTGAAATCGTTTTTACTATTATTATTTTTTTTTGCTTATATGCATGTACATGTATTTAGTATTATCATTTGAATGTAATCTAATATTCCAATAAATGAAAAGTAATAATCATTCTCCTATTCGCAGATCACCTGTCATATTAAATAAAAGCTAATCGAGGTGTAACAAAAGAATATTTGATTAAATCACTCACACGTAATAATAATAAAAAGAATTCTTAACGTAATTTACAACGTACTACACTTATAAATAAATATGTTAACACGAAGCTGACTATAGTCCTAATTAAGATCTCCCTTCATGTGTTTTTTTTTATGTAATATTCATATTTTTTACTTATTTATATTTGAAATGAAATTTCTTTGAAAAGAACACTAACACAATCTTTTCAAACTTTCTTCCTGGAAAAATAAGATGTTGCTACTTAGTATGAAATAACCTGCATAAGATTTCCATTTATAGAGTTAATGATTTTTTTTTTAACAATAATCAAATTTTTAACAGAAGGAAAATCGACCTCATTGAGTATGAGTAATATCCCAAACGCGCGAGAACGAGTAGAATATTTGAAGAACTACTCTTAGGAAATATATACTTTTATTTACCTTCTAGTTTTACCATATCAGGAGGCAGGTCACAACAACCCAGCAACCCGCGAAAGTAGGCAGGCTACACAGGGACGACCTGTACCCCTCCAAAAATTGTTACCAAAGAGTCTTGGTTGCGCCAAGCGTTACCAAGGCACTTTATTTTCCTTACTCATAAGTTTAAGGCACAATTCATGTACAGGCAGAAAAATTATATAATTTATATTTTTTTATTTAAAAAGTGGTATTTAAATTTAATCCAGCCTTTTTTTTTCATTTAGAAATATATTATTCTATGATATTGTTGGTTCTAATGAAATATTTCTATGTAGGTAGCACTAGAATTTGAAAAAAAAAATAAATTTTACTTCATATTGTACATTTTGAGCTCGAGATAAAATATTTGAAACTTTTGCGAAATAAACATAGTAGAGTTGTAATTTTTTTTTCGATAATGATTCATAAATTATTTCAGTCTAATATCTGGTATCAGAGAGTAAATGTTAAAATAAATTAAAAAGTATTCAAATAGAGATAAATTTTATAATTTTCTTGAGTATATATAGCAGATATAACTTTTTCTTCCACTAGATGGCGCAATATTATCCTCCATTTGAGAGCATTTTGATTAATCTTGTCGAATTATTTTGTGTGTGTGTGTGGAATATGTATTTGTATAACAATATTTGAATACCTTAAATAAAATATAAACCTGAAAAATATTTATGTGATTTTTTTATTAGTTTTTCCAAGCTTCATGTTTTTTTTCACAAAACAAAGCGCGCGATTTTTTTTATCTTTCGGATTTATGTTAGTAAATTTGTAAATTACAAGTGACATGCTTTTAGCAACGCTGTTGGGTTGGGTGGGAACACTTAGTTGTTTCGAACCTTTATCTCCTTTCATGACTTTTCAGACGACTTTAAAAACGCTTTCTATTGCCCTTTTTAATAATATACTACTCAAAACTAAAAATGTAACTACTGTAAATTAAGAATATAAATGAATTACATTTATGTGAATTGACATTCTTTTGTTTCAGTAATTTAAGCAAAAAATGATTTCAAGCTCTGCTTCAAGTTGCTTTAATTCTTTGGTCAACAATCAAGGTACTTTGACTGTGAACATTACCAAATATCAATCGACGATTTCTCAAATAACTGTTTCGGAAAACATCATCAATAAAGTTATTTTGTGTTTAAAAAAAAGAAAAAACTAAAATCTTTTTTAACACCTTTTCGTAAACTGAGATCAAGTAAAAAATTAATACAGAGGTACAGCAAAATGACCATGCCTCATTAAGTTATATTGTATATTGCTGAAAGCGCCGCTTTCTATAGATGCCTCTGTCAGGTTGGTCATGTGGATGATCCATCAGCTGAAAACTGCGCTACAAGGAATATTAACTCATTACGAATGCATTGAGAGCTTTCAAATCAATACAAACTTGTTCTCTGATTAGAATACATATGATGCTTACTGAACATCAGAGATGATTTTGTACGGAAGCTACTTTAATAACACAAAGTAATAACTATGAACAAACATCATTTTAGTAGTTAACGTCTTGAAAGTGACTTTTAACTCCTCTCTCCGTTTTACATCAGGTGAAAAGATCAGGAAAGTAGGAAGTGATACATTTTTTAACGTGAATAGCAACATACCGTAAAATCCGGCGTATAACGCGCACCCGTAAATTTCTATCTTTTTTGTGTGTGTGTTCGAAGTGCGCGTTCTACGCCGGAATTTACGGTAAGTGTTGGTTATCAAAAACGAAAAACAAAAAAAAGCAGCGTGTTATGCATTCTCTTTACAGCATTCATGCTTAGAAAATATTTATATTCATTCCAATTTTCTCGTATATCTGATATATTTTTAAATCGGAACATTAATTACTCAGTTGACAACTATGAGATGCTGTAGGTGTCACCACAGCACATCACTAAGCCTTTGTGCAGTACCTAATTTTGTTTAAAATTGTGGACAAAAAAAAGCTAATTTTTTCTAATATAATTAAACATTTTTTGTAAACTTGATTATTTCAAGCAAAGATACTTGTTGATGCATTCTATTAAAAAAATTATATCGCTTAAAACTTCTTATCATCGATGAAATATATTGATGTAGATTTATTATAGAATTTTTCTTGAGTTTTTAAGTTCTTTACTGTAACAGTTGAAATGTTCAATCATAATCGAATGGAATTATTTAAAAAGCCTGTAAATAGTACTTTTGTAAACAATAATCTTAAGGTCACAATTCAGTTTAGTTTTCTAAATACAAAATAGGATATTTTTCCAAATTTTGAAAACATTTTTCCTTTGGATGATATTAGGAATATCTATGTGTCCGACAGAGGCGCAGCGATCGCCCCACTTGTATCTGCAGATATCTTCGCATTGATTGTAATGACACAATTTGCTCATAATGTAATAAGTAAAAAATAAAAACTTTTGGAGAAAAATCTACATAAGAAAAGGCATATTTTATTATAACTATACATTAAGTTAAATCTAATACAGATTTTCACCTCTCAGTATACAGCTATGACTACAATACACTTTCCCTCGCTAAAAATAAGATAGGAAAAATAAGATTATAAAATATAAATCATAAAATGTAGACAATATTACAAAATTGTAGCTTGTTGGCGTTCTGAGAGTAATAAATCAGAAGGAAATTAATACTCACCCATTCTTAATATTTCACAAATAGTTGTATTACAAATATACAGAAAATATCATGATGGATAAAAATGCTCTCTTTCACAGAAGTTATAATAAAAAATTTCAAACCTGAAACTCTATGCCTTTTTTATATTATAAGAAATTTGGAAAGTTCGAAAAAGAAAAGAAAATGTTATATCTTTGCATATACTTATAAATGATGTTATATACCACTATAAAAGTTCAAAAGAAATAGCATAGTATATTAATTTTGAAATTCATTGGATAAATGTGTTAGATGAAAGGAGAGAAGGTTAGCACTCCCCTTGACAAGGACGGAATGGCCTCTGGGCCTATAACACATAAACGGTTAAGGCACTGCTGCTTACTTCGCAGCAACTTAACCAAATTTTTTTTTCTCTTGAGACTTTCGTTCGCTCAGCATTTTAACAACTGAACAAAGTGAATTGTTTTGAGCATTTTCGTTTCTCAGAATAAAAGATAGATTTTTTTTATTTCTCTCATCGTACACTTTTATTTAGATTTACATAAACAACGTTTTATAACAGTGTAAATTTGGGAGCAGATTCATTTTAGAATTTTTTTAATCTTTTTATAAATTTATTGTTTGAAGATCTTTTTGATAGCATTTTACATATATTAATTTAAGGTTGAATACAATCGCAAAAAAAATTATTATTTTCTGGCCAGCGTATTTCTTGAGGAACAAACCTGAATGCGTCTTCAAGATATATTCATCAAATAGAAATTCTTGTAACTATGTTTTTTGTGTATTTTTATGAGAATTTATTACCTTAAAAACACGCGCTTAGCAATGGATTCGATTCACCTGACGTCACAGCACATGTCACACGATGTAAACAAATAGCCATGTGTTTCACTCGACTGAGTATTTAGCCGCCCGTTTTTCACTCACTCACAGGCAAACGCAAACAACTGCTTCCAGCAATCCCCTTCCTTACACACCTTAGTATTATTATTTCTTATACTGGCAATTACTATTATTTTTCATTTCGTAAATTACTTTTAAAAAACAAAAATGGGCATTAATCATGTGAAAGTCAACCATCAAATTTCAATGATAGGAGATAAAGATCTCGGCATGAGATCAGGCGCTCCAGTCCCACGAATTCAACACCTTTCGGATTTGCACATCTTCTATCGTATACCAAAATGAGATACTGTAGCGTATTAAATTGTCGTAATGCAAAAGAAAAGTCTGACTGTAGGTCAAAAACCTTATTTTCGTTTCCGCTAAAGAATCCATATTTGTAACCCCCGTAGTTTAAACTCTTCTCATATGAACAGTAGAAAGACTATCGCGCCCTCTAGCGGCTAGAACAATCTTCAGTAATGGCCAAGCTTCTGAACTGTAAGGACGTACGAGCATGCGCTCCGACCCCTTTCAATTCTATTGTAACTGTTAGTTCTCTAGTCATGTATGTAAATGTTTGTTTTGTCTAATAAACGTGTTTAATTAACTAGTGGACTTAATTAAGAACCCCTTCCCCGCGTGTCCCTTTATTACATTGGGTCACACCCCTTATATATTTATTAAAAAAGTGGTTACAAAACTTGGGCAGAAAAAATTTCAAACAACCTAAGCATCCCTCAGTATGTTCCGATCATTTTGAAGAAGCACACGTTATATATCAGCCTTTCACCAACAGAAGGATATTGAAACCGAATTCAGTGCCCACGAAATTCTATTTTTCCGAGTGAGTGAGTGAAGATTAACGTCGCACTATTCAGCTGCACGAGGGCTTTTGGCGACGGACCACGTAATTTTGAACCATGGTCAAGTGACGTGGACGACACCTGAGCTGGCACCCCCTCTCCTAACTACCACACCACACCAACGGGAGGACGTTTCAGCTCTCGACAGATTTAGCGTGCATCGCTGCCCTACACGGCGGGTCTATAGTGGTACTGGGCTCGAACTCGTGACAATCTATTTTTCCGAGCCACCATCAAACCAAATTTTGCAGAGAAGCAATAAATCTTCAGTGTCATAGAAATTAAATGTTTCAAAAGACATTTCGACTGAAATGCGCGAGTACTTTTCAATTATTTCATTTTCAATACTTTTTGTTTTTATCACATACGTCGACGATATTTCAAGTTTTAAAAAGAGTGATATATTTTCTGAGCATTTCGAATTCGAAGAATTTTAATTTTGCAAACGTAAAGAAACACACAGATTAGGGTACCACTTCTGGGATCTATTCTGGATGCTCTGTAACTAGTGAGTAAGTATGCCATTTTTTTTTTTTTTTTGTCATTTTAAGATTATTTTCAATAATAACTATGGAGAAGTTCTACTTTGTAAACAACAACATTGACCTGGAGCCCAACAATACTTCCGGTGTAATGTTCAGTATCTTTGCAAAAATACTCTGTAAACTTTTTTGATTCATTTAGAGCAAGGTTGACACAATTGCTTGCTTATCACTGTGTTTGGCCACTAATAGAATGTTTAAAATGAGAACATCTATTATCATAACTGTATTGCTTTCTTTGATTTCTTTTGTTTATTTATTGTTTATCAAATGAAAAGTAATGACAAGTATTTTGGAAATTTTTTTCAATAATTGTGTTTGTTAAATTTTATATTATTTAGAATATAATTAGATACACTGCATGTACTTATTTTTACATATAAAACTTCATTATAGATATATAGTATTACATTTTTTCCCCTATTTAACTAAAGAAAAATAGTTATAACTTGTGAAAAGTACTTATTTTCATTTTGTTAATTTTTGGCTGGTTTAAGATTAATCAGTGTGTTTAATTTCTGAATTGCATGCACATATTTCACATTAATAACTTTTTTTTAGTGAAAAATATCGATAAATACATAGAAAATACATTTAAGTATCTTCTTTATTCTTACTTAACTGTTGAATTAGTTAGTGTATTTAATTGCTGAATTGTCTCATCCACATCAAAACCAAATTCTTTCTTGTAGGTACTTAAAAAACTAATGTTTGAAAAATTTTCATTTCAATTTTGTTTAATTTTATGCGAATAAAGATTAATTATGCTAATTAAGATTAACAATAATTTTTAATAGTTATTTAATCAGTATTCTAAATCTATAATATGTATTGTATTTAATAAATTATATCATGTTTAGAAAAATAACACTATGTGCATATTAATATCTTAATTTATATGATTTGTAGATAATGTCGAGTGATTATAAGGAATTGGAAACAATATCAAAGGCTAGATATGATGAAAAATCAACATGCAATGGGAACAAACTTTCCGATCCATTTGTTCAGAGAGACAACAAAACATGTATATAATGAAACGCTATTGTTTCAAATCACTTTTGGAGACATTTATATGCACTTTGTGGAAAGAGAATGTACTTATACCGGGAGGGGGGGGGGAAATAGACTAAAAAAATTAAATTCATTCCTGTATATTGTATAATTTAAATATGTATATAATTTTGTACAGTCAAAATTCCCTCACGAGGGGCTGCTAAGAGAGGAAATCACTGCAAAGTAGCAAGTTTAGATAGTGATTATGAGAAGAAGCACAGACTTGATAGTGTCAATGAACCTGCTCTCTTGTACTTTTAAAGAATATTAGTTGCATGTAATTAAATTCATTAGTTTTGTAATGCTGGCCTTAGTCATTGAATTCTGTCAATGACAGATTTTTTATAAAAGATCGAGATTGAATTTTACAAACTGCTTAATGAAAGTTTATATGTACATATAAATAGATTTCTAGACATAAAATGAAGTAAAAACATTTTTAAATTTTATTTGGTCATCTTCATAAATAAGACAAAGATAGATACACTGTTAATTACAATAAATTAAGGTTATATAATATTAATTTGTGACCATTTTGAACAATACAATGACATTATTTGCATATATTGGAATAATATATTTTTTATTTGTAAGTATTTGAAGTTTTAAGTGATTATTTGTCAAGTTTGAATATCCACTTAACAGTGAACCTTCCATTTTTGTGGTGAGTAGTCTTCTGCAATCTTGACCATTGGAAATTTAAAAAAAATTGCTTACTTGCCATTATTTTGAACTAATCAGTGTTTATTTACTATTTAAACTACATATTTTTCTATTTGTAATTGTTTGAATTACATACTGTTTACTTGTAATTATATTTGAATTACACACTGCTTATTTTCAGTGCTAACACAAAGGATTTAGAAGCTCAAATATTTCCCATAGAACCAAAAAAATTTTAATTTTTAGCACAAATATCACACCTAGATGCTTTCATCAACATTTTTTTTTAGAAATATAACCTCTCCCATGAAAGTAATGTGTATACGCCACTGTTTATTTTCATTTATTTGAATTCCACAATTCTTTGAATTGCACAAAGTTAATATGTAGTTACTTTTACCAAACAGTGCTTATTGTAACAATTTAAATAGCGTAGTGTTGATCTGCATAAAGTTTTTATTTGCAATTGTTTGAATAGCACATTAATTCTTACTTTGTAGCTAAGATGTAGTTTGCATTATGATATCACATTTCTATGTTGAAGTTCCTTTGTTTTGAAGTATTCTAATTATATCAACACTAATTATGTCAACCCATTGATATGTTTTTGGTAAAATTAAGGATTGGTATGTCTACACACATGCACACAATAGATTACTAGAAATTTTATTTGAAATTTTCATCGCAACAGTATTCCGAATTTTTAATTTTGTTACAATAGTTTTTCATGAAAATTTTAAATTATTAGACACTTTTCCTTACAAAGAAAATTGTTTTGGAAACAATGCCAAAACTTTTTTTTTGGTGTGAGAATAAAGATTATAGAGTGATCATTGACAGTACAAAATTTCCAATTAAAAAACCCAGCCGTCCTTTACAGCAACAACAAAAAAAGAACATTTAGTCATTACAAAAACTGTAATACTTTAAATGGTATAATAGGTATTATGTCTTTAGGGGCTATCTGCTTGATATCACATTTACATTGTGGCAGAAGTTCAGACAAGGAACTTTTTCTTTGAAGTAAACTAATGGATCTTCTTGAACTAAATGATGTTTTTATGGCTGATAAAGGGTTCTTAATTCAAGAAGAGTTAGACAAAATTGGTTGTAAATTAAAAAGCCCTCTTTTTTTTCAAAGACAAAATTCAATTTTATTCTGAAACTGTTAGTGACTGCAAATTGTCTGACAAGGGAGTTACTGTGCAAAGAGCTGTTTCAAGAATCAAACAATATAAATATTTTGATGGTGCTCTTCTATATGAAACTTTACACAATGTTGGCAGTGTATTTATTATAACATGTTTGTTGTGTAATTTTCATGACACTTTAGCAAATGGAACACAAGAAAGCTCTTAACAAAGGGTGTTTTTTTCCAGTTATAGAAGTTTAAGTTGGCATTACTTTCCAAGATGGCGACCGATTTAACAGCTGTCAAGTGATTTATTCTCAGTTTGGTTTGGCAATTCATCAAAACGATCATCAAGCAAGGCATAGATTCGTCAAATGGGCCCAAAACGAGATTGCCGTTGTTCCCGATTTTCATAAGCGAATTTTGTTCAGCGATGAAGCGCACTTCTGGTTGAATGGCTACGTCAACAAACAAAACTGCCGCATTTAAAGTGAAGCTAATCCACAAGTGTATGTCGAAACACCATTACATCCAGAAAAACTGACTGTTTGGTGCGCTTTATGGGCTGGTGGAATCCTTCTTCAAAAACGATGAAGGCCACAACGTTACAGTCAATGGTGATCGGTATAGAGCCATGATTACTAACTTTTTCATTCCTGAATTGAACAATCATGATGTCCAGGAGCTGTGATTCCAACAAGACGGCGCAACATGTCACACAGCTCGTGCCACAATCGATTTATTGAAAGAAACGTTTGGTGACCGCCTAATTTCACGTTTTGGACCTGTGAATTGGCCTCCAAGATCTTGTGATTTAACACCGCTAGACTATTTTCTGTGGGGCTATGTAAAGTCATTGGTCTATGCGGATAAGCCACAAACGTTTGATCATTTGGAAAACAACATTCGCCGTGTTATTGCCGATATACGGCCACAAATGTTGGAAAAAGTCATCGAAAATTGGACGTCCAGATTGGACTACATCCGAGCCAGCCGTGGCAGTTATATGCCAGAAATCATATTTAAAATGTAATGCCACAAGATTATCTTTCGAATAAAAAAAAATCATGTAAATCGAATAATATACCGTTGTTTTATTGCAATTTAAAGTTCTATACCTGTAAAAAACACCCTTTATAATGTTTCACTTTAACTATATACTTGTACTATAAATAAAGTAAACGAAGTTGAATGGACGGAACTTAGCTTTTAATGACTTAGAAGTGAGGTTACATGATTGTTGTTTACACAATGATTGTACAGGGTGTTGCCAATCTAGAGAACAAAATTAAGTGATGCCAGATTACATAAGAATAATATTACATTTACCCCCCTTTAATTTTAATCTCGTTATTTCAGTCCCTGATGTAGTCCTTCAAGTATGCAGGAGGTTGCCTGTGACGAGATGTAGTACGCAACGCTACTGTGTTCATGTTCTGTTCAGTCGAGTCTCCTTAAGTAATGGCTGAGTCTGAGTTTATTGGCTGCAGATCTGGATAAGCTTGAACATTTTCCTCTGCACCCTTGTTGTCTTCAGATCTGGTAGTTTCCCCTCTTGGAGCCAAGTGTCTTATAGAGACAGTTGTTTCCTTTCCATCACCAAGTTTTACATGCGAATAGTCAGGATTAGCTTCAATTAATTCCACTTCTTGAACAATTGGCTCATATTTGTTATCACAATCTGATTTTTCATAAGAATTGGACCAGGCTTTGTAAGCCAAGTAGGTATGGAACAGCCGTTATGGGATCTTCGAGGATGAGAAAACATTCGTTCATGAGGAGTGGCATTTGTTGCTGTACACAACAAGGAGCGATTGGAATGCAAAGCTGTTTGGATAACTCCTTTCCATTGTTCAGTTTTCATACTATTAGATCTTAAAGCAAGTTGTATAGTTTTCCAGATTATTCCATTATAACGTTCAACCTGTCCATTTCCTGCTGGATTATAGGGAGTAGTACGACTTGTTGCAATTCCTTGAGAAGTTAAAAATGATTTTAATTCATGAGACATGAAAGATGATCCTCTGTCAGAATGAATAAATAATGGCATTCCAAAAATAGAGAAAATGTTCTTCAAATGCAATATTACGGTTTTTGTAGAAATGTCACTACAAGGGATCGCGAATGGAAATCTAGAGAATTCATCAACTATTGTTAAAATATAGTGATTTCTTGAGACACTAGGTAAAGGTCCTTTAAAGTCAAGATTCAACCTTTCAAATGGAGCAGTAGCTTTCACAAGTTTTCCAACATTTTTAACAAACCTTGGCTTTAATTCATTACATATTAAACAGGAGTTTGTGACTTTCTTTATATCCTCTAAAGAAAAAGGGAGATTTTTGCAACGAATCCAATGGTGCATTCGTGTCACTCCAGGATGACAAAGCGAGTTGTGAAGATTGTATAAGTCGACTCTGGGAGTTATAGCACCAGTTATACGTGATAATGTATCAGCAATAACGTTTTGCTTTCCTGGACGATAAATAATGTCAAATTTAAAACTAGCAAGTTCAAGTCTCCAACGGATTAACTTTTCATTTTTAATTTTACTACCATGTCGCTGATTGAATACAAATGCGACTGCTTGTTGATCAGTGAATACTTCAAAATGCTTTCCCATCAAGAAGTGTCTCCAATGACGAAGTGATTCCACAATGGCATATGCTTCTTTTTCTGGGGATGAATGTCTCAATTCAGATGCATGTAGAGTTCTTGAGAAAAAGGCAACAGGACGTCCAGCGTGGCTCAAGGTAGCTCCAAACGCAAAATCAGATGAATCAGTTTCCACTCTAAATGGTATATTATGTCATCTTCAATTCTTGCCAAGGCAGCATTTGCCACATCATCTTTCAGTGAATTAAAAGTCAATACAGCATCTCTAGAAAGAGGAAACTGTTTCTTTCCTAGAAGAGGACGTATTTTCTTAGAAAACCCCGGGATCCATCGGCAATAATGGGCAAACATTCCTAAAGCACGTTGCAATGCAGATGAGTCTTTCGGAACAGGCATATCTCGCAAAGGTTTTAGTCTTTCAGGATCCGGTTTAATTATGCCATCCTGAATAATGTAGCCTAGCAACTGGACAGAATTACTTGAGTAGGTACACTTATCTTCATTTAGAGTCAAATTATACTTCTTTGCCACAGTCATGAACTTCTCTAAGTTGTCATCATGTTCTTTTCTGATCTTTTCCGCACACAGTAACATCATCAATGAATGGATATGTAAAAAGGTGAGTCCTTCATCCTCAATAACTTTGTCAATGACTCTTTGAAAACAAGCTACTCCATTAGTAACCCCAAAAGGAACACGCAAAAACTGGTAGAGCTTTCCACAAGCTTCAAAAGCTGTATAATGTCTCTCGGTCTCTCGCTATCCTGGATAGGAATTTGATGGTAGGCGCTTTGGAGATCAATTTTGCTAAAAACTTTATTTTTTGAAATTTTCAAAATTACCTCTTCTATTTTAGGCAAAGGGTAGGCATCCAGCAAAGTGTATTTATTAATTGTCTGAGAGTAGTCAACCACCATTCTGGGCTTATGATTTTCTCCTCTAATAATCAAGGCCTGAGCCCTCCATGGTGAGTTACTTGGTTCGATGACTCCTTCCTGGAGAAGTTTCTGAACTTCCAATGCCATAAAAATATTGTCTTCAACAGTCTGACGTCTCGATTTTGTAACCAAAGGTCTACAGTCTGGATTCAAGTTAGAAAATAACGAAACAGGAGGTACTTGTGCTACAACCAAAGAACAATTTGTTAGTGGAGGTCTATTACCATCAAATCGAATTTCTACTGATGAATGTCTGTTTAGAATATCATGGCCAATCAAAACATCACTACAAAGATCTTTCATAACTAAAATTTCCACATTCTGATAAGTGAAGTTTTCAATTTTCAAATTAAAAACTTTACAAACACCCTCTGTTTCATTCACCATAGAGGAGTTTGCCATGGATATTTTTCCCAAATATGGTTCAACTTTCAATTTACATTTCGCCACATGTTTTTCGTTAAGAAAACTAAGAGAGCTTCCTGTATCGATTAATGCACTGAGCTGAATATTATTAACCAATGCCTTAATTATTGATTTCTGGAGACAGTGAGTAGATCCCGAAATAGCTACCAGTGTGTTTGAAGAAGCCACCACATTTGAAGAGTTTCTCCCAGGTCTAGATTTACACACTCGCTGGTAATGTCCCTTTTTTCCACAGTTTCTGCAAGTATTATCTGTAGCTGGACAAAGGGTTCGTGAGTGTAAGTCATTTCCACAAAAGAAGCATTTTTGAGACCTTGAGGAGGAGGAGAAAGCCGCTGATGTTGCGACGGTTTCTTCTGAAAAATCTTCTGTTTTCATAGCTGCAGATTGTACAGGAAATGAACTTCCCATATAAGAAGCTGCATGGACTTTAGCTGATTCAAGTGTTCTAGCTTGATCAAGAGTCATCGATGTATTTTCGAGGAATCGTTGACGAATACGAGGACATTTTAATCCTCGTATGAAAGCATGTCTAATATACTTGTTCTAGAAATTCAATTGCAGGTGCATCTACCAGATGCTGAATAACTTTGGTCAAAATAAGACTAGACGTCTTTCAAGATAATTCTTTTATTCTACTGAGGACGGCACTTTAAAATACATAAAAAATAAACGTTCAGCAACCGCCGAGCGTCCAACCAGTACTCTGAATATATTCGTCAGCTCGCAGACTGACGTCACAAAACAATGCCGCCTAGCGGCACTTTTATTTCGCTTCATTTTGCAACATCCTCCCCCTTTGAGACTCGGAAGGAGTCTCAAGCACATAACAAATTCTATTAAATAAATCCAGTCTCTTTGGTTTCTTCACACATCTCCCGGATGAAGTATATTTTTTAAATATTACCTCATCGGGTGACAGAGTTTCAGATATAGTGGGAATTGATTCCTCCAGACCCCTTTGAAGATTTTCACATTTGAGCGTATCTCTAGAGGGTAGATACGCTGTATTGGTCGCAAAATTTTTCCGTGTTGAGTTTTAAGTCTAACCGTTCGAATTTTGCCATCTCGCCCTGGAATTAATTCAATAATTTTGGCTAATGCCCAGAACAATCGTTTTTTATTATCATCTCCAACTAAAACTACTTCTCTAATCTGAGGATCACGCGATTCCTTTTCATTATGTTTCTGTATAAGTTGACTAAGGTATTCATTCCTAAAGCGTTGGCGTAGATCTTTTAACAGCTTACTCCGATATTTTATTCTTTTGTTAAGGCTGTTCGAATTTAATTCTTCAATATCCTCAATGTTTGAGTTTTCATTACTGATAAGAAACATGCTAGGTGTAAGAGGAATCAATTCTTCCGGATTTTCTGACATATATGTTAATGGTCTACAATTTATAATGGATTCACAATCACAAAGCACAGTATACAATTCATCATATTTTAACACTGATCTACCCAAAGTACGCTTTAACAATTCTTTTACAGTGCGGACCAGCCTTTCCCACCAGCCTCCCCACCAAGCTGCAGTAGGTGGGATAAATTTCCATAATATTTTTGGAGTTCTAGTTTCTTCCACTATTTTGCTCCAATTCAATTTGATAGATCATTAAAAGCGCCTCGAAAGTTAGTTCCGTTATCGCAATAGATTGTTCGTGGCCGACCACGCCTAGCAATAAAGCATCTAAGGGCCAAAAGAAAAGAATCAGAAGTTAGGGAATTAACAAGTTCAAGATGAATAGCACGGTATACCGCGCAAGTAAACAGAGTTTTATCCACACTTTTCTCCCATCTTTCAAAAATAAAGGCCCCGCCAAATCTATTCCTACGATTTCAAAAGGTGCACAGTCTGTTACTCGGTCTGGTGGTAAAGGCGTTGGTTCGCTTGACATGGTTTTAACTTTAAAGCGTTTACAGGTTATACAATTATACAGAACATTTTTTATAGCTTTCCTAGCTCTAATTATCCAATATCTTTCTCTTAACAAGCATTGCATCATTTGAATTCCCGCGTGACAATTTTTCTTATGTACATCTCTAATTAATAGCTTAGTAAGTTCACACACACATTTTTCTGGTAACAATATTGGGTACAAAAATGATCTTTCATCATCTCGATTAAGTATTTTAGTTTTCACTCGTAAAAAATACCTTCATCATCTATGTAAGTCTCACTATAATTTGAAGATTTCGCATCAGGAAGGTAATAGCTCTGAACTAAACGAATGAATTTCTTTTCAGAATTTTCAATTTCTGATTGTGAAAGTTCAGAATCCTTACATTTTCCATTCAACAAAGTACAATTATTCACAAACCTTAAAATCCATGAAAAAACTCTAATCATTTTACTATAATCAGATATAGCATACAAATGCCAAGGAGGTGCGTCTCTTGAGAGATCAATATTCACCACTTTTAATTTTTTCCTTTCCAATTCTACTTCCTCCGATTCTCCAGGAGTTTCTCCAAGAACGAGAATTACCTTTACATCTGATTTAAACATTGATCTCACAAAGACGCACGCTGCATACGCCTCCTTGGAAGCGTCAACAAAAACATGTAATTCAGAAGTGGAATTAATTATCATACATCTTGACAAAGTAACATCTTTCAATATATACAAATCTCTAAACCATTTTAAAAATACATTTACATCATTAGGAGACAATTCACTGTCCCAAGCAATTTTCATTTTCCACAAGTGTTGTATTAATAGTTTCGGAAACATTGTAGCTGGAGTTAATGAGCCAATAGGATCAAAACTTTTCTGCACAATTGCCAAAATTAATCTTTTTGTGATTTTTGTTTCACAGGTCAAAGTATCCATATCTGTGCAGCACTTGAAGGTATCAGTTTCTAAATTCCAAATTACTCCCAAAACGGAAGTATCGCCAGAGCTTCTATCAACATTTTTGCCAGCCACATTGCTTTCAAAACCACGCAGGTTGAAACATCCATTCAACATGATCAATTTCGCATGTTCAATGAAACGTCCCTGCTCGTCAGTATTAAACACACCAGATACACAATTGTCCACATAGAATGAACTTTTCAGTTTCTGAGCAACCTCTTCATGTTGAGGTTGACAATTTTCTAAAAGATGCATAATAGATGCATTCAGCAGAAAAGGGCTAGAAGAAACACCAAACACAACTCTGCAGTGCCTATACACGATCCGCCCTTCACTACACGGGGAAAAAAATCTAAGAAAATCTCTGTCTTTCGGTGCTACAGATAGCATTAAGAAAGCCTTCTCTATATCCGCACTAATACCGATTGGATACATTCTAAATCGATCGAGAATATCAGGTATTAGCTCTATCAAATTAGTTAACTTTAATAAACATTCATTTAAAGAAGGTTTCCCTTTTTCGGAGGCCGAGGCGTCAAAAACGGGGCGAATTTTGGTCGTTTGACTATCTAATTTAATAACTGGCCTGTGAGCCAAATAATGGCATTCTTTATTCAATTCTAAATCTGGTACGCGTTCAATAATGTTCAATTTTTCCCAATCCTGAAATACCTTTTGATAATCAATAAAAAATTTCCCACATCCAAATTTATTTATCATTCCTTCATGTCGTTTCCAATTCTTTATTACTTGGTAACTTCAATGAGTCATACTTCCAAGGGAGTTCTACTTCATACCTTCCATCAGGAAGAATTTTCATTCTGTTATTAAGTTCATTTAAGCTAAGTTCAGAGTTTTCTGTTTTTCAATTTCAGTAGGACTGGAAATTCCTAAAACCTCAAGTTCCCAAAGTTTATTAACTGGTATGTTCATAGAATGCATCGATAATGTTGTTACAATATTATCCTTTACACATGAACCCTTTCCAAATACTGTCAAACCTAGTTTGGTTTCTACGGCAGTTAAGCCGGACTCTAATTCTACAGAATTCCCTGTTAATAATTTTCCTAAGACATCTGCACCGATTAAAAGATTGATTTCCGTTTCCCTTCGAAAAGAATCAGTAAATTTTATTTTCTTTCTTTTTAATTCATTCAAGACCTGTTTATCTTCAATCTTCGGAATATATCCGCAAATCATTTTTTCAGAAAGAGCTTCAAAACTACAAGTATACGTTTTATTTAAATTACTAACCTCTACCGGAAATATATCATGTTTTTTGGTTTTGTTTCACTCCCCCCAAAGAGTGCATGAATCACTGTTTCGCTTGCAGCGACCTTACAGCTCAACATAACGACTCCAAAACTGAACTGAATTATCTGTTATTCTTGTAGCGTGCCTGATTTCTGCAAAGTTTGTGGCTTCAAAGAATGCCACCACATATCCAGACTGTTTTGTCTGCATCCTCGGAGCCTTTGGATAAACTGGCTATCATCGCCGATAAGGTTTCTGAGGTTGTTGGTGCGTCCTCGACTATCTGTGCTGCCACAACTGTTCCTCCACCATCCCAGTCATCTTCATGCAGTGCTCAGCCAACCATGGACTCTCTCGCCAGGCAGATCCAAGAGCTGTCTCTACAAGTTGCTGAACTGACAAGAGAGCGCAATTCCTCTCGCCACCAACGATATAGTTCTGACCGCCGGAGATCACATTCACGCTCTAGGAGTGTCAATAGAGGAAGTGTGGCATCTGCTACTATCATCGCCGTTATAAAGAACAGGCCCGCAAGTGTGTTTCACCTTGTGCATTTGTGCAAAAAAACGAGTAAGCTCTGTCATAGCTGGAATGGCAGAGCCCTCGAAACATACCAGCCGGTTATTTTTATTAGACCGCAAGTCTGGCCAGAAATTCCTCATAGACTCTGGAAGTGAAATCTGTGTCATCCCACCTTCTCCAACTATGAATAAATCACCTCAGTCTAACTTCTCCTTATTTGCTGCTAATAATACCAAAATTCCAGCCTATGGAATGGTCCGTAAAGAACTGAACCTGGGTCTGAGGCGACCTTTTATCTGGACTTTCATAATTGCTGATGTATCATCTCCTATAATTGGTGCTGATTTTCTAAAGCACTTCAACCTTTTAATCGACCTTAAGAAAAAAAGGTTGGTGGATGTGGAAACTTCTCTTTTCACTCCTTGTGTTTTTTCAAATGTTGTACAGCCCTCACAATCCTCACTATAGATGCAAACATTAGTTTCAAAAACATCTTATCGGAATATCCAGACCTCAGCAACCCTTCTTTAATTTCCAAATCAGCATCACATGGCACAGTCCACCATGTTATTACTACTGGCCCACCAGTCACTGCCAGGCCTAGAAGGCTACACCCTAAACTGTATGATGCAGTGAAGGTAGAATTTGAATTTCTTCTTGCTCAAGGCATTATTAGACCTTCCAAAAGTCCCTGGAGTTTTCCTCTTCATGTTGTGCCCAAATCTGACTCTACAGTTAGACCTGTTGGGGATTACAGGCAGCTGAATTCTGTTACTGAGTTCGACAGCTACCCCATGCCTTATTTGAATGACTTTGCTCATGCACTACATGGCAAGAGGATATTTTCCAAAATAGACATTTTTAAGGCATTCCACCAAATCCCTATAGCTGAGTGTGATATTCCTAAGACAGCTGTAACAACTCCATGGGGTCTTTACGAATATACCCATTTGTGTTTTGGCCTTGTGAATGCACCACAAACCTTTATGCGATTCATGCATGAAGTACTAAGAGGACTTCTTTTTTGTTTTGTCTACTTGGATGATATTTTGTGTTACTCAGAAAATGCTGAGGAGCATCGTTCTCACTTAAGAACTATATTCCAAAGACTGAGCTCAAATGGTTTAAAACTAAATGTCTCTAAATGTGTGTATTTGGTGTGACTGAACTTATTTTCCTTGGCCACCTTATCACTCCTGATGGCATTAAGCCATTGCCTGACAAAGTTCAAGCAGTTCTTGATTACAAACAACCAGAGACTGCTGGCTCCCTGAGAAAATTTTTAGGACTGTTAAATTTTTATAGACGTTTCTTGCCCAAAGCAGCTGAACAACAGAATCTTTTAAGTGAATTTTTAAAAGGTTCTAAAGGTAAGAAGGACTCAAAGCCTTTAAACTGGTCTTCTGAGGCAATTACAGCATTTCAGAGGTGTAAACAAGCTCTTGCTGATGCTGCACTTCTTGCTCATCCTTCACCTTCTGCCCCGCTTGCTCTTCATGTGGACGCCTCTGATTATGCCATGGGAGGTGCACTTCACCAAGTTGTGGACTCTGAACTACAGCCATTGGCTTTCTTTTCCAGAAAACTTACTTCATCTGAAAAGTCTTACAGTGCCTACGACCGTGAACTGCTTGCTATCTACTCGGCTATCCGACACTTTCGGTATATGCTGGAAGCTAGAGATTTCACAGTGTTTACTGACCACAAGCCCCTCACTTATGCTTTTAGGCAAAAAAGTGACAAGTGTTCTCCACGGCAGATCCGTCTCTCTCTCTCAGCTGGATTTCATCTCTAAGTTCACCACAAATATTGTACACATTCCAGGATCTGACAATATTGCTGCTGATGTTCTCTCTCGTGTTTCTGCTATCACCTTCCCAAGTCAAATTGACTATGACTGTATTGCTGAAACACAACAGACTGATCAGGAGCTTCACACCCTAATAACATCTGGAACTTCCTTGGAACTCAAAAAGGTAACTTTTCCCAATTCGTCTACTGAAATTATGTGTGATCTATCAACGGGCACAGCCAGTCCCTACATCCCAAAACAGCATCGCCAAGATGTTTTCTCTGCTATGCATAATTTATCCCATCCTGGCATACGTCGATCAGTGCATTTGATGAAGCAGCGTTTTGTTTGGCCATCAATCTCATCAGATGTAGCTAAGTGGGCAAGACACTGCCTAGCTTGCCAAAAATCCAAAATTCATTGTCATACTAGATCACCTCTTTCATCATTTCAAGAACCTTCCCAACGTTTTGATCATGTTCATCTGGATCTCATTGGACCTCTACCCCCATCAAATGGCTACACCTATTGCCTGACAATGATTGACTGTTTTTCGAAATGGCCAGAGGCCCAACCTCTCAAAGACATAACTGCTGAGACTGTGGCTGAGGCCTTCTTTTCCTCTTGGGTGTCTCGCTTTGGAACTCCTGCAATTCTCACAACCGACAGGGGCAGGCAGTTTGAGTCCTCGCTCTTCAAAGCTCTTAGCAAACTACTTGGTGTTCAGAAGTGTCGTACAACTGGATACCACCCTCAAGCTAATGGGATGATCGGAGAATTGCACCGCCCATTGAAAAGTGCAATCAAGTTCCATGCTACTGAGCGTTGGACAGAAGTACTCCCTATCATCTTACTTGGTCTACGAGCTTCTCTTAAAGAAGATACTCTGTGTACCCCAGCTGAATTAGTTTTGGGGACCACTATTCGACTGCCAGGGGAGATGTTTGACTCTTCCAAGCCAGACGATGATGTTGTGAATTTTGTTTCGAAACTTAAGTCTCACATGCAATCACTTCACCCTAAACCACCAAAACACCATGGCAAACGTCCAGTTTTTATCCATCCAGGACTGTTGGAAGCAACACATGTTTTTCTTCGCCGAGACATGTTACGTCGTCCACTTCAACAACCCTATGATGGCCCTTTCAAAGTCTTACAAAGGAAGGATAAAGTGTTTTTCCTTGACATCAATGGTAAACGGGTATCTGTATCTATTGATAGATGCAAACCTGCCTTCTTTCTTAACACTGAGGACTTGCAACTACCTCAAACCAAGAATGAAACACCTGCTACTGTGGAACCTAATGCAACAGCTTCAACGCCTACCCAGCCATCTACACGTTCTGGTCGCAAAGTTCATCTTCCAACTAGGTATCGTTGACACTGGAAGGGGAGTATGCAGCGAGACCTTACAGCTCAACATAACGACTCCAAAACTGAACTGAATTGATCTGTTATTCTTGTAGCGTGCCTGATTCACCATGTGTAGTAGTTTTTAGAAGTTTACCTCTTAATTGCTCATTTAATCTTTAAAGTTAATAAATGTTTATTGTTATTTAATTCAACCGTGTTGTAGTGAAGAATGCCTAACCACGCAACGCGGCACGCTTCTAAGCGGAAGTGCTTTTAGATGAGTTATTACATTTTCGCTAACGTAAATACTTTGAGATCCACTATCAATCACAGCATGGATTAACTTTTCCTGACCTTGACACCGAATAATAACGCAAAGCGTTTGCAAAAATACAGTTTTGCTTTTGCTGGAGTTAGAGAGAGAACTTTCCGATTTTTTGGAATAGATTTCGTTTTCATTTCTTTTTCAGAGAACACATTATTTCAAAGTGATGGTTATTACAATGAGAACAATTTAATTGATTTTTAATATTACAGAATTTACTTAACTGACCAGTTTTGAGACAAGAAAAGCATGCCCCCTTTTTTAACAATAAATTTTGCTTAACAGCTATTGTCATTTTCTTTGCTGAGTAACATTTTTCACTTGGATGCGACTTATTACAAAAATTACAGTTTAAAATTCTCTTACCTGGGTTGTCCATATTTACTAAAGCTGCTGCTGTCGTCGTATCTACCTTATTTACCTGTGTTGCATGATAATCCTTTTTTCGTGGATTCTGGTGGAGGGTGAGGCCGGTCCGTGCCAAAAGAACCATCTCCTCTCCTTTCACCTCTTGCCGAAGAAAGTTCATCAACTGTTCTAAAGAACGGGATCCCTCGGATTCTGTTTGATGATTTCTGCTTCTTTCCCAGGCGACCAATACTTCCTCAGGCAGGCAGCTCTCCACTAAGGGGGTCAGAAAATCTACGTATTTATCTTGAGTCTTCCCCAAGCTCTCCAAGGATCTCAATTTACTTTCAAGTTCATCATAAAGCAAGGGTAAATCTGCCTTCGCTCTTCCGGTTGCAGCATTTTTTATATAACCAAATTTAACAGGTCGCGAACGTAGATTTGTACTAATAAGTCTTCTCGTCCAAATCTTTCTTTCAGTTGATCTATCGCCTTTGGGTAATTTGCAGCAGTAGCAGGGAAACTTAGTACTAATCTCTCTGCTTTGGACCCTGGCTCCATCGATTGTAACAAATACTGCATTTTATCCTCTGCTGCAATTCCTCTATCTTCATGTATCTCTTGAAATTGGCTCCAAAAGGTCAAATACTCTTTCGCCTCTCCATTGAACTTTTTTAGTTCGATTTTTGGGAGTTTAAATTTCCTTGATTCTTTATCGCTCGGAACAGTACATTGTTGCGACTTCAGTTCTATTTTCGTAGTAAGCTCCCAGAACTTTTCTCGGTAGATTTCAGCATCTTCCAAATCTTCAGCGAACAAACGCTCACCATCATCAGACAACAATGTTTCTGAAATCGCTTTCTGGCAAGAGTCCATTCTCGCAAATTTATCGTTGAATTGAATTTTCAAAACCGAAAGTGTCTTAAAATTGCAGAGTTCCTGTGCTAATTCAGATTCGATTTTCTTCAAACAATTAGAAAAAGCCGTCCTCAGTCCTTTTCGTTGTGCTTTTAAAGCATTTAAACTCATTTTCGATATCAAAAATTCTGAGTTCAACTAAAATATTCAAATCCAAAGTACTCGAATCCTGTCGCGGACGCCACTATGTTCTAGAAATTCAATTGCAGGTGCATCTACCAGATGCTGAGTAACTTTGGTCAAAATAAGACTAGACGTCTTTCAAGATAATTCTTTATTCTACTGAGGACGGCACATTAAAATACATAAAAAATAAACGTTCGGCAACCGCCGAGCGTCCAACCAGTACTCTGAATATATTCGTCAGCTCGCAGACTGACGTCACAAAACAACGCCGCCTAGCGGCACTTTTATTTCGCTTCATTTTGCAACAATACTCTTTTCGGTACTCTTCAGCCTTCACATCAGTAAAATCACAGTCTTTGCTCAATTGATTTAAAATTTGTAAATATTCACTGACCGTTTCTTCAGTTTGTTGATTTCGCGTTGACAAGCAATGTCCAGCAAATATAACGTTACGTTTCTTTATAAAAAGAGAATCAAGTATCGCAATAGCTTGAGCATAAGTTGTGCAATCATTAATGAACTGATAAACATTTGAGGTTACGTAATTACATAGCAAAGGAAGTTTATTTTCTTATGTAATGGTTTTTATGCCTCCTAAAAAGTTTTTTTCCAATGGCGCCATTTTGTTTCCGAATTAGAACACGTAGGATCTATATCAAATCTTTCAGGATTCAGCAATTGTTCCATTATCAAATTTAAAACAGAAACGATTCAAGAAGATTTCTAAGTCATTAAAATTGTACTATGAATAAAGTAAACGAAGTTGAATGGACGGAACTTAGCCTTTAATGACTTAGAAGTGAGGTTACATGATTCTTGTTTACACAATAACTGTACAGGGTGTTGCCAATCTAGAGAACAAAATTAAGTGATGCCAGATTACATAAGATTAATATTACATCTATGTATATATACAAACATTGAAACCAATTAATCGATAATTGAATTCCAAATATGGTAATAAATTAGGGCATTAAAGTTTCAGATTAAAATGTGTGTATAGTAAAATATAAATTTGTGTCCATATATAAAATATAAAAGTCCTGTTCATCCTTACATGATTAAAATAAAAAAAGCCATTTTTGAATCTATAATTATCTTACAAAAAAAATAATAATTGCGACATATTTGTGTGGTATTTATGAACACAACGTTTGTGTTTTTCAAAGTTTGAATGTGGAATAAACCTATCATACAAATGCAGAAATTTTTTACTATATGTAACAAATATGCATTTATTGGTTTTTGCACAATTTGAAAATTTATCACTATAGATTAGATTTATTTTTGCATAAATATAAAAGTCTGAAAAAAGACTCCTGTATATTGATATTATCCTGCTTAATGTCCTGAATGAATTTGTTGCATTGAGTTAGTTACTAGTATTGACTCAAGAAGAGAACTTGGAGCAATTGTATATTTATCGAGAATTAGGATCATGAAACACAGTAATTATAATTTTTTTAAGTTTACTTTTTAACTCTAAAGTACTAAAATATAGTACTACAATATATTATCATGTAGCTTGGTGCATCATGAAAATATTCAGTTTTATCTGCAATACTTGAATTCAAAAGTCTAATTGCATTATCAGCTGAGGGTGATTTTTAGATGCATCATTTTCAATAGTGTTCCATCTCTTCGAAGTATTGTTTCTCAACAAGAAAAAACTAATGATAAAGATTCTAAATTATATAAACAATTTTTAAAACAGAAATTGGCCTTGAAATCAATCTTACTTAAGTAACTATGAGAATTTAAAACATAATCAAGCAGAAATGCTTTTAGTAATGTTAACCGAAATAATTAATAATTTCACACTGCAAGAGTCGATTGTGCTGAAGAATACTTTTCATTCAATTTAAGAGTGGAAAATTGATTTAAAATGAAACTGAAACCAAAACCTAAGCTGTAGCCTTAAAATAGTATGATTTGTACCAATACATTGTGAAGCCTTTAAAGATATTTGTTGTAAAATAATATTTGGCGCTTTGATAGTGTTAGTAATTATCACCTATAAATGTTTGAAAATTATTTTATAAATCATTGTCTCCTTAGTTGGAAAAAAAAGAAAAAGAAATGAATCATACTAAGATACGGGATTATTTTTAGGAACTGTTTGAAACAAACTATTACACTATAGGGAAACATCCTAAGTTATTTTCGAGAAAATTTTTCCATACAGGAGCATACAAAATTTTTGTTAGATAGCTAGTTTAACTTAGTAATTAAAATATATTTAATATGCATTATTTATCAACATTTAGTTTTAATATTACATGATTATAATACAAGTGAAGCATATGAAAATTTTATTTTTAACTAAGAAATTCATTGTAATTTATAAAATGCATTTATCATATTCTGTTGAAAGACTATCAGTGACATCCCTTCATTGTGTACTCATGAAGAGTATTTTTCTAAGATCTATGACAAAAGAGGGTTTTTTGTGTCAGTTTCAAACTTTATTTGATTTAATATGGATACATAAAGTTTAAACATTGTTATTGTATACTAATTTTTTTGAAACACAACTGTTCTATAAAAATTCCCAAGACATAGATGTTTTGAAATATACCATGAATCTGTAATGAAATAAAATTTGCCAGCTTTGATTGTCTGACTTTAATTAATAATTATCATTTATGAAGATTTGAAATTTCTTTTAGAAATGACTGTCTTCAAAGTTCAAAAAAGAAAATACTCTTAGTTCAAGAAAGGGATCATGTTAATACATAATTTTTAGAAATAATGACTAAATTTTATTGAATTATTCTTTGTTACAAATTATTTCGTATGAGTTATTGAATTACATATAAATTGCCTAATAGATGTAATTCACGCAAATATTTCCATACACTTTTAAAAAATAAATGAATGAATAATATTAAAAGTTTTGATATCCTAACAATAATACTGAAATGGATTTTCAAGAACAGAAAAAGGAAACTTTATATGAATATGAATATTAAAAAATAACAAATCAGGCTATTTTTTTCATAATTACAAGAAGTTTCTATGTAAAAATATATAATAAAATTTGCTAAGGAATAGGTTTGCTTACAAAGAACGAATGAATGTATTTCAGCCGATCTGCTCGGAAACAAGACATTTTAGAATGTAAAAATATTGTTGCTATGGTTTGGAGTTCCAGGATTTAATGCTATCAATCCAAAAGAGCAAGACAGTCTGAAGGAGCGATGAAAATTTATTGTTTAAAATGCTTAGAAGTGCCAGATACAGTACCTTCACAACTCTAGAAATACAAATAACTAATGTATTCCATTAGCAGTCATTCGTCCTATTCAACAAATGAAGTATTAACTCTAATCACTGGCTGACTTTTAAGCAGTCAAAACAATACTTTGTTTCGGCGAGTACCACGCCCTATTTAAAGTCTGTTAGAATTTTTCTCAAAAATTCGCTTATATCAGAGATTGTGATGTTAGCAGATTTCTCTCAAATAATTTTTAAAAACATCAATATGGTCGCCAAAAATGATGCCAACTTGGCTATGTTTCCATTGAATCGCCATTATGGTTAAGGAACGGAATTGCTTGCGAATCTCGCGATTCTATCATAAAATAAACACAACAGAAAGTAATATTAACGTATTACACACACATTCAAAACTAATTGTTTACACAATTTTTAGCAATCAGTGCACAAAATTTGAATAATATATATAGAAGAAGTAAAAAAAAGCAACAAAAATAACTTGCAAACAGAATATAGCTATACGAAGTAACAAAACAAAGTACGAGAGTGTTTTGTGTTAGGCGGGAAACAATGGAAAACAAATATCACTAGATCATAATGTCATATGAATTTAGTCCATTGTAATATTTTACATTTTAAAACAAGTAATATAAAAAAAATTAAGTCAATTCCTTATTAGATCAACAAAGAAAAATTTTACTTTAGTTACTTTTATTAAATATAAATTTGTGTACACATGACAGAATCACAATATTATGTGGCAAAAATATTGGTTCAATATAGCATTGCATAATTATTTGAATCACAATGCGGCTGGTACAAATAAAAAAGGAATTACTGAACCTAAAAGTATTCAAAAACACGAAGCTAAAGAATAGAAGAATAAACTAAACTTATATATATAAATCTAATACTATTACTAAAACTATATATATATAATATATAATTAGTCACGAAACAAAACTAAAAAACTAGAAAATATACTAAAAATATTTAAAGCACTAAAAAAAATTTTAAAAATATAAAATAATTATGTAAGCAAATTTGAAAGTTATCCCACAACCACGAATATAAAACGATCGGCTGTTATTGTTTACTTGATCGCACATTGAAAATCTCGCCATGAACGCTGATCGCAGCGCTCCCTAGTGATAAATCAAGCCCATTGGTTTTAACTCTTAAAATAAAGTGAATTTTTCTAAAATCATAGTTCAGCCGCTGTACAAAGGTCTGAGCTATATACAGGCAAAATATCATAATTGAGGCATTTTTCACAAAAGGAGAACATTTTGTAAAAAGGTTATTCTATTTTTTTACTGAAATATCCTAGTTAAATAAATTTTTTTTGTCTAAATGTCCTTAAAACAATTTTATACATGTATTCTATTCTAAGTGTGATAGTAAATATCATGAAAATTATCCATTAATGAGCTTTTTTAAAATCACAGTTCCGAACGAAGTCGGGTAACTTAAAAACTGAAATTTAAAAAAATCTGAAGTGAATTTTGAAAAAAACTCTTCGTAGTGCACATCATTAGGAGCTATAGTAATTATTTGACACGTTTTGTGTACTTCTGGGTTGCAAGTTTGGCCGATACGGGTGAAATACACACACAAACTCTTACTGTTATCAGTATAGATTGCTTGGCATTTTGAAATTGTATCATTAGCTTATAAATTTTGCAAAATTTGCTGTTTTAAAATAAGAAGACAAAAATGAAAAGGTTTCAACAAATATTTATTAATTTCCAAGAGTGTATTCCGTTGCAACCCATAAATAAAGCTAAGTGGTTGATAGCTATCATGCAGAATTCTTGGTCCTTTCGTTATTGGGCAGTAATTTGTGTCAAAAAATGTTTTGAAAATAAATAATTGCTAAATTTTGATGTGTGCTGTTTTAATCTTTTAGAATTCGGACGGTCATATTACTAATAGAACATTTTGAAAATTATTTGGATTTATTGCAGGAGCACAGCGTTTTCTAGTGCCGAAGAGTGGCGTAGGGAAGTTGTAAACTTCCAAAGGATCGTCCCTCTCCTTAACAAAGCATTTATTTCAGCCATGACTTAGCAAAGCGTGAAAAGGCCTCGGGTTAACATAACACTTAGTGACACTGCGCTCGAACTCGTGACAAGGCAAGCCACGACACCTATACAAATCGGCTACCACGGCCAAAAAAAAAAGAGACAAAGGATTAAATATATACATTTTACATTAGTGTATTTGTAATATAAATATTTACCACTATTTTAAACAATGTCTTTTCTATAAATAATGTTAGTGATTTATTCCTATTAATCACGACAGCTCTTCGGAGCCATC
Source organism: Trichonephila clavipes (assembly GCA_019973935.1). Classification (NCBI taxonomy): domain Eukaryota; kingdom Metazoa; phylum Arthropoda; class Arachnida; order Araneae; family Nephilidae; genus Trichonephila; species Trichonephila clavipes. Next base: position 7,641 of record BMAU01018087.1, on the reverse strand, counting down.
TTTGGAAAGTAAGGAATATATTTGATAAGTTCCAGAGATGGGACGATGTCGAAAAGATAAGATTATATTACTTGTCATAACGCGGTTGAATTTTACTTAAGGCTGCCCAATAAATTAACGATTATTTCGCGAGGCATCTGTATAAAATCACTTCAAAACATGAGATAAAGGAGTAAATTTAGCATTTTCTCTTGTGAAACAAAGTTTCGACCAGTTAGTAACGAATTTTACGCGTATCATAATTTTCTGATTGCTTGACATTTTGAAATTGTATCATTAGTGTATAAATTTTGAAAAATTTGTTAGAAGATATAAAGAAGTAAATTTTAACAAATATTTGTTACTTTCCGTTGTAATCCATAAATAAAAGCAAAGTGGTTGGTAGAGATCATGAAAATTCTTGGCCTTTAAACATTGTGCATTATTGGGCAGTTTTCTAAATTTGGAGTTCAAGTAATTGGTGTTAAGAATGTATTGTGAAAAAAAAAATAATTGCTAAACTTTGAATATGTGCCGATTTTTTTAATTTTTCGGCATTCGGACAGTCATATACAGAGTGTTTTTTGTTTCAGGTATAGCAGTTTAAGTTGGCATTACTTTCCAAGATGGTGACCGATTTAACAGCTGTCAAGTGATTTATTGTCAGTTTGGTTTTGCAATTCATCATGAATAGACTCACGCCTGAACAACGCTTTCAAATTGTGCAATTTTATTTCGAAAATAATGGTCGCGCGCGATTTTCGCCGTGAATTTTGTTTAGCGATGAAGCGCACTTCTGGTTGAATGGCTACGTCAATAAACAAAACTGCCGCATTTGGAGTGAAGCTAATCCACAAGTGTATGTCGAAACACCGTTACATCCAGAAAAACTGACTGTTTGGTGCGCTTTATGGGCTGGTGGAATCCTTCTTCAAAAAGGATGAAGGCCACAAAGTTACAGTCAATGGTGATCGGTATAGAGCCATGATTACTAACTTTTTCATTCCTGAATTGAACAATCATGATTCCAGGAGCTGTGGTTCCAACAAGACGGCGCAACATGTCACACAGCTCGTGCCACAATCGATTTATTGAAAGACACGTTTGGTGACCGCCTAATTTCACGTTTTGGACCTGTGAATTGGCCTCCAAGATCTTGTGATTTAACACTGCTAGACTATTTTTTGTGGGGCTATGTAAAGTCATTGGTCTATACGGATTAGCCACAAACGCTTGACCATTTGGAAGACAACATTCGCCGTGTTATTGCCGATATACGGCCACAAATGTTGGAAAAGTCATCGAAAATTGGACGTCCAGATTGGACTACGTCCGAGCCAGCCGTGGCAGTCCTATGCCAGAAATCATATTTAAAATGTAATGCTACAAGATTATCTTTCGAATAAAAAAAAAATTCATGTCAATTGAATAATACATCGTTGTTTTATTGCACACAATTTAAAGTTCAATTTCTCTCAAAAAACACCCTTTAGAACATATTGACATTCAGATTTATAGCACGAGCATAGTGCCATCTAGTGCAGAAAAGTTGCATTGGGAAGTTGAAAACTTCCAAATACATCCTGGGTAGCTCCTCTTCTTAGCCACTTAAAGTAGTATGTGTATTTTAAGCGGTGACTTTTCAAAGCCGGAAAAAGCATTAGGTTAACCCAACACTTAAAAGAGTCATATCGAATGATAAAATTACAAATTTTAAAAAGAAAAAAAAACGTGTTAAGCAACATAAATGTAAATTTTTAAAGATGTTTTAAGTGAAACCCAGCTATATAATTTTTTTTTTTTTTTTTTTTTGCAAAAGAAGATATAATGCAGAAAAATACGAAGAGAAGGAGGATATCTTGCTAAGAAAACACCGTCGGTTAAAAGCGTTATGTAATAATGAAGAAAATGTTGCTTAATTTGTATAATTATGTATGGACCAGCACTGTTGAAAATCTTACTTTGTAGGCGCTGCAGCCATTAGCACCTTTTTCTTCTTCCGGTTATAACAAAATCCCCAAGTATTTTACAAAAATATACTAAAGTCACAAAAATATAAAAAAAATACTGTATCTGAAACCTACAGATCATCTTTTTCTTAAAAAGTTTGTTTAAAAATGTTTCAAAAACTTGCATTAGAAGTTTGAAGAACTCTTGAATTTTGATGTTTTCCCATAGATTAACATCAGTCCGAAAGTAGGATTGGAAGTTATTCAATTTTGCCTCAATGTTGTTAACAAAGTTAAACTTGTCCATGACTTCGTTCTAAAATTTAATTTATCAATTATAAAGTTATAACTAGATGGGTTTTTTTTAAATTTTTGAACATTAATCCCCCGCCCCCAGCAGTCTTTGTTTCGAATAACAAGGAGTGGCCGCGGTAGCCGAGTGGTATAGGTATCGGACCGTGGCTTGCTTTGTCACAGGTTCCATCCCAGTACCACTAAAGACCCGCCGTGTAGGGCAGCGATGCACGTTAAATCTGTCGAGAGCTGAAACGTCCTCCCGTTGGTGTGGTGTGGTAGTTAGGAGAGGGGGTGCCAGCTCAGGTGTCGTCCACGTCACTTGACCATGGTTCAAAATTACGTGGTCCGTCGCCAAAAGCCCTCGTGTAGCTGAACAGTGCGACGTAAATATTCAATCAATCAATCGAATAACAAGGATTTGCATACCCTGATATCTTTTAAGCCCAACTTTCGAGTTATACGGATGGGGGGCTGTATGCATTGGCTTACGGCAATGCATACAGGTAAGAAGAGAGAAGCAAGAGTAAATATATATTGCGAATCAGGACAGATGAAAATGGAAGTTTGGTAAAACCACAGAGCTGTTCTTGACTTTTTAGTAAGAGCAAAATAAATAAATTAAAATGAAATAAAATTTTTTACAAACAAGCTTTTATTTAAATGCTCTAAAAGGAATAAAATAAACTTTTCTTTTAAAACTTTTTTTGCTATCAACTTATTATGTCGAACTTGAACTTGTCCATAGGACAAGTTCTAGTTTGTAAACAACAACATTGAGTGCTGTCCACCGGAATTGCCGGTATAATGTCGAAATGGAAAACATCGAAATTCAACTAAGTTTTTCCAAAGTTTTAATGCAAGTTTTTGAAACTTTTTTTTAACTATATGGATAGAAGATGATCTGTAGATTTCAGATTTTATATCATTTAATTCGGTATTTTTTCTAAAATACCTTGTTAAATTTTTGGCTAACTTAGAGAAAGGTTGATATAATCGCTAGCTTATCGCTTTTTTTGGCGACTAATAGAATGTTTAACAAGCGAAATGTGTACTAAGTAAATAGTATTAGCTTGCGTGCGCCATATTGGATTTGTTTTATTTATTATTTATACGTTATATAAGATTTATTATAATAATTGTATTAATATATGTTTATATATATGAATTTTTTTTGTTCCTTTCCTGGATATAAAACGAAAAGCAAAAACAAATAATTCGTAAGCTTTTTTAATTGTTTGTGTGTTTGATACAAATTCTTTCGCAGTAAGGTTTATGGCCCAAAATTCATTCTATTACGGAAATTTTTTTGATAACAGAAAAAATAGCATGATTTGTTGTATTTAATATTCATATAAAATTTTATTTTTGCTGTCCTTGAAAATCTATTTCAAAATTATTATTAGGATTTTCAGCATTATTCATTGTTTTATTTTAGATTGCATGGAAATCTTTGAACAATGTTTCAACTTCATATATTGTATAAATTATATATTTCAATAAAAATTTTATATGCAATTCATTGTGTTGTAAAAATAAAATTTATTTTCATCAAAAGATAAATCTTAATAATTAATCAAAACCTTTCATGTTAACTTAGGATTTAAGAGTTTTCTAAAAGTTTGAATTGGATTTGTATAGTATTGATAAATCATACTTTTATATGTACTAGTATTTTTAAAATTTTTAAGTAATTCAATAAGTGCAAAATACATTTAAAACAAAGGATAATTAAATTGAATTTCTAAAAATGATTACACCTTTTCTAATTAGATTTTCCTTTTCTATAAATTATAAGCAAAAAGTTTATAATTTGAAGATAAATTTTCTTTGCAAATATTTTTTCAATAGTTTGGAATCATTACTATAATATAGAACAAATATTGTCTTTACTTTTAATATGGTGGAATCACTTTAGGAATAAAAATTTATTCAAGGCATAAAAGAAATACTTGTATAATAATGAAAGATTAATAATGTGTATATTTATAGAAATTCAAAGTTACATACAAAAATGAGATTGAAATTATGAACTTATGATCAATAACAATGTTACCATAATATATATATACACTTGTTAAGGAAAAAATACTTTCACTAAAAGGGAATTCTTGTAATCAAAATTTTTCATATTGACTAATATTCTACTGTTTGTGAAAACACATTTCAGTATTACTATTAGACGGATATCAAGATTAATATGATATTCATTATTTTATTTGCTTCAATTGTTTAGTTTACATGTGATAAATTTTCAATTTAAATAAATATTTTATGCAACAATATTTTTAAAGATATTTATTACTTTACTTTAAAAGCATGGCTTATCTTTATTCCTAGATTTATATAGTAAGGATTTAAAAGATTCGTTGTTTTTAATTATTCTCGGAATAACTATCTTTTAAAAATAATTCTGTATGTTCGAGATCTTTCTTGTAACAAGGCATATAAACTCGCTATTCTTTGAAATTGCCCAATTCTACTTGTTTGCATGTATCTGTTAACTTAAAATTAGCATTCTTTTAGATTACAAGAAGTCTGTTCTCATGTTGTAGCATTTGTGACATCTGCTGACAAAGATATTTATTGTCAAGTTATAGAACATTAAAAATATATTATTGGAATTCACATAAAAACCAATTCTTTCAAAAATATGTTTTGCTAGAATTTTTTAAAAATTTTAGCGAAGGCTCTAAAAAATTAAACTTATTCCTGTATATCGTTATAATTCCAATATTTATATAATTTTGTCGAGTCAAAATTCCTCCAAGAGAGGCTGCAAAGGAAGTTATTTAAATGAAAAGTTGTGAGGTGACTGTGGGAAGCACAGCAGACTGAGTAGTGTCAATGCACCTACTCTCTTATACTGTTGAAGTGTATCTGTAGTACACATATAATTAAAGTCATTAATTTTGTAATGCTTGCTTCAATCCTTTGAACTCTATCAATGACAAATCCTTTATAAAAGATCGAGATTTAATTTTATTGTATGTATATCTGAATAGATTTCTAGATATAAAATAAATAAATTTCAAAATATTTCAAGTAAATTTATTTGGCCATCCTGGATAAAATAATGTAGACAAAGATAAAAACAATAAACTAAAATTATATAACGTTAATCAATGGCCATTTTAAATAGTAAAATTACAGTTGAATTGTACATTTTTTATATGAGCTGCAAAAAGCTTGAGTCTAAATATCCAGGTAGCATAGCAGATGTTCTGTACATTTTATCTCCTTTTAAGTCTACATTTGGCATAGACCAATCAGCTTATTTCACCCAGCAGTTATGATTTGTCATAGCCTTGATCATAAGTGTGAGGGTTAGATACATTTAAAAATATTGTTACATGTAACATTCTTCACATTTTTACTTGCACTGAAAATAATTGCATCATTTCAATGCTTATTTTGTATAAATATTGTTTTTATAAAAAAAATAAAGGTCTAGAGAGTGGTTTAGTTATCTGTAAATGTGCAGTAGTCATATTGGAATGTATGTACTTTCAAATCTCATTGGCACATTCCACAGTTTATATATACCTATACTATTAAAGAATTGTTTGTAGAATTTTTAACTCAAATAAATATACTGACAATTATTAAATTCATGACTAATGATGATTCAAATATATAAATTCAAATTGTTAAGTACTGCAAATTGTGTTTTATAGAATTGAGATCATTGAATTTGAAAAACTTCTCACAATTGTACTTATTGGTGTAAGTAGTGTATCACTCCAAACTCATTGAACAGTTTTAATTTCTAAGAAATATATACATATGAAATGTTACCATAGTGAAATATTAATGTTTATACCTTTCATTGTCTGAATCCCTTAGTAATTACCTGCTCCAAATGTTTTAGTTTTTTTTATAGAAATGCTATCTCTATAACTACTCATATAGAAGAGCATGAAAAAATCAAGAACATGGAATGCATGTAAACACAATTTAGGAAATGAGTTTGTAATAAGATTAATTGATAACATGGGTATTTTTGTTTATTTAAAAATTTTGACATCTACTTCTAATGTTTAAGAAAAGGTTTATATCTTATACAACTATTGTACTCAATTTTTATATCTTACTGATAATATCTAATAAAATTCTTTGGAAATCTTATGAATGGCATTTTAAATTTATTTACAACAAAAAAGGATTGTTTTTTAAAAATATTTACAAAAAAGTATTAAATGTCATTAACCCAAACAGATAAAATGACTAATAAAGAGTCAAATTATGCAGAATTTCTAATATTTTCACTAATTTTAAACTGAAAATATCTCATTAGATCTATGACATAAAATCTTAATTTTTGAACACCTAATGATTTGGCAGTTAATAGTAAAGAAGGATTTAAAAAAATATTTGTTTCTTATATATATATATAAAAATCTCTGTGAATTTTATTTTCTCTAATTTGAGCACTATCAAAATTAATTTAATCAAATAAAATGTGAAATATATCACACGTAGGAAATAGAAAGCAAAAACAGAAAACTCTTCTTTACATTTGTAGGTTATCTACAAAACCTTTCATAGTGTTTTTGATCCAAATTAAATGAACTATAGCGAGAATTTTGAAATTTCAGATCTTAAAAACTGGCAGAGTTATAAATAAAATCCATGTCTATGCAATCAACTTTCTGAATTTACATTAAACAAATTACAATACTGAAATTATGCAATTTTTAGAAAGGAGTTTTGAATAAAAGAAACAAATACACACATGGAAAATGTAGAAATAAATCTAATCTATAATGATAAATCTTCTACAAACTGTGCATATACCAATAAATGCGTATTAGTTATGCATAGTAAAAAAAAAAAATTGTACATTTGTGTGATAGGTTTATTTATACCATACAGTCAAACTCTGAAAAACATACGTGTTAATAAATACCAAGCAAATATGTTACAATTTTTATTTTTTTGTAAAAGAATTATGGATTCAAAAATGACTATTTTATTTTGGTTATGTAGGAGTGAGCAGGACTTTATATTCAATATATATGGGCATACATCTATATTCTGTTATACACACATTCTAATTTAAAAATTTTAATGCCTTAATTTATTACCATATTTGGAATTCAATTCTCAATAAATCATATCTTTTACCTAAAATAGTGCAGAGAATAAAGACTTTCAAAACATTGCACGATTTTTTTACATGTAATTTTACAAATGAAAAAGTGACAATTTTGATTTCTAATGTTTGAAAATGGTATTTGATTCACATCATCTAGTATAAACATTAATAGAGCTGTAGTAAATTAAGATATTTTTCCATTTCTCTCTGTAGTGAATGCTTCTCAAAATTTTTTTCTTTTTTCATTTCTGTAGTGAATGCTTCTCGAAAAAATTTTCTTTTTCCCTGTAATATTGTAAAATAAGTTTTACAATTATATAT